>JAVRXN010000011.1:23456854-23864354 GCA_033556935.1 Timema podura
TTACTGTCTATTGACACAAAAAATCAGAAAATTTGATCCTTAGCAAAAATACTGATATAGGATTTGCAACAAAATGTTTGTTAGGAGAAACTGCGATCACAGTTAACAGAAAGACAAAAACTAGAATTTATACACGAGTGCCGCAGTATGTTAACTGCCATGATTGCAAAACTACAAGAAAGAAGTCCCTTAAAACAGAAAGCTATGAGTATTTGTCTTCATTGGATCCTTGTGTTATTCAACATTCACCTCATCTGGGCCAGAAGAGATTTTCTTTTCTTTTGGACCAACCATGCCAACATTATAAATGATGTTCTGGCTGAAAATGCCAAGAAAGAATACTTGCATTTTCGCAACCTCAAAAAATCTCAGCTTCAAGAAATATTCTGGCCTGTGATCAGTTTAGTGATGAAGTAGGACTTGACACTATTTTGGTAGCTTTCTAATAGAAGATGCAAACTACAAACATCTTTGGGAAGTAATAAAGATTTGCCTTGTCTTGTCGCATGGGAATGCAACTGTTGAAGGTGGTTTTTCAGTCAATAAATCTTTACTGGTTGAAAATATGCATGAAAAGACAGTTATTGCACAGCGTCACATTCATGATGAGATACAAGAAGTAGGAGGGATTAAATACATACACATTAGCAAAAAGATGTTGGACTACGTGAGAGGTGCTCGGAAACGCTATCATGAATACTTGGAGATGAAGAAAACAAGAAGGCAGTAAAGAGGAAATTAGATATACAAGTTAAATATTTAGAATCAGAAACAAAAAAATTAATGATGGCAACTGAAAAGAAACAAGAAGCAATAGAAGTGGAGTTGCAAGAACTGAAGAAGAAACAAGCTTCACTTTATTAAATATAGCATAGTTTCTTATTGTATAGCTATTGTAATAATTTAAATAAAAGAAAAATTGACTTGAGACATGAATAATATGAAAGCAGACACAGTTCCTCCTGTTGTGAGATATTCAATTCAGGAAATATACAGGCTAGGTAAAATAAAACTGTAATAATACCAAACTTTTTAATATGTTCTTTGTGTCCTGTTATTTAAAACTTATTTCTGCTCATGATACCAAAGTGAATCAAGTTTGTTACAACTTTTTGATAGGGCTAGATATATTTGATTATGTTTCCATCATTTTCCCTGAACTGATTAGAAGATGTCTGCTTTTTAATTCTTCCATGAGAGGTGAGGCAAGGTCGGCTGTAGGGGAGGAGGAGGCCGAAATAAATGTAATTAAATTAATATTTTCAAATGTATAATACCGTAAAGTTATAATGGAAATTTTATGAGAAATTGGTCAAGGAACTTGGGAAAATAGTCGGGGAGAATTTTTTTTACGAATACTGCAGGAACCCTGACCTCATATTATGAGAAGAAATTTAGGATGTTTGAAAACAAGGCGATTAGGAAAATATTTGGTCCAAAAAGTTATGAAAATAATGGAAAGTAGAAGAGACGTAATGTAGGTACCTATGTATGAATATTGTTGACAAGATTGTTTTTACCATACTTGATATCATAAAAATATATACTATTTATTTCGGGATGGATTTTAACTGGCAATCACCCAATTTAAGTAAAAATAAAGCATTAAGTTTGTTTGTTTTCAAATAGGGAAGCTAAAAAGAATTGTTTTACATATAATTTTTACAATTTTGTTGTCTTTATTATTATTTTCTGCTTACATAGGATGTGTTTGTCGGTTACAAAATTCATTTTCATCAAGGTGAAACTTTTTCTGTAAATAAACTTGGCCAAATAACTTCTTTTTTTCACCAGCTGTGAAAAAAAAACATAGGAAGTATTCTGTTAGTTTCTAAACACATTTTATAGGCTGTAACTGGACAATATTATTCAAACTCTAGTGGGTACCTTTGTATGTTTTTACTGGTGAAACCATGTAGAGGAACTTTTCAAATGCATATTTTGTGGCTGTGGGTTTGCTTGAAATTTAAAAATATTTTCTTACTACAAACATTCAGTTTGTAATTCATAATAAAAAAAACTTCATAGCATGAGCTATACCGACAGAGCGACCGCCACCATTAGTTGTGGTCATCACACAACACAACAAACCCTCCAGCCATTAATCTCAGTTTTCTAACCTGGAACTGCTACATATTTAGTCAAGCAGCTACTCATTTGTTCTCACAAGGCTGAGTTTACACCATTCCAGACCCACTGCTTCACAAAAAAAAAAATTGGGAAGTGCCGAGGATCGAACCCAGGACTCTGACCACTAGATTACAGGGGTAGTTTTTTTAATTCATAATACAAATCAAAACTGATTAATTTGTATGATACTGTATGATAAACACTTTGAGTGATAAGTTCCCAAAAAATATTTTTGTATTTGAAAGTCTCTTCAAATCATCAAATGGATTTGTGGGTGGGGAGTGCTCTGGAGGCTACACAGCTTATCATTAATAGTTGTATCACTTTATGAAACCGAAACAAAAAAAAAACTTATAATTCTAATTGCTATTTATGTCAGATACAAATGAACACAAAGCATTTTCAACTATGAAACCGAAAAATATGATATAAAACATAAATGATTTGTAAAGCAAGTTATTTTGAAAACTAACTAATATAATCTAAACACATTCTTTGTCCAGTCTATTTAAGTACTTAACTTATTTCCTTCCAGCATCGTTGAGGACTTTGGGTAAGGCTAGCAGAGAGTTGATAAGTTCTGAATTTCTCTTGTGGGGACACATGGCTGGCTCACTGCGGTGGATCATTTGCATAATCCAATTTGTCAGCTCTTTGCTCACCTGAGAACAACACAAGCTGAGATTATCTTGTTTGTCATTTAAATATAAACAATCATTCAATGTAAGAGTCACCCACGTCGGTGGCCACATGGTCTAAGGTGCCACTCTTGGAATAGGCTGGCTATCGATGACCGGGAGATCGGTGTCAATGTCTGCAGCCGAGACAGACCCATATAGAGAGCTGGATTGTAGACAGGCAACCACTGATCAGATTTATGACACCTACCGACACTGGTCCGTGCATGTTATTTAAGCTTTATTTGTAAATATTTTAAAGTTCTATTAAACTTTATATGCAGAGATTGTGAATTTTCTTTTTTTTTAATGGTGTCAAAAAAAGGAAACAAATTGTTGTTACAATATAAAAGAAGCTAGCTACCGATTGGATGAATAAAGAGACACACTAAAAACATTGCTCTTGATTATGGAGAAGGTATAGGACTATCAACTGTTTCCATTGGGAGACAGAATATAAATCAAAGTTTTTAGGCCAAGATGGTCTTTAAAGATACCTAGCCTTGGTTGTAGAGACACAGTGTGAAAGACGAAAAATTATTCTGTGTGACTTAAGCAAGATTGTGACCGGTGTGTTCTTTAATCCAGACACCATGGTTCGGATCCCACGTTAAACTGTAGGTCCTCCAGTTCATCTCACAATCACCCTACCATTACACATTAGCGTGAGTGCGTATAACCCGCACGGGTAGTAAGACGCGGTGCTATTAATAATAATGTAATTTAATCCAGAGAACAATACAAGAAAAAGCAGAGTCCAAACGAGAAGTCGAGTGGGCATTCATCACTATTTCTGGAAGGTGGTTGAGGAGATGGAAAACGACAGCTTTCAGTAACAGGACAAAATTTATCAGGAGACGTTGGTGCTTATGAGGCTTTCAAATTTATTTATTCTTGTGATGATGAAAATGTATCTTCCTCTCCAATTTACACCCCTGATGAGACAGACGTAGTTAGTAAAATGATTGCTAGAAGTGGCGTGCCTTTTATTCTTCCATACGGACGAGTTGGACGGTTCTCGATACCGGAAGTTTGCGTCACCCGGCTAGTCTCGAACCAAGTATAACAGGGCTATCCAATTGACAGCCCGTGGGCCATCATCCGGCTCGCCAAGCTCCACGGGTTGAAAGGCCAACCTCACTGGAAATGCGTCTTATAGTTCAGACGGTATGTAGAGACGCCTGACCTTGAGCGGCCAGAGAGATCTTCAGTCTCTTATCAGTGGTGGGGAAGCTGCCAGCCCAGTGTTACTCGGTCCTTGGTACCATCAACATTGTATGTTTACAAGGGAGTGTGAGCTTACCCTCCATTGGCGTTCGTCCCCCACTCTAGACCCGGTATCTCTCCCTCCAAGCGCCAACAACATCGAGTGTTTACAAGGGAGTGTGAGCTTACCCTCCATTGGCGTTCGTCCCCCACTCTAGACCCGGTATCTCTCCCTCCAAGCGCCAACAACATCGAGTGTTTACAAGGGAGTGTGAGCTTACCCTCCATTGGCGTTCGTCCCCCACTCTAGACCCGGTATCTCTCCCTCCAAGCGCCAACAACATCGAGTGTTTACAAGGGAGTGTGAGCTTACCCTCCATTGGCGTTCGTCCCCCACTCTAGACCCGGTATCTCTCCCTCCAAGCGCCAACAACATCGAGTGTTTACAAGGGAGTGTGAGCTTACCCTCCATTGGCGTTCGTCCCCCACTCTAGACCCGGTATCTCTCCCTCCAAGCGCCAACAACATCGAGTGTTTACAAGGGAGTGTGAGCTTACCCTCCATTGGCGTTCGTCCCCCACTCTAGACCCGGTATCTCTCCCTCCAAGCGCCAACAACATCGAGTGTTTACAAGGGAGTGTGAGCTTACCCTCCATTGGCGTTCGTCCCCCACTCTAGACCCGGTATCTCTCCCTCCAAGCGCCAACAACATCGAGTGTTTACAAGGGAGTGTGAGCTTACCCTCCATTGGCGTTCGTCCCCCACTCTAGACCCGGTATCTCTCCCTCCAAGCGCCAACAACATCGAGTGTTTACAAGGGAGTGTGAGCTTACCCTCCATTGGCGTTCGTCCCCCACTCTAGACCCGGTATCTCTCCCTCCAAGCGCCAACAACATCGAGTGTTTACAAGGGAGTGTGAGCTTACCCTCCATTGGCGTTCGTCCCCCACTCTAGACCCGGTATCACTCCCTCCAAGTGCCACCACATAACGGCTGAGTTATTACATAACCTATTCTTGCTTTTGACCTTGAACAATGTTGGTGGCCGGGAGACAGGGAGGCTGAGAGTGACTCACACCTCTTCTCCCCTCCACCCAACAGCAGCTGATGTCTTGCCAGTTGATATTTGCCTGGCTTACTATTCGTGCGATATTTATAGTAATAGCGCAGTGCTTTGCTTGTAATTAGTCTTATTGTAAGTTTTCTAGAATGGCACTTTCTACTTTGAGAAGTAAGAAACGGAAGCTTGTTGATGAAAATTAATTTCACTGAAATATATCAATAGTACATAAAAATAGGTATCAAATTACGTTTTACTCCTTCGCGCTTTTAAATTACACAAGTATACTCTAATAACGTTCCAAATTACTGCCAGATTGAATTAAATGTCTGGCCAGCCAAATATTATGTTGTTTTTTTAGTGGCCCGCCTAGATAACTATTAGAATGGCCCTGAAGTAGAACAATCAAGTGAATCGGAGCATGATTTCGGCTTTAGTGGCCGAGGCGTGCCCTTGCCATTCGGATATAGTTTATTATTACTATTAGCACCGCGTCTTACTAGCCGTTAGGGTTAAATGCACTTAATAGCATATTACATGCTACATTTATAATTCTTAGACTCTTAAAAACAATAGCCAATACCTAATATCTTTAATTTAAAGTCCAAACAACAGTTATCATACCTGTCATAAAATTTCATCTCCAGAATATTTTTAAATAATGTACTTTTAATATTTATTTCATAACTATTAAAAGAATATTTCAAAACAATTATATTTATTTTATAACTAATAATTTGATCAAAATCTTATAAAATTATTCAAATTTTATTTAGTGAAGAAATAGGTTATATAAAAATACAATATTTCCAAAATTAATAATACTGGCAGTATTTGTAGAGCTACTAAGAAACTTTAGCTTATTGATAGACATAATATCATCTGAAAGGTGTCAGTTTTGGCTCGTCGCTACTATTGTAGATTAACTTCCGTTGAGAATGTCACTGATTTTACACAGGTTTGAAAAAACCATCGGTCCTTTACGATATTTAAGAGATTTCCCTTTGAAAATTTTTGCAACTTATCCACGTACTTTCTCTTCCACAGTCTGAATATTCTTCACAATTTATAATGATCGTACATTTTTGAGCTAGCGGTCTAAAGACGCGTTGTTGTGTTTGATACGCTTCCAAACTTAGTCTTAGTGTAAGCAGGCTTTGGAACAAGCTGTAGAAAAACCGCTGGTTTGCATTTCTGATTGAGGTTGCGTCTTGGTTGTTCAAACTATTCACAGTCCTTGTCAAAACTATTATAATGTCTTCAAAGATTGAATCATTTTCACAGGATCAAACCAACGAGTAATCAATAAGCATTCACTAAGAGGTGAGGGGTTGGGTGTAAAAAATAAAGTGGTAGTATCTTCCTTGGATTTCGTTATCCTCTGTGGAACTTTTACAAATATTTAAGTTTGATAGAGACTTATACACATTTGGGTAGCTTGATCAAATTATTTCGGCTACTTTGTGTAGTGCGTGAAGTGTTACATGCACAATTGTTGTGTACAACATCTTAAGTCCCTTTGCTGCCTTTACCATGTACAGTATCGCACAAATAACGAAAAGGAGAACGTCATCTCTCTTAGTTCCACTACAGTAAAAGGGTTAGAGCTATTTAAAAGATATTAAGAAAGGTCTAAAACGAGTGCAATCCCTATCCCCTCTCAATGACTACTATTACTAGGTACTAATATGAGCACACCTTCCCATCCCCTCTTTATGAGCCACTTTTATTGGGGTTAATATGAACACACCTTATGTTCCTAGTCATAAATATATTTAGTTATAAGCCTGTTAGGGTTGGTCTATTATCCTACAAGACTTCATCTTCTCTCCTTTCAGCCAGGAAGGGACGTTGTCCGGTCCGAACCTGACGTTATAAATCAGTGCTGTACAACCTTTTTATGGGTTAGGGCGCATTCTAACTCATAGCTGTGTAGACGGGTGCAGTGTAAATATTGCCACAACAACAATATTATCATCGTGAGAAAGTCAAATTACTGAACTTTTAATTTCTTAAGAAATGTATTGTACCTACTTATATAATTAGTGTGAAAGTTGACACTGCTTGTTCGCTGTAATCCGAGGAAAATCTGCTGTGTAGCTGGAACAAGCTGCTCTTAATGCGTCTTCAAGATGTGAGTCGGTCAGGCAGGATCGATTTTTATTTTTGATTGTGTTTATAGACGAAAACAAGACTTTGCATTTAGCGCGAATATATTTTCAGAATAACGCTGTGAGCAATAGGATATTTATTTCTGTCCACCAAAGCCCAGAAATGTGTCCACCTGGCATAGGAGGATTTCAAAGTTATGTCTTCTACTTCTTCAGGATTATATTTTCCGAAGATTTCACACACCCTACTTCTAAATTCATTATCATCAATGATAGTCATTATCAATACTTCAAGGGTTGAAAATGACTAGATCTCCTACTAAACTCGATCACAAGGGTTTCAAGATGCTGCTGAATAGGAAGATGATCACATACACCACCACTGACAGTTTCCACAAAATATTTCAAAGTTGGAAAGTGAGAAAGGGAAGTCCTGTTTAAATGTTCAATCCATAGTTTTACTTTCTTTTGAAAAGCATTTACTGCACTTGTCATGCCAAAGCTGTAATGAACTTTCCCTTGCAATTCGAGATGTAACTAGTTTAATTTGTAGGTGATATCTGCCAAGAAAGCTAAATCTAAAATCCATGATATGTCATCAAGTTCCTCGTATTATTGCCCGGGGACATGATTTAAGAAATTCCCTGATTTCATGCAGAAGACTGTAGAGTAATTGTTCAAGTGTTTCCACCTACTACGCCACCTTATTTCTGCATATAGAATTACATCGCCATTTTCGGCATCAGACATATTCAAAAGACTCTTGAACAAGCGATGACGAGTAGAAGGTGATCTAATATAGTTTATAACACGCGTTACTATTTCTATGATGTGCTCGAACTTCAGCACCGTTGTGCGTAAAACTTCCTGATTGATAATACAATGATAAGAAATAAATTTTGGGAATTATTTATCCTTGGCACAAAAAGCAATAAATCATTGTTTTTGCCAGTTATAGAAGGTTGTTATAGAAATAAGTTTAGAAATCGGTATGTTACTACCCTTCACAAATGTAATGAATACACTAAAAATGTCTTCTCCCCTAGTGCGGCGATGAAGAGGAAGCAGCTTAATAAATTCCTCCTTTACCATAAAATCGACAAAAAACCATTCTGACAAGCATACACAACAGTGCAACATCCGACATGTCTGTGTACTTTCATCAAACTTAAGTGAAAAATAATGCACACGTTTGACAATCATAGTATACCTGGGATTCCAAATTATTAGAAATCTGTTCGAATTGTCTAGCAACAGTTTGGTGAGACAAATGAATGCTTTCTATGGAACACATAGGCCTAAGTTCAGATTTATCTTTGTGACCATCAAACAGATTCGGTGGAACTTAACATTGCTTCTTTAACAACTTCCCCATCATTGTAAGGTCTATTTCTCTTAGCTAACACATGGCAAATTTTCTAAGAAGCTACTTGATTGCTGAACAGGCTTTATAAACACATTTTGTTGCAAAGTTAATTTGGATTTGAGAGGCTTCTGTTGGTGCTTTCGTAGTTCAGAATTTACAGGTCATTCACTATTGAAGTTTTTATGATTAGTGGAAAAATGTCGCTCTACGTTATTTTTTTTTTAGGAACAGACACGCTACCATTACACAATAAACATGCGGGTTTGCCTTTGTATTCATTGAAACAATACAGTTCCTCCGATTCACTGTTAAAACTGTAGATTCATTGTCGTTTAGCCATGTTTAAAACCACAACATGAAAAATAATAATACTGATAATTAGTGATAACAGACGTAAACTGTATTTAATAGTAATTATGTTGAAGGAAATAACAAATCAAATACACTGATAACTAACACGCTGTTTGTACTTCTTGTCACAACATAAGCTAGAATATTATTGACAATATGCCTGCTTGTGTTGCTCCTTAGAATTAGAAAGTGGACAATACATAGCGATAAGAAGAAAGAAGCATTTATGATACCCTCACAATAGGGGACCCACTCCTTGGAAGTCGGGTCCGAGGCTGTTTCAAAGTACAAAAAATACTTTTTATCTTTTACTGAAGACAAAACATCTGATTTGTTTTTTCTAATGAAAAAGCAGATAACCAAAGAAAGGCTGTTGGCTAATGGAGAAGAATAATGAATAAAAAAATAAAAAAAGAGTGGTGAGACTGTTCTCCTGGGAACTCGAGGGGAAAAAATGAAGCGTTATTATGATGCTAGAAAAATCTTGAAATTTCAGGTAAGCCTAAATTTGTATACGAAGCACGTCAGGAAAGTATAATACGGGCGCCATGTTTCCCGCAGGCCGCGTTGGACAGGGCTGTTATAAATCGACATTTCAGCTTCTAAGACGACTTTTTAAGTCTCCCTTTGATCCTCGGTGAGGTCGTAAACTTAATAGAGACACCATAAATAATTTTAGCCACGATTCCGACAGCTGATGTCAAAAACCTTACAGTGTTCTTACCCGATAACAGCAAGTATGTACATTTTATTGATGTATTAACCGGTTTGCCTGCGTTCAACACTTTAACAATAGATCCTCACTCATTAAGGATGAAATTTATAATATTACTCGCTCTAAGCAAAGGCTGACTCATGTTGGATATACCTATCCATCCTTATGATGACCTTCTAAATATGTCTTGCTTAGAGGAAGAATAAGGTGACCTGGTGGTCTAGGGGTAAGGTGTCAGACTTCTGAGCTGGGGTTCCGGGATTCAATCCTCGGTCCCGGCACAGATTTATCTGATTGCCAAACCCTTCCTTCACCTCTGACAAGACGTGTATTAATCACAACTTGTGAATGTGAGGAATGCCAGGCCTCCACCGTGGTTCGGATCCCACGTTAAACTGTAGGTCCTCCATTTCATCTCATAATCACCCTACCATTACACATTAGCGTAAGTGCGTATAACCCGAACGGGTAGTAAGACGCGGTGCTAATAATAATAATAATAATAATAATAATAATAATAATAATAATAATAATAATAATAATAATAATAATAATAATAATAATAATAGAGGAAGAATGGACTTAGACGAATAAAATAATAAGTATTTAATCACTATCTTAAGGACATCCAACCCCATTACTCCACATGCATATATTAGACCCCAGTAATAAAACTGCCCATTTCATGAGGGGAGAATTTATGTTAATCCCGTGAACTGGCTTCTTCACTTGACCATTTCATGAACTGTAATTTATTGTACTATCTACTACAAGCTCAACTGAAATTCGTTAAAAGAAATTATATTAAAATAACCCCACCTAACTTAACCTAGCCTTCAATTCTAAAACAACTTATAGTTAAATTAGTTTAAAAACCACACCTGCTCTTCGCTTGTCCACTTTACGGACCAGGACAAAATTCGTCCAGTTTATGAATTGAATATCGATTGGAGTTTTAAAGTTCATGAAATAGCCAGTTCATTAACTGGGAAGCACAAGCGCTGCACAACCCATGAAGTGAACTATGTTTTGCCCAGTTGGTGAAATGTTTAGGAGGAGAGGCCAATTCACGGAATGGGCAGAAATTTAACCAAATCATGAACTGGGCAAATTCACGAATGGGGTGTAACACATGCATTATCAACACTTGGAGGAAGAATGGACTGAGATGAATAAAAGAATATACTTTTAATCAATAATCGCTTTAAGGCAGAAAAATCTTTCAAACAACTGAAAGCTGATGAAATTCTTTTTATGCTTTTTATAGTTTTCATACTTATTAATTTCAAAATAAGATGTTTAATGTCACTTAACCATCTCTACCAAATGTCATCAACACCAAATAAAACACAAACACACACAAAAAAAACTTTCTTCACACCCACTCCCACATATCCACGGCGTTCTAGCAAACAATTTCCTATCAAAATGGCACGTAAATGTTCCTTTTTTTCACACTTTTTTGTGCCTGACTTAAGTTTAGATCGGGCACTGCCCTTGCATTATTTTTTATTCCAACTTTTCTTATAGGGGTAAAGAACAAAAAAAAATCCTTTTTAAATATAGGAAACATTCATTTTCAATCAAGTAATCGAAAACTTGTGTGAAAACCAGAGGCGTCGCACTTTCTACAATACACTCACCAAGCTACTGTTTATTGCATCATCACGAACGCCCACCAATCGAAGTCCACATTATGTAGTAAACGACGCTTAGATGACAGCAGTGACGTCCTATGATACATTGGCCTTCAGAGCTTGGGCTCTGTGACCTGTAGACCCCTTCTCCCTCTCTCATACAAATATATATTATTCTTTTTTAATTTGTTTTAGTCCTTTTGTGAACAACAATGACACTACCTTTTGATTGTTGGCACAAATCTTTGATAATAGCTGCATTGTTGTTTATTGTTTTTGGAATATTAATTATGATTAATGATTTTATAATATATATATAATAATTTAGTAAAATAAAAGGATGAAAATCATAATTAATATTCCAAAACAATAAACAACAATGCACTATTATCAAAGATTTGTGCCAACAACCAAAAGGTAGTGTCATTGTTGTGCACAAAAGGATTAAAACAAATTTTAAAAAAAGAAATTGGAACTACAAAGTATTAAAATTTAAACTAAAATCGCCAGACAAAAAGGCATTTGACTGACCAAAAAAATTAATTTACCTGGTTCAAAAATGGGTATTAGGGTGAGAGAGAAGAGGTACATTGTTGGTGGGGGGTAAATAAGCCATTGAAAAAAAATTTAAGCTTGGGTATTTAAATAGCATGCTACGCTACATTTAGCACATACAATTTAGAAAAGAAAATTTAATATGGTGACCTCATTCTTTATGTACAAAATTTAAAATGCAACAATAACCTTATAAAAGGGAATACATCCATTCTAGGGATAAAAACATTGCTTAACCAATTTTTAAAAAATTATAAAATTAGGCAAGGAAACATAAACAAAGCACTTGAATATTTGGAAAAGTTTAAATCAACTAAATGAACAAAGCGACGTTACTTCCTTTGTCAAAGTACAAGAGACAATTAATTAAAAAGGTAGTATATGTTGAAACATATCAAAGAAAGAATTATTATTTAATATAATAAAACCCCGTGAGGCCCAAAATCCATTCTAGCTCCCTCATGCTTGGCATTATGAGATTATTAAAACAAATCACATAATTAAAAAAAGGTTACAAATTAAACTAAGGAAAATCCTTATTTATCCTGACATTACCTAATGGATTTGACCTAAAAGACAATATGACTATACTTAAAAACTAAATCCCGATTTTAAAAACAGTAATAATTAATACAAAGCACCTTAAAAGATAAATAATAAATGTCAGCGCGCGATGGTAAATCCTATCACGTAACGTATTTTAGTGTCACCTTCTGTCCCCAGATGGAAACTCTTGTCCTGTTATTAATAGTTGTTAGTTGATTTTTTCCCCACCAGATAGTGTTAGTATCATAAACATAAATAAATATTAAAAAGAAGAAAGTGAGTATGAAATCAGCTCACCGGCTAGGTAAACTTGCGATCGGTGGGATTGCGATCGTCAAAAATAACGACGTGGGATCATGGGGTGTAGTGGAGCGGTAACGCATGGGAACGCCTTTCTGGCACTGCTTTTCATGGAAAAATATTTTTTAAAAATTTAGTAAAGTTTTATACTATACAACTATAAGATAATAATTGATTTTATATCACAATTATGTTAAAACTATTTTCATACTGTGAATCACTAAATTCTTTGAAATTTACTGTGCTCCATGCGAATTTTTGGAATCTTAGGGAAAGTGCGATAAGTAAGTTTCTGCTTTAGTAACCATTAAAAAATGCTCTAAATAGCTTCTAGAGGCATTTATGTTTGGGAAATTTTGTCGCCCACGGCGGTTGGGGGACTGTATCCCCAGACAACCCCCTTTAACTTTGGGGGTGGCTACGGCCTTGCGTTCCTGCACTGCTAAATTTACGACTACACCCTGCGTGGGATTTGCGTCCACCACATTTAAATTTGTAAGACTAAGCACATTTCAATACGGATTATATTTTGGAACATTTTGATCTAGAGCTTGAAATTGTATCGGGTCAATTCCACTAACATTTGATATGCCTCATTTTAAAGCTCTCTTCCCACTAGCTAAACCCAATTCAAACCTAGCCTTAACCTTGACATTATAAGAGTTTATGTGGAAAGTCCAAGAGCTTGGGCTCACGCGAGAGTACAAGGGAAAGGAATAATAATAGCCAAATGTGTGGTGCCTTGTCCTGCTCCCCTAAGCATGTTTGGGGGGCTTATCATGGTGAATGCTTCATCCTACGAAAAACCTGCTGCGGCTCCCACTATAATATTACGACTTGACGGAAATCCCACGGACGCATGTCCCTCTCTACCCTGTGATCGGCCCGTCCACAACCACAGAGCATAGCCGGACACAAGCTATCGTAATTTGACTAGTAGGTGAGCTCGTTGCCTCACGTTGATGTGATTATGTATAATCTAAGAATCATTTATGCTTTTAATTATGTAATGAAAATATATGAGAAAGTTTGTATGAATTTCAAAATATGTTTGGTTTCTTCTTTTGCTTTATTTTGCACAGGGACGGTGTTCCAGAGTTTCCCTCACGCGTCACCATGTTACAATACTACAAGACTCTAAGCATGCATGTTGATGAGTTTGACACATTGTATTATAGAGAGTCCATAGTCAATCCTCACCTCTCGTTCCAGGTACTTCTCCTCGTCGTACTGAATGGCTGCTGCAAAGCAGAATAACCTCAGCATTGAGAGGATCAGCAGTATATGGCCCAGGCGTTTCATTCCTAGACATAGCAACACTAAGGGAATTATTATTACTTATGAATATTGTAAACTATTTATTTTTAAATATTTACATTTGTTATTAATTTGTGCTTGTTGGAACAGTTACCAAATTAAAACTAATAAACAACTTTTAACTAAAGTGTGGTGTGTTTATCTTTGTCTGTAAAGCCTAGTAGGTCCTACGCTCTAGCAAACATCTCCTCGGATATAATTGTTTGGGAAACAGTTTGAAAAGCAAATGAAAGTAGTCGTGTATTCCAAGAAGGAAACATGTTTCTTGTCATCCATTTCAAATGGGTTACAAGAAACAAACATGTTTGCTTGTCTGGACGTGTTTTCCAACATTCCCTGCAACAAACAACATGGACTAGTTTGCTTCTGTTGTTCACAGGGATTACATCAGTTCCTGATTTGTAATTTGTCATGTCATGGTCAACCTAAAAGACTGGAACTTATAAAGATATTTTAAATAAACACATTGTTTTAGGATGTAACATCCGTGTCCCATAAAAAAATCGCGTAAAAATGGGTCATTTATAATGAAACAGCCAAAAAATACTCATTGGTCCGAATGAATTTGAAAAAAAATAAAGGCCTTTCATGTTTAATTCCGAAGAGAGTACACTAATTTTT
Source organism: Timema podura (assembly GCA_033556935.1). NCBI lineage: Eukaryota > Metazoa > Arthropoda > Insecta > Phasmatodea > Timematidae > Timema > Timema podura. The sequence goes on from JAVRXN010000011.1 coordinate 23,471,446, forward strand.
TAAGGCACAAGCCATAGCCGCATCCTCAGGGACGGTCCTAGGCAATTTGGGCCCCCCTTCGAGCTGTAAAATGTGGCCCCATATATATTTTTTTAAATAAAAGATTAGAACAGTTCTTGATTACCGGTAACAAGTTAGATGATAGTACGAATCAGATATAAACAAAAAATAGTCGACATCAAAGTTCAAATCTCTTCGCTTTGACATTCTTAATAACCTTAGCATCTCCAAAACATTTTGAAAGAAGAAGAAAATTTAAACATATAATAAATATATTGATACATCTCACTCAATATAACATGATGGTGTGTTAATATACAGGATCTTGTGTCATGCCAGTCGAGTCTGTATGAGGAACTAAGTACTTTGTTACTTTCGAAGATGACTACTCTGGCTATAGAGTAGTATCTTTCATTAAACATAAAAGTGATACACTACAATGTTTTAAAGATTTTTGTAAGATTGTAGGAACAAAATACAAGCGAAGTGTGCAAATACTCCATACAGACAATGTAGAGAGTGCGTCAATGTGGAATTTCATGATTTTCTTGCCTCAAAGGGATAATTGCTGAGAGAATCGGGCGCCATACACACCAAACAAAACTCTCGCTCAGAGAGAGTATGGTACAATTGTAGAGAGTGCCCGGGCGATGCTTTGCAGCATTGACCTCCCTCAAGAGCTTTGGGCGGAGCTGTAAATTGTGCTGTATAAGGCCCAAGCAGGCACTAATAACCTGAATAGTGCTAGTGCAAAACGGGTAAGGGAAGAAGAAGTTGGATAAGAAATCCAAAAGATGAAACTTGTTGGATATGACGGAAATTCTACCAACTACAGGCTGTACGATCCCGACACTAATAAATTAGATATCAAGAAATGTTCTGTTCAATGAAGCACAACAAGGCTTTGAAAAACCTATCCACTACGTCCCACGAAATTGACTGTGATGAAGGAGCTGAGTGAGATCCAAGAAGACCCACAGGATTATGAAGACATCGAGCCAGAGACGGGAGCCAACGGAAGAAATTCTTCAAGAGGATGAATCACACAAGATGTCTAGGCTACTCATAACCTCGGACTTCGTAGTGTTTTAAAGCCGCCAGCAAGATTCACTGAGAAGCTTCTCTGCGTTGAGGAAGATACTCCTAGTACCTATTCTGAAGCTGTTACATGCCCGGACAAACTCAAGTGGAAACTGCTATGAAAAAGGAAGTATCAATACCTAGAAGGAAAAACCATATGCTCAAAATGGTCTTTAAAATTAAAAGAAATTCTTTGGGTGAAATTACGAGATACAAAGCCCGTTTGTGTGCAAAAGGGTACACACAAAAGTTGGGAATAGACTACAATGAAACATTTTCCCCCCACCTCGCTATGGTTCGACCTAACTACCAATATCACCAACACTATATCGTTCAAAAGAAAAATACCTGCTATTATGTAGCACCATGAACTGACGGTCACTGGTATGAAGCAATTAAACACTCTACAAAGCTTTGTTTTCTATCCTTGCATGCATCCATATCAATCCAGGCTTGGTGTCGAGTGTTTAACTGTAAATGTTTTGGTGGTAAAGCCCCAAATTGTGTCACGACTGATGTTTTCATACTCATCAGAGTATGAAACACTTGTACTGAAATAATGGTAGCAGCTAACATGAAACCCGCTTTAGTGGCCGCATAGTCTAAGGCGCTACTCTTACAATAGACCAGACTGGCGAGGACGGGGAGATCAGAGTACGATCCAAGTTGAGTGTACTAGAGGTGGTTTTCCCTAAATTGTTTCCTACTATCTCTCTCTCCACGCAAGTGTGGTTACATTTTCTCTAACTTCAACCTTCCTCATCCCTAGCCGATAGCGTAACTAGTACATAGGCCTAATCGTAAAATCCGAATGGGTAGTAAATACGTGGTGCTAAATAAAAAAATATATTAAATGACCATTAAAGTAGCTACTACTAAATATATGATAACCATTCCAAGGTCATTATTTTTATCCTTGTTTTAGAAATAATTGATATTATAACAAAAATTAAAACTTCTTTCCAAAAATAGTTTATGAATGTGAAAATTAATCGAAAAATATTTTGAATAATGGTACCTTGGACATTGAGAAGGAATGTAGTTTTGGGTTCTGTCATTGTCCTGCGTCACTTGTTTTTTCGCTCTATATGATGGTAATTTTCTTTATGTTGTTTTGTTGTAAGAAAACTTAAACTGTGATGTTAACTCTTTTTTTAATAAATCCATTCTTTTAGAACTTTTTGAGTGGTAATAGTAGTAGAAGTAATAATAATAATAATTTCATTTATTTATAAGGCGAAGTTAAGACGTTAGCCCTCTCTTCCAGTTAATCAGGGTCGAATACAGCATAAAATATTACATTATTGAAAAACAAACACATTATAATAGAGGAAAATTCAAATAATAATTAGAAAACCACTCGCACGCTCATTCATACACTCATTTAAAGCTCAAGTAATTTCAAGAACTCAGTTAAGCTTGTTAGACAAGATAATAATTACATGACCACACGCTTAAAGGGAATTTTAGATGTTAGGTGACGAGTCTAGTTATTTAGTTTGTTCCAAGCTTGTGACCAGGACAGTAACAGAACGAGCATATATTTGAGAATTGAGAACATGTATGGGAATATACATCTGTAGAGTGGATTCTGATCTAGTAGCACGAGTTTGTTTATCTTTCAGAAATAGGAACCGGGAGATGAGTTAATGAGGCTGAGACGTTGATAATATTTTGTGAAGCAATACTAATAAGTGTAGCCTTCGCCTTTGATTTATTCTTAACCAACCCAGTTTAATAAAATATTTAGAAATATGGTCATGCCGTTTTAAGTTAAATATGTATCGAACACAAGTGTTTTGTTGTCGTTGTAGTCGTTATATTGGTTCTGCTAGATCGTCTTTTAAGTCGTTGTATACTACGTCGCAATAGTAAAAGTGTGGCATTATTAAGCTATGGATAAGGATAATTCCCACATTTTCTGGGAGAAAATTCTTCAACCTTCTCAGTGAATGTAGGTGGGCAGTGGCGTAACCGGGAGGGGGGGGGTTGTAGGTTTAAACACCCCCACAAATTGATTTGAAAAAAATAAAACATGCCCATTATTAATAATCACTCAAATTATTCATAATATAATATGGCATTTTGAATTGTTTTTAATTGTTCAGTGGTTTAGTAGGATAAAAAAATAAATTATTTGATAAGATACTGATGCATCATCATCAGCAGCAGTTCTACTTCAGTGTGCCCTACAAAATTTGTATTTTTTAATTAATCTACAAGTGCTAGCAAAGGTTTTCTCTTTGAGCTTACCACTTTGCCGAGCATTGCAACTTGAGAATGTAGATCTTCTAGCTGCCATTAACATGGTAAATCGGCTCAAGGAAAGAATTCTTGAAATAAGAACAAACACCGAAATTGAGTTTTCAGCTATTTACAAATCAGCTAAAACACTTGCTGAACTGTTTGGTTCAAATCTTGTCACACCAAGACTATCTACCAGACAAGCACAGAAGTGTAATGTAAAAGTATGCTCCAATGAGGCTTACTTCTGAGTTGCAAATTTATTTATTTTTGACGTTTTTGGATCATTTTGCGAGTCAATTAAAAACTCGTTTCTTAAACCATCAAGAAGTTCTTGGAAGTTTTATGTGTCTGATGCCAACAGAAGAATCAGTTATCACTGAAATAGAGAAGGAACAGATGAAAAAAATGGGTTTTTTTACGGGCAATATTTGCAGTGTAGTGATATGGCAGCAATTGGTGAACTTTACATGTGGCACGAAAGAGTGAATGAATTGAAAATAAGTTCAAGAAAGGCTATGAGCTATTATGTTGCCTGTAATGAAGAAATATTCCCATTCAGCAGTACTTTGTTGAAAATCTTAGTAACCTTTCTAGTGTCAACATGCACCAATGAAAGATCGTTCTCAACTCTTCGGAGATTAAAAAACTTGCTTGAGAAATACAACAAGGCAGCAAAGGCTGAACGGCCAAGCGATGTTAAATATACATCGAGAAATAAGAATTTCTCCAGACGAAGTTCTAGATGAACTGGCAAGATCACCTTGTCGATTGGAATTCGGACTAAATTAATGTTGTAATTGGACACTGCCCTTAAGTTAGTTTGCTGTTAAACCAAACAATGCTTCTTACGTGTTCTACAATAAAACACTTTTTTTTTTAAATGACTTGTATTGTGTTAGTCTAATCCTGTTTCAGGGTTTTAGTATTAACTGAACTGCAAGCCGATTATTTATTATAATCGTAAATCGTCACTTAGGCACTAAAAAATGAACTCTCCTTTTTACTGGTGTAGGGTCCATACCCCTCGGGGCTAAACCCCCCTTCCCCAATCATCAATCCTAGTTACGCCTATGTTAAGGCAGGCATACACTTTCTTGCAAATCGAAGTTACCTGATCTGTCTAATTAAGATTTTCATCAATAGTCACTCAAAGGTATATATAGTCATTGTTGTTAGTTGTACTGTGGTTTCTCCTAATCGTATATTAGTCAGCAGGGAACGGTCCACATTTGGGAGTAGTCTGCGTGTTCCTATAAGAATGTCTTGAGTTTTATCAGTGTTCAATTTAAGGCCATTTATTTCGGACCAAGCATTTATTGCAGCTAGGTCAATATTTATTCGTTATATGGCTGTATTTATTGAAGAACGGTCAGTGGAAATATATATTTGAAGGTCATCGGCATACATGTGATATTTACAGTATGACATTGAAGAAGTGATATCGTTCACTTATATATAAAAAAGTAATGGCCCTAAAACTGAGCCCTGTGGAACTCCAGGCTCAACTGGGCGCCATGTTGGCGGCCATGCAAATATGATCGCATCCATTGTACACTGCCTGGAGAGAAATTAAATAACACATGCAATTTTGCCAATGGAATATTAATATCCACAGTATTGAAAGCTTTTGAAAAATCTAATAATACAAGAAGTGTTAATTCGTGCTTAATTATGGCTAGTCTAATATCGTCTGTGACATTTATCAACGTGGTACATGTACAATGGTGTGATCTGAATCCTGATTGATAGGCAGTTAATAAGTTGTGTTTGTTAATGTGTCGGTAAATTTGTTGATTCACTAGGAATACTAGTGCTTTAGAAAGGGATGGAGGTATATTTATAGGCCTAAATTCGTTTGAATCTTTTGCAAATCTTTTTTTATGTATTGGCGTAATAAGTTCATGCGTCCACAGTGATGGATATTGTCCGGTCATAAGTGAGAAGGTAAATAAGTCAGTTATTGTTGATATAACATTCCTTAAAATTGTTTGTATCAACAATATTGAAATGTTGTCCATACCATGTGCTTTCGATGTTATTCTCGTTGTTGATTTCTATACTTCACGATGAGTCAAATGTGCAAAGTAAAAAGTACTGTCATCATTTTAGCTATTGTTATAGTTATCCTCATTGAAGGCTTACAGTAGCGTACCCACGTGGGGGCTTGAGGGGGCTCGAGCCCCCTACCGTAGTACATAGGGATGCCCCGAGATCTATGCAGATCCGAAGAGAATTCACCAAATGTATCTAATTTAGGCCTATTTATTTATTATTTTGTTTGGTTATCACGTTTATAATAGTAGACTAAAAATATAAACGATCAAGTTAACAAATACCAATAAAACACCTTCCAAAAATCTTCTTGGTGTATATGATGGTAAAAAAAATCTGCCTCCGGCGGTTGGGGATCCCTCCCCTTAGGCCCCCATGAAGCCGCCCTACTTTGCAATTCTGCGTACGCTACTGAAGGCAATGTCACTTACAGTATGTACTCTAGCTGTATTGTTAGCTAAATTAGGAATGCGAAGAAACTCTTCATTGAGTTTATTGGGACTGATGTATATATGAATGTTTTTGGGTAGTGTATGACCCACTCCCATCCTGCGCAGCTCCCCACATAGTTTTTTGGGTTCTGAGCTAATACTTGAGAGTGAAAGTTAAAAGTCCATTCTAACTTTCCGACGGCCTCGGTAGATTTATTACACAGACGTTTACAATCCTCAAAATTTATGTTGTCTGTGTGCCTTATGCAAGAACTTGACTAAGTGAATACTTTGTGGAAACTAGCGTGGGTTTTCTAGCGTCATCATAGGTTAAAAGGTGGACCAATAAGTGTGCTCGGGACCACACTATCGGTCCACTAAGTATTCACTAACGTTCTTGCATACCGCCCTGTGAGTAGTTCAAATTTTATTTCTCGTTTAAATTTCGCGTATGCTTGGTCACGTCTCTTTATCAATAACCTAATGTATTTAGTCATCCAAGGTCACAGACAAATAATAGAGACAGACTCTCAACCTTACGGGGGCTTCGCCGCGCTCCTTTTGACAGCTTGAGTCCCTCAACACTAGGCTTCGCTAGTGTCACTGCTGGGTGATGATAGTACTGTACGGAGCGATCCTAGTGGTGAAAGACTCAAGCTGCCAAAAGGAGCGCAACTATTTTAACCTGGAGGTTGAGTATCTGGGTAAATTATTTGTCTGTGACCAAGGTACAGGTGATCTACTAGCACGTCGAGATTTACTGGTGTATGTGTATCGAACAAGTCAAGGATAATATCATTAAAAAGATGTAATCTGTCATCAATGTTTAATTTAGTGTAGACCAGATACCAGGGCAAGGATTGAGAGTCAGCATTCAGTTTGTCTATATTAATAGATTCAATGTCACGATATGTGATGACCTTTGGTATGATTTTAACCATACGCATTGAGTAGGATAGATAAACGAGTTCATGATGTGAGATTCCAGGGACCGAAATAATTTGTCCAAAAGAGATCACTTTATTAGAGTTTGAAGTATATTATATGATCATTCCACGTATGCGAGGTGGCAGTATGATATGTTTACATGACGTCACATTGTATGAAGAAAATAAAGTCAGTAATTGAGAGGTTTAATGGTTGCTACTAAGTGGTAATGTCTTCTTCTTCACTTCTTGCCCTTAATAACGAACAGTGAATGTAACAATTTAATTAGTATATCTAGTATATTATTAGTATATTATATGTTATTTTTTATACAGCCCAGGATATTTTTTTGCTATGAATATATCTATAGGCTATATTAATTAAACATTTAATATGTATACAGTCAACTCTCAATTCTACGACCCCGGGAATAACGTCCCTCTCGAAGTAACGACCCTTTTTTGGGGAACCGTGAAAAATGTGAAAAAAAAAGGTCGAACATTTTAAGGAAATCGGCCGTAAAATGTGTTTATTGCACTTGCAATTATTTTTATGAGCGTTGTATTACTAGTAACTGGGGTAGGGCAGGTATAAAAATAGACACCACCCTATCAATGCCAGCCAATAGCACTTTACTCTATCCACCCCCTCCCACAAGCAAGACAATGTTTCCCCGCACGCGACTGCCGCTACATCACGCACCAGGCTTGTTTTTGCCATTGTTATTTAGATTCTCGATTTGGTTACGTTTTTGGTTTGATTTTGTGAACGATTTTGGACGACCCACGCAATTTTTTTTATTTGATACGAACTTATAATTTCGACGAAATGAGTGGAAAGAGGACCTTCTTGACGCTCATGAATAAGTAGAAAGATAGTCCAGGAAGTGGATGAGAAGAAGATTACAAAGATGGAGATTACGCGGTGGCATGGCATTCCGAAGTCGACACTTTTCACGATTCTCAAAATGAGAGAAGAAATTGTGTATGTAGTGCAGAAGGAAGGCGACGATGTAAAGGCCAATAATTTGAAGGGTGCGACGCACGCGAATCTGAAGCAAGCTATGCTGGCGTGGTTCAGCCAGTATTGAGCGCAAAACGTGCCAATAAACGGACCGATGATGCAGAAGAAGGTCGATGAATTTTCCCTGAGGTTGGGTATAGAAAACTAGGTGTTCAAGTGTGTGGCTATCAGCCTCAAGATGTATACAACGCTGAACAGCTGGGGATGTTCTACAACCTCATGCCAGATCACACTCTTGCCGTGAAAGAGGATAAAAGCAAGGGTGCGAAGAGGAGTATGGAGCGCCTCACCACCCTTCTGTGCTCAACATAGACGGCAACGATAAGATTAAGCCCCTCGTGATCGGTAAGTTCTTTAAGAAATAGGTAGGTATTTTTTCATGTGTTGTCTAAAAAAAGCAATTTTTGCGTATAAGGGTCGGAGGTGAAACAAAATCAGTTAACATTCCAATAACGACCCCTTCGAAATAACGACCCTTTTCCAGGGAACCGTGAATGGTCGTAGAATCGAGAGTTGACTGTATTATTATTATATATTATATAATATATATTTCATTTTGCTTTTGATTCAAAGTCAAATAAATCGCTGTTAAATATTTGGTGACGCAAGAAAACTTGTAGCTCTTCTGTTTATGCGTTTGTACAGAAAACTATGACCCGCATTGTTATCAAACTACGCACAGCTTCCTGCTATGCTAGTGTCGCGATGCTACACGTCATGATGCTAGTTAACTTGTGTTCGGGTCAAGTTGGTAATACGAGTAGTACATACTGAACTCACCAGGTGTGCTGGTATCTGGTCGGGGGTTGATGAAGATGAAGACGGGACTGAGATTGTCCTGAGGCCGGGGGTAGTTTAAGTAGGTCTCTGGCAGGTACACTCTTATTGGATGAAAATATGTTCATCATCGAGACACAGCGGGTAACTCTTTGTCACGTTATTCCTCAGGTGCGCTGCAGACGACAGATAATCAATGTCCATTTCCTCCACGAGACTTAGCTTACATAATATTTCATTAAGTATTTTTTTTAAGTCAAAGCAGTGGTGGCTAGCAGGTCTGTTTCAAGTGAGGGAATGATCCTCCTGGATTTAACACACCTTCCAAACATCCCAAGAGGCTGTACGTCTCACGCACGTGGTAGACGCTAGGGAACTACTTTGACAACAGTTTGGAAATTGTAGCACGAAGTAGCTTCGTTAATTAGATTAGTGTAGCACGTTTTACTGAAACGGCAAGAGCTAAACTACTAGAGTAACATGATAAACCCATTCAGAATTAATTTTACTGACCCTACCTACAATCGAAATAAAGTCCCGACCACGAAGAAGACCTATGGAATAATGTTTCCAAGAATACATATGTTTGAATGAGTTTTCTTGGAGGGCTACCAGAACTTCAATATATATACACGAAGCCTATTTAAGATACAAGAGCCTGCATAGACAGCCATATACTCCATGGACCACAAGAGACTCCATAGACTCCATGTACCACAAGAAACTCCATTCTTTACAAGATATTCCGTTCTTCAAATTATTCTTCTCTCTTTTCCCTCCCCCCTCCCCCCACTTCCACTATTAAATTAATGGGCTATATACAATGGATGTGCTAAAGCAAGTAGATTACCCGTATTTACGCCGGAACCACAATTATTATAGTGAGCTCCAAATTACTTGTACATGTTTAGGCCTACCTCAAGATCAATGACTGAAGCACATTGCTCTTATAAGTTACAGGCCCGCCACCAGGGGGGAAAGCTCTATAGGTTCCATGGTACCGGGCCCAGGACTTTTAGAGGCTAGGGTCCGAGATCCAGATTCATAAGTCTAAAATAAATGGTAGATGAGGAAAAAAATACAAAATAAAATATGAATGCCAAGCAATAAAATGCCCATCCCTACTAAAAACAGTGCATGCCCACCTCACCGGATGGAATGGGAAGAAGCTTACTGGCATTTGTCACTACTATTATATCATTGGTTCGGTCTAGTCCTTCGTTTCGAAGTACCTGGAAATTTCACTAAGTCTATTAATTTGTACTGAAACTAAATTTGGCACACAAAAAGAGTCGGGCAGTACATAAAGTTCAAATTAAATACGTCATCACGCGCGCAACATTTCAGTGTTCAATGTTCAATTTATAATACGGTCGTCCTCACTGGTCTTGAAGTAAAGTGCTCGCTTCAGGAACCGATGTTCGTTGGTTCGAACCCAACCAAGTTCGATGGATTTTTCCTTGAGCGATAAAAATCCGTGGCACAACTTCCTTCGGAGGGTAATTAGAGCAGTTGGTCCCATGTCGATTGTGGCATGTAAGAGAACCCTGGAAGTTACGTGAAGATACCCTTCCCAGCAACGTTGGTAGGCACTTTCGCTCTAGCTCATAGAAATTCTCGTGGACTGATATAATCAGTCAGTTCTTAAAGTGCTCGTTAAATACTCAAATATATTAAATAAAGAGTTAATATACATATTAGTTTTTGTACCTTGCTTTTCTTTTGTAAATGTAACAACAAGGTTTTAAAAAAACCGTACAAACCAAGGTAAAAAATTGGTGTACTGGGGGGACGGGAGAGAAAGAGAGCATCCCCCTCTGGAAAGAACTTATCCCCTTCCCCCACCCTCCCCACCACCACAGCTGTAAAAACTCCTTCCTCTGGAATAAACTTTCCCTTTTTTAGATTTATCTCACTCCCCTCTTATATTCTTGAACATGAAGCTAAAAGATAGCTTTGAATCAAACTCTAAATAGCTTATAGAGGCATACACTCATCAAAATTGCCAGAGGAAGATTGAAGAAATAACTTCTGAAAGTATCCAATTTATCAAGATTTCCCGGAAAAGGCCCATTCTAAATAACTTCAAGAGACATTTCATTTTCAAAGATTTTTCGGGTGAGGACACTCCAGATAGCTTCTAGAGTCAACCAATTTTCAAAAATTTGCTGGGGTAAGATCACTTTAAATAGTTTTTAGAGGAATTCAAATTTCAAAAGGCTTATGTGGCATGACCACTCCAAATATCTCATAGAAAAGTCTGATTTTCAAAAAAAATTTCAGACGAGTCAGTGTAAAGATTTTTATGACATTTAATGGGGGAGGGGGTCCCGAGGACTCCTAAAAAAGACCTAATTTTGTTAACTATCCCTAGACAAATAAGGTTTCACCACCACTTAAGTCGAATTCCATTTAAAAAGTTTCTCATCTAATGCCGCTATGCTCATGTCAGATATTCAGTAGCTGCTGATATCAGCATGTGTATAAAATTAAACTTTATATTCTACTGGGCAATATTTTATTTATTTTAGCCAAAAAAAGTTTTGCCATAAAAACTGTATAAAACAATGGTCTTTTCTCGCGTCACCTTCAATCCCACCTTAAGGATGGAATTAGATGTTGTTCCGAATGATTACATATTCAAGAGACTAATTGACGTGCAGTTGTTTATACAAAATATTAAGTTACCTTTGCATGTAACATTTAAGTTTTCTTTTCTAATTTATTAATCTTAAATTTCTCCTTACCAACAAATAACCATGAATATTATTAAAACTATTTCAAGTGGTTGGCAGTCAAAATAATAATAAAAAAACTATTGGTATTTTAAGCTTTTTGAAGATTATACTTTAGAATTTTTCTAACGTGGAAACAAACACTTTATTTGGGAATCTAATCAAGGTTTTCTCGGTTTTGTAGTTATCTAGATCCGAGGTGTGTTAATTGTTACAGGTTAGGCTATCTCTCTTTATAGGGTGAAGAATTTAAATATTAATTTACAACATTATATAGTTGGGCAATGGAGTCAGCAGAACTTATATTTTGAGCACGTATTGACAACAATTTAAAGTAACCTTAGACTTTTGTTTTCGTTGCATTTGCCCTTATCTGTTTTCAAAAATAAATTTTAGAAAATCTAATTTTTTATGTTTAAATTAAGTGTAAAAATAGATTATTTTCATCACTTTTAGCGATATTTTAGTAAAATGTATTGGCAACACTACAGTTGGGTAAACTTGTATTAATACACCTTAAATATACGGGCGGCCTGGAGAAGTAATAAGACGCAGTGCACAAAAAACTTTATTTTTTAAACATGCATAGTTCTTATCTTAGTGCCCAAATGGTTTGGTCTATATTCTTAAATATTGACACCTATTAATAGGCACCGTGTTTAGCCGTTGATGTCGCTAGTGAAAACACATGAAGCGCCGATGCGGAAAAATTTGAAACTCTTAGATGATACAGTTGATAGTAAATGTGCAGTATCGCAACAAATATGAACCAAATAATAATCAAATATGGTTTTCAAATGGGATAATCCTGGTTGTTAGCCCGAATATGCAGCTAAAATGAAAACGAATTATTCATTGAAAGTAAGTTAGGCTTCACATATTTATAGGCTACTGTTGAATAAGTATTATATCTTTGTATAATATAAACAGGTGTAGTATATCTTATTTTAGTCGATAGTAAAAGTGAACTAATTTGATTTAGCTAATTCTTAAAGTGAAAATTAGATACCAGTAAAAAATGTCTCTAGAAGCTATTTGAAATATGAATTTTTACTAAACTTTGTACCCAAGTAGAACAAATCTAAGGAGGGGCACTTTAATTCCGAGGGAGAGTGGCAGAAAACCCCGGTTCTGACGCCACTGCTTTTAGGTAAGTCAGCATTTTAGTCTATACAGTTGAAGAAAAAATGTGTGTAGAAGGAATGGAAAGAGGAATAGAAGGAAGGGTAGGGAAGGGGGAAGTGAGGGAAGCGTTAGCGTTAGATACCATGCATCAAGTTACTGGCATCCCAGCTCTAGAATTAATTAATGTATTTATTGCTTTCTTTACAGAAAAAATAATGTGTACCTATCAATAATACAGGGTGGGGCCGAAACTATTAGACGAGTAGTAAGCTTAAAAATAAATAATCCACTAGCTAACTAAAAGCAAACTACATAATACACTTTTTCATTTTTGAAGATAATATCACTCAGGTGAGCTCCATCGGACGTCAGACAAACCTCAGCACGTTGTCCATCACTTTCCTAATCATAGATCGTCCAATTGTTTCCGTCCACCCTACAATATATCAAATAAAAGCTTTTTTTAAAAAGAAATACAAACAATAGACCATGGCCAACAAAATTCCTCTAAAGGATACGTTTTATTTAATCATGGTAGTAAAAACTGTAGTACTTATAGAAGAGAAAGAGAATGTTTTAAGTTTAAATTGTGCTGTACGTGTATTTTATATAAAGTATTCAATAGCATTTGTTTAATTTAGACCTCTGCTAAATTTGTTTGGTTTAATTTATAATCTACCTGTTATTTAAAATAATTAATTATGTTTTGATTATTAAAAGTGAAATAGGCTAAACATTTAAAAATCAATCAGACAATTGCATTGTATGCTAATATATATAATGTTTTTTAAAAGTCTTTTTAATCAAACCCAGGTGGTTTTTTTTTTGTGCTGGGTAAAATTATAGCAACCTACATTTATAAGGCTTTAGGACTATGACCCTCATTGAGCCAATGGAGTCACACACATCTACAAATCTGCACTTACACCTACGTTCACTATTTTTCCCGTTGCACAGATTTTATCTGATTGCCAAACCTTTCCTTCACCTCTGACAAGATTGTATTAATCACAACTTGTGAATGTGAGGAATGCCAGGCCTCCACCGTGGTTCGGATTCCACGTTAAACTGTAGGTCCTTCATTTCATCTCACAATCACCCTACCATTGCACATTACGTAAGTGCGTATAACCCGAACGGGTAGTAAGACGCGGTGCTAATAATAATAATAATAATAATAATAAAATATTATTTCCCGTTCCTAATAATTGTACTGCAAGCAAGGCCGTAGCCAGCCAATAAATTTAAAGGGGGGGGGGGGGCACATTCCCCAATTGCCGCAGGCTAGAAAAAATTCTAAATTTAAAACAGTTCTAGAAGCTATCTGAAGTGTTTTTTTATGTCAACCTAATCCCCTAACTGCCGGAGACTAGGAACAAATCTATATATTTAAACACCTATAGAAGCTCTCTAAAGTGTTTTTTTATAGTAACATAACCCCCTAACTGCTGAAAGCTAAGAAAATTTTCTAAATATTAAACACCAATAGAAGCTCTCTGAAGTGTTTTTTTATGGCAACATAACACCATAACTGCCGAAAGCTAGAAAAAATCTAAATAGGTACTAAACACCTCTAAAAGCTCTCTGAAGTGCTTTTTATGGTAACACAGCCCCCTAATTTGTACATGCCTTAATTTTAATATTGTTTGAACCATAAATAAAGCCATATATATTTTATTCATTAAATTTTGGGGGGGGGTTGAACCCCCAACCCCCCTGACTACGGCCTTTACTGTACGTTGTAATGATAAGTGTTTATTTAAATTCAATGCAAAAATTATTGTATATTGAATTTTTAATTCACTGTTTTAGTAAATAAAAGAAACATTCCTGCACATATGAACTTTCATCAAAAACAGTTGTTTATTTAAAATATGGTATAAACATAATTTGAAGACGTTCTCGGCATGTTTTCCTTTTACATATTTTCACTCTTACAGTGTAGGATTTTATTCTCTTTAGATTTTGAAATAAGTTATTTTTCCAAAAAATAACTAGCGTAATTTTCGTTAGTCAAAACTTAAAGTGTAAACATGTTTTTTAAATATATTAAAGTGTCCCCAATCTCCCTGTCATCGGCGGTATACTTTGTTGTGAGAGTAACGCCTAAGACCAGTGTTTCCCAAACTTTTTCAGATGATATTCAGATGGTAGGTCATCAAATTCCCATGCCCACCCTCCACCCTATTTTTTGGTAAATTTATTAAAAACATTTGTTTTCTAGTTACTTCTTTATTTAATAGAAAAATCAATGCAACACTGCCAACATATTGGTATCAAAGAAATTAATGTAAATTACTGTGATTCAGTTATTCTTTCATCAATTCTTGAATATTAGATTTATATTTGACAGAGCACACTGAAAATCTCTTTCCGCTTCAAGTCGACAGCGCTTTTTAGTTTTTATGAGAGTCATAGTATGAAAATTCGGAAGTTGCACGTGGCCGCAGTGGTAGCTGCTAGGGAGGGTTTAAAGTACCTACACGGGCGTCCAAATTTGGCTGGTCACCTAATAGATGAATTATTACAACTGTAGGCAGTAGCGTAAGCAGGATTGCGAAGTAGGGGTGTGATTAAAGGGGGTTTAGGAGGAGACCACCCCGAACCACCAGAGGTTAATTTTTTTTAACCATTATATACACCTAACACTTTTGTTTAAGGTTTTTTTTATTGGTATTTGTTAACTTTATCATTAATATTTGTAAACAATAATTTTACGAAAAAAACGCTAGCACTGAACTAAAGTTAAGGGGTTAATCCTACTGACCAAAGAATAATATTTTCAGAGCGTGAAGATATCTCACTTCCGTTCCATGAAAGATAGTCCACTCCTATGAAATAAATACATTTGGTGATTGATATAGAGACTATTTCTGATCACTTGGTATTTTATTGGCTCACAATGTTTAGCCGATCATACACCCCTCCCCCCATTTTATTTTTTCTTTGGATCTACGTAGATCTCGGGGAATCCCCAAACTACGGTAGGGGTGGCTCAATTCCCACTCCCCCGTGGGTACGCTACTTGAGTCTGTAGGCAGTGTTTCCAATACCGCAAAGGGAAAAAACCTATCTTTCTACTTTGGAAAAAGGATTGAAATTAAAGTGCTTTCAATTCTTACCTGATTCTAAATTTATTTCATATTTATTGTTCCGTGTCCATGAGCGTCAATTTTTCTAACTGAGAGCAAATCAAATTAAAATCTAGGGACGATAAGTTGTAAGTTGGAAAGTTTGCTAAAGTTCTGATTAGCTCTGTGATTCATAGACACGTGTGTATCTCCGATCTCTTCGGCACACAGCATCTATTCTGATTTGACAAATTTTATATTATGATGGATTAAATAGTAAAATTACTAAATTTTATAATTAGGGTTACAGCCGCATCTAAATATATCACATTCTTTAAATTTAAAAATGACACCTGGACACGGGAATCGAACCCGGGACCTTTAATTTAGTAAGTCAATGCTCTTCCCACTGAGCTATCCAGGAATAGTTTTTCTGTTCAAAGAACATGATACCGTCATTAAAAGCTTCCCCAGCTGATAATACCTTTTAACAAGGCTATTATGATTTATTCTAAAAAGTGAGAAATGCACTCGCGTTAGCAGGGAGAGGACGTGTGAAAACAACACTGACCAGGTGGTCTAGGGGTAAGGTGTCAGACCTCTATGCTGGGGGTCCGGGGTTCACTCCTCGGTCCCGGCACAGATTTATCTGATTGCCAAACCCTTCCTTCACATCTGACAAGACGTGTATTAATCTCAACTTGTGAATGTGTGGAAGTGCCAGGCCTCCACCGTGGTTCGGATTCCACGTTAAACTGTAGGTCCTCCATTTCATCTCACAATCACCCTACCATTACACATTAGCGTAAGTGCGTATATAGTCCAAACGGGTAGTAAGACGCGGTGATGATAATAATAAATAATAATAATAATAACACTGACCGATCATCTATGTCTAGCCACCTGGCCGATAACCGAACCTCAGCCATGGACAAATATAGAGAACTAGGGTGTATGGGAAACATAATATGACTTCTAGAATAGTTCGGCACAAAGTTAATTTAACATCCCAGTTTTGTCTTGTGTGACTATCGACTTATCTCTAGAAATATTTTTAACTAGAGGAAATGTTACGAGTAATTTGATTGTTAGATCTAAACTGCGTAGACCTGTTGGTGACATCTGTCATCTTAGAGCGCTGCGGGGTGCGTTGTTCACTTGTCTTATTCAGCTCCACTAAACATTATCCCAAAACCTTTATTCAGCCGTAAACAAGTTATAAAAATACATTTATACATCAATCGCGTACGTCATGAATAGAACAAAATAACGTCACGACAATAAATTATTATAATAAATATTCTAACCATGAGGTTGTCAGCAAACGGAATAGTGAAGCTAGCCCAGCACACCAGAATTGATCCCCGACAGGATTTACTGAAGGATGTAGAGAGCTCATTTTTCTAGGAGGGGTCCGCTAACAAATTCAAGGGGGAGATCTGGACCCCCCCGTGACCCTTGCCCTTTCTTTCAAACTTTTCATTATTCGAAAATAATGCTTTGAGTAAGTAGGTATGTTGAGATAGTGGTTGGGACTGAACTGAGAAAGCAACCATTTATGTATGATGCCACTAAATAGTGTCAATTAAAAAAAATAATATCATGGGGATAAGCAATAATACTAAAAATAAGTTGATAATAATATAAATGCATTTTTTTGTATTAGTTTTTCTTAACTAACTGAACCCCTTCTTTTAATTGCTTTACTGAACATCTTAAACATTCGACTGTACTTTGAAAACCCGTTCAAGCTGTACTGTGTAAGTTTACAACATTTCATAGACATAGAACACGTCAGTAACGAGAGTGTTTATTAAAAACTCTTAGAAATGCTCAATTTAGTTTTATAAGTAATAACAAAGTAACACGGGGTGTTTAATCAATATCTTTAGTGCCTATAACACTAAGTGACTTACGACGTAATTAAAACAAACCCTTCAGGATGATTTTAGTGGAATTCAACATTTCATAAAATAAACAACATTAGAAGAGAGGTACAAACCTTAGAAATGCTGCAAATTTTAAGCGAGTTTAAGAAGTAACGCTTAACAAAGTAACATAATTATAATACAAATTGGAGCTAGTAAAGTTTTGATATCTCGGAGAAAGTTGTCTTCCAACGACGAATAACAAATCTGCGCAGGAGTCGCTTTAGAACGAAATTCAACATTACTATATTAAAAAACATACTTTAGAAACTGAAAGTGGTGACTTTCGAAGACACTGACCAATATATGTGCAAAGCAGTAAGTTTTGGGATCGAGCCGTACGAATACAGGAGACGATGGTTCAATTAAATTTACATTAAATGACTTCCTGAACTGATGTGTTTTCAGATGACATGTCACAACGGGCAGCTGGACGGGCATGAGCAAAAAAATGCTTATAATACATCACAAACGATTACTGATGACGTCAAACTACTAGAAACAGTCCCTAGTGCGTGGCTCTCAACCGATAGGGAATGCCCCCCAGGTACCTATAGGAATCCCCCCCCCCCAGGTAATTTTAGGGTTTTAGGGTGGGAATTAAGACCACAGACTAAAATATTTTTTTTAAAACTTCAAACTACAATTTTTCAGACTTAGTCTACAGGACATCACACTTTATTGTTTATCACAAATTAAATAAAAAGTAGAGCTAAACTTTTACTTTTTATCTGTATAAATATTCCATTTATATTATTATTAGCCCCGCGTTTTACTACCCGTTCGGGTTATACGCACTTACGCTAATGTGCAATGGTAGTGTGATTGTGAGATGAAATGGAGGACCTGCAGTTTAACGTGGAATCCGAACCACGGTGGAGGCCTAGCATTCCTCACATTCACAAGTTGTGATTAATACACATTTGTCAGAGGTGAAGGAAGGGTTTGGCATTCTGATAAATCTGTGCCGGGACCGAGGATTGAACCCCGGACCCTCAGCACAGAAGTCTGACACCTTACCCCTAGACCCCCAGGTCACCGATTTCCATTTATAGTTATTGTTTGTTCGTCTTTTCTTGTTATATGGTCTGTTCCTTCCCCCGTCCTCCCTTGGTCCAACGAGGCAACTTATAAAATATAATATCGGTATTTGTGTGGATTTCTGCTTTCTTAATCTGGTGGGACCAGCAACTCTTTTGTTGTGATCTGTGCTTTAAACTTTAGAGTAGAGATAATTGCACGTGCTCTTGTAGTTTAGTTGTAGCGGAGAACTTTACCGTGAGTGGTTGTGTTGAGCCTTGTACTTAGTTTACAAACAATTTGTTTAGTTTTACTCAATGGACTTGCTGAACTGTGGTCAGCAGGTTATTCTTGAACGGCGGTGCCTTCAAACTTTGTGTGTAAGACCTCGTGCACGTTGTAGCTACACGGAACAAATCCATAATTTGGACTGCAGAAGTCAATTGGTAAGTTGCCTCATCTCATCCCCCACCCACCATACAGTCCATTTTATTACGCAGAGGGGGCGGGCAGCAATCACGCATCTCATGATCGGTGTATTGTTGGCGCATTCAGCTTTGTTCACGTTTTAATTGTTTTTTATCCACAGATTTTGGATGCCAATATGAGTGTCAAAAAAAGATGCTACGATGATTCATATATTCAGTATGGATTCATATCCATCATCATCAATAAAGAAAAAAGACCTCAATGTGTTATTTGTAGCAAAGCTTTGTCAAATGATTCTATGAAACCAACGAAGTTGAAGCAACATTTGCTAAATGTTCATCCTCAACACAAGGACAAGGATAAAAGTTCTTTTTTACATCATAGAAATGCTCTAAAAAGATGAAGCTGCTTCTTCAGATGAAGCTTCAGTTCTCGCTCCAGTGAGGTAAGCTTTGCTGAATTAGGTCACGAGGTTAGTTTCTTGAGCTCTTAATTTCATTCAGCTTAGAGTAAGTATTGCAATCATCAACTGCTGGAGGCTCAATACCAATATTCAACCCTTGGTAGTAGTCCTCATTGACTGGTCCTCGTCACAACCTATTCAAACTAAGACAACCTCTCACAGGTTATAAAACTATTCAAATTAGGACAACCTCTCCCGAGGTATAAAACCTATTCAAACTAAGACAACCTCTCGCGAGATATAAACCTATTTGAACTAGGACAACATCCCACGAGATACAAACCTATTCAAACCAGGACAACACCCCACAAGCTAAAAACCCTTCTAAACTAGGACAAAATTCAACTTTAATGCCAGGAATGTTACTATTTAGGAAGCGTTTGCAGCCCAAACCAAATTATGACATCACCTCAAGTAGCACACAGATTCGAACCAATAGTATTTGGCTCTTATTCGGCATGTCAATTGAAACGGGATATGAACGCATTCTTCTAGTAAGCCTGGTTGAAAAGTTTTGAATTTTGCTTTATTCAACAAGACCAGCACATCGATTTATGTAATATGTTGATCAAATCAGTTGCCTAGCGCTAAGCGAAAAGATTTGTCTGTTTTCATTGGGAACTGGCTACCTTTCGTACACTACCACAGCGCTGGTTGCAGTTGTCCTGGCGCAATGTACCGTGGACGATCCAGAGTTGCTCAAGGATACAATAATTGTAGTTTTTACTTTTTTAGAAGAAAAAAATGGGGTGTGGCTGTGTCATGGACACGGCTGTGTGTTGTACGTGAATACGTTTATGTAACGGGTTATATTTTTTAAATAAAATATTTTTATTTATGTATTTAGGATAAACGCAAGGAAACAAATACAATAAAACTACAACGCCAAACTGTATTTTTGATAATATTTTTTTATTCTAACACCTTATTATATTCACTGTCACTAATTTAAACTAATGTTTTATATACAATCGATAGATTTTGACGACAGCTGACGATTAAACTTAAACGAACATCGTAGCTTTCCGAGTCAAAAGTTATACTAATTGCAAATCTCATACGCAGCAAAATAACCTCAAAATGGCGGCGCTTTCCCCTCCACCGCGCGTGATGCGTCACTGTTCTCGCTTATCGTAATGAATTCTTTGATCCTTTAGCTATCCAGTGGTATAATTTAATTTTGGATGTAGAGGAAAGATTCGAAACTACAACACCAAACTGTATCCCCCGATTTTGTTATCATTAGGTTTTTTGGATTGCCCCGTATGGTAGTAAATTTAAAAACGTATTCACGTCAAAAATAAAGATATACGTAGTTTAAGTGTGTATCTGTTTGTTTTAATAAATGAACGTCTTCCTAACACGCTCGATATATTCAATTTCATCTCTTATATTTGTGCCATTAAGCATTAAATACCAATTTTAGTTTTATTATATTGATTGGTTAATGACTCCCTTACAATCAGTCGCACTCGATTGTATAATAATCACTCGTAAGACAGGCGTGTGCGAGTTCCAACACAAGGATTTGACCTGTAATTACTTTTCAGAAAGAATAGACAAGTTCCATCACGTGTTTGTTTACCTATTTGTTATGCCATAGCTCAATCCCATCAAGAGAAATCATGTAGACTACAGATTTGTTTTCGGTTGTTATCACGAGGTCATTAATTATGTATGTAACAGAACTTTTTTGTGAGAAAGGCAAGAAAGTATATCATTAATATATTTATACATCGCGTGGCTCCTACTTCTAAAATAAATGGTACGAAATTCCCCACGGACTTTCTCGCTCTATTGCTTAAAAATGGAGATATTTACTCAAAATCCATAATATAATATACATAAGCAATCCCGAGAAAAAATTGCGCTATATATATATACATAAAACTTTTTTGACTCCTAGTTTTAAATTTCATAATATTATTTTTAAAGAATTAACGTCTTCATTTGTATATTTGGACCAATAAAAATATCGATATTGGGTTCCCAAGGGTCAACACTTTGTATTAAAATTTTGACTTCCGGTTAAAACTTTCGTCATTTTACTAGGGGATTCACATCTTATGGTTATCGCATTGATAGTAAATTTCTCTTTTATAAATTTTGACCAATAAAATAGGTAATTATTGAATATTGAATCTAAAATGAGAGAGATAGAATTGTTATAGCCGATTTTAAGGAAATTGAATTTTTCTCTTTTCACCCTTTAGTAAACTGGTATTAATTTTAGGGTTAGACACACAGACAGACGGCGTTGCAAAAACTACTTTTTAGGATTCGGAGGGTGATGAAACGTCGACATCCATCAACATCTCGTGCTAGATTTTTTTGACAGTCGTAATACTTTACCTTAAAGTGTTGGCAAAGTTAAAAGAAATATATATTTGTGTATAGTTTGAAAACTTTTGGTTTTATAAAAATATATTTTAAGTAAAAGATGTTTATTGTAAATAGATCCACATATATGCAATGATAAGTAATATTCATATCTCAAAGAATTACGGAGATAAAATTAAAAACTAGAATTTACGCATCAGACCTGAACCCTTAAAGTCATCCTGACGAAAAGTTGAGAGTAGCCATTTGGTTTGTAATATTGATCAAAGCTTAGAAATGAAATTTAATCAAAATCGTTAAAGCCAATTTTGATAAAATCTATTTTTTCTCTTTCCACGCTTAAGGAAACTACCCTTAATTTTAGGGTTGTATATTCAATTCCAAAAATTCCTCGGGGTAAACCTGTACGTCCCACAGTTTGTGAACCGCTGATGTGGACTTTTTAATAAGCCTTCACTATCTTGGGCTTATGCAATAAGCCTGGAATCAACTAGGCTAATTGAGCGAACAAAGATGCATTTCTTTAATAGCTTAAGGCTGTTTGGGCTTATTTCATTATTATTATTATTATTATTATTATTATTATTATTATTATTATTATTATTATTATTATTATTATTATTATTATTATTATTATTACTATTAGCACCACGTCTTACTACCCGTTCGGATTATACGCACTTACGCTAATGTGTAATGGTAGGGTGATTGTGAGATGAAATGGAGGACCTACAGTTTAACGTGGGATCCGAACCACGGTGGAGGCCTGGCATTCCTCACATTCATTCACAAGTTGTGATTAATACACATCTTGTCAGAGGTGAAGAAAGGGTTTGGCAATCAGATAAATCTGTGCCGGGACCTAGGATTGAACCCCGGACCCCCAGTACAGAAGTCTGACACCTTACCCCTAGACCACCAGGTCACCCCCCCCCCAAAAAAAGAGTGCGTTGGCTGGGAAGGGGTTTATTTCAATAATACTAAAAGTTATCAGGCTGATAAGCAAATATAATATTATTTTCCAATTAACCTGGCTCATTGTAAATTGAGGGTGACTTTTGCAACAGACCGGATGTTCCAATTCACCTACGACATATATATAAATACCTATAATTCGGAAACTATTGGTTTTTATAAAAACATATTTCAAATGATGATTTTGAAATGATAAATTATTTCGTATCTCAAAGAGGTGCGGAGGGAGATAGGATAAAAATTAGAAGTTTCCTTAAGTGTAAATTACCCTCAAAGTTATTTCATGAGGAAATTATAACTTTCATTTTGTTTTAATGCTAAACAATATATGTATACTAATTTTAATCGAGTCGAGTTTAATATAATTTATTTTTTTAGTTTTCCACTCTTAAGTAAAAAATACTACCATTAATTTTAGGGTTGGATAGATTTATTTTTTTAATCTCTGGGAAATCTTATGAAAACCCCATGTCCCAAGTTTTATCCTAATTGGTAATTAGTTTCGTCTCTAGTCAGATCTACAAACTGACATTATTTTTTTTTTTTAAACACAATTTTCGGATTCAGGAGGTCATGAAACGTCAACATCCATCAAAATCTCGAGTTTGATTTTTTTTACAATTACTATTTTTTCTCAAGCAGAGAGGTGTGAGAAGGTAAAAAGTAACATTATATATTAATATATTAACCTACAAATTTCATCTCATGGCCAATATGACTAAAAAGTAATCTATCTTTATTTATTTAACATAGCACAATTGTGCATACATATTAACGTCTCACGCGTATTCTTTGTTCAAGGTATTCTTAAAATTATTTTCTAAAATTTTTGCTTAGTAGTTAATAATGGTTACAGAAGTGTGGTATGTATTGTAACATACAGTAGTGTGGTATGGTTTATTGTATACAATAGTATGTATATATAGTAGTGTGGTAGTGGTTTATAAACAGACAATAGTGTAGTAGTGGCTTATTGTTTTACAATATTGTATTATACACATATTTATACATATACACACTATTATACACACATAAACCACTACCACATAAGTAGTTTAAAATAACCTATCACACTACTGTATGTTAAAATAAACCACTACCACACTACTGTATGTTTACAGTAAACCACTACCACACTTTTGTCTGTATACAATAAATCAAACCCATACTACTTCTTTAGACAGTCAATCACACCCACACTATTGTCTTTATACAATTAATCACACCCACACTATTGTCTGTATAGTGTAAGTATATATATATATACAATTGTCTGTAGTTATAATATATAATACAATAGTGTGAGTGATAGATTAGAGAGAGACAATAGAACGCCGGGGACTGAGTGTAAATGTATAATAATTTGCTCGCATTTAATTACCAAACGTAGGCTAAATAGTTTTGTCAGGAAACTATAGATGACTATCTAAATTGATTATCCATCGCTCATTTATTATTCTATTTTTATGAAAATGATCTGAATCTTTAATTAAATACAGGATTGATTTCTTATTTAAATTTTAAATTTCAGATTCATTAGAGACTGTGAAACCTAATTATTCAACTTATCAATATAATTAGGAAATAAGAGCTTATAAAGTTTCACTCGCTAAAATAACTTCAATATTTTATCTGGTCGTGTTAATGGAGAGGGGTTTAATGTGGTTCTTTCTAAACCGGTCAGGGGTCCGGTCCAGTTGTTACCAACACCAGCCACAAATAATGTTAAGTTATAGCTATCTATCTACCTCAAGGTCGTTAAGTCAGAGGTAACAGACACTTGTGGCTGAGACGAGTAAACAAGCTCCTCGGTACAACGAACCCGTGAGGGGGATAAGATGAACAACGTAACGTTATTAAACAGCTGGTCAGGATACAAAAATTACGTTATGAACAACTTCAATGTCCTCAGCCCTCAGCCATTATTAACAAATATGAACAAAAACTATATGATGACTGAAAATCAGCATGAAAAGATGGATCTTTATTTATAGCGTCCTTAAATTATTAATCATGTCATTGCAGTAAGTAGCGTCTCGTGACCAAAATTCTTAGGCAAGTTTGGAAGGGGTGCCCTCAAGCTTAAAAGGGGAGGTCCTAGAATTTTTTTTAAATCTTTTATGCTTCAAGAACCTATTTGGAGGTTTTTTTTATTTATAGTTGTGGCTTTGGGCGTCCTTCTGTTCTGTGATTTACATTGTTGTGTTATTACTAGGGCTGTGCCGATTCCGATACTCGATTCCTCGAAATCCTCGATACCCATGGTATCGACTAGTATCGCAAATAATCGATACTATAAGCTAAAAATCTCAATACCACTCTTCAGTATTCAACAAAGTTGACTCCTCAAGCTGTTGATTTTGGACGTCAGTGGCTACAATAGACATTTGTTAATAGTAGTTTTGCTTTGTCCTATTGTTCTGTCCGCTCAGCTCTAGACTCAAAATGAACAAGACATTCCTTTGCAGCAAAACACGGTCACGGTCGACACAAGGTCAATTTTCATTTATCAAAGGGAACTATATTTCGCAAATGAACCTAAGGAGAACACTTATTTTGTATTGAAATATTCGAGAATATTCACTTCATAAGGTCGATTTTCCTCAGCGCTTTGGCAAGCGAGTTGGTGAGCAAATTAATCGGCCAGCTCGCAGCTGCATCATATTTTGTCGCTAGACTATTATTATTCGAATGATTTTAAAATAATCCTAATTGACTAGTTTACATATTTTGACATATGGAAACAAATTAAATATTTTTCTTTTGACCTAGTTTCTATGCTTACAAAATGAGGATTTATTTAATTTCATGTTGAATCATGAATGGTATACGAATAGGGTACGATACGAGTAAGGTATCAGAATCGAGAAAAGTAGGTATCGGCCCACCACTAGTTATTACTTATTATATACATATACTTATAAACTTGCGTTTGTTAGCTTTCATTGATACACACATCAAAACAAAAGCACCTGCGACAATAAACTCCCCAAAACTCTAAAGCCGGTACACACGACACAGCTTCTTGTACAAAAAGTTGTGCAAGAAATTGTACAATATATTGGTCACATGGATTGCATACAAATTTTATTTAGCCAGTGACTGTTCACACAGCATTTGTGATTGGCTGATTGCATACAATATTTGGAAAAAAAACATGGCTTTTTGCCCTTTTTATGAAAAAATAACCTGGTGAAACTCTCAAGAGGAAACCAGAGTAGAAAACCAGAGAAATCCAGAGCAAACCAAGCTCTGGGTTTTACTCTGGTTTTCATTCGGTTATGAAACAACCAGATTTAGTCTGGTTCTTTCAGGGTCTCTAGTTTACTCTGGAACGGCTTGGTTACTTTGGATGCTCTGGTTTTTATTTCTTCAGAATTCTCTTGTTTGCAATGGAATACTCGGGTATGTTTCTCTGGAATGGTCTGGTTTGCAATATAATACTCTTTATTTTACTCAGGAATGTTATGGTTTGCAATGGAATGCTATGGTATTTTACTCTGGTTCGTGTTGGTTCTCTCTGGGATGCTATGGTATTTTACTCAGGTCTATGTTAATTCTCTCTGGGTTGCTATGGTATTTTACTCTGGTTGGTGTTGGTTCCCTCTGGGTTGCTATGGTATTTTATTCTGGTTGGTGTTGGTTCCCTTTGGGTTGCTATGGTATTTTACTCAGGTCTTTGTTGGTTTTCTTTGGGATGCTATGATATTTTACTCTGGTTGGTATTTGTTCTCTCTGGAATGCTATGCCTTTTACTCAGGTATATGTTGGTTCTATATGGGATGCTATAGTATCTTGCTCTGGTATGATTTGGCTCTCTTCAGGATACTCTCTTTCTTTTTCCTTACACCTATACTCCTCATCTCGCCTAAGATCCTTCTTTTTCTGAACATCTCTTTCTTTTTCCTTACACCTATACTCCTTATCTCGCCTAAGATCGTTCTTTTTCTGAACATCTCTTTCTTTTTCCTTACACCTTTACTTCTCATCTCACCTAAGATCCTTCTTTTTCTGAACATCTCTTTCTTTTTCCTTACACCTATACTCCTTATCTCGCCTAAGATCGTTCTTTTTCTGAACATCTCTTTCTTTTTCCTTACACCTATACTTCTCATCTCACCTAAGATCCTTCTTTTTCTGAACATCTCTTTCTTTTTCCTTACAACTATACTCCTCATCTCGCCTAAGATCCTTCTTTTTCTGAAAAGCTCTTTCTTTTTCCTTATACCTATACTCCTCATTTTGCCTAAGAACCTTCTTATTCTGAACATCTCTTTCTTTTTCCTTATTTCTATACTCTCCATTTTTCCTCAACTTCTTTTCTTCTGAAGATCTAATTCTTTCTCCTTATCCCTGTATTCTTCATCTCGCCTAAGCTTCTTCTTCTTCTGAACATCTCTTTCTTTCTCCCTATCCCTATATTCCTCATCTCACCTAATCTTCTTCTTCTTCTGACAATCTCTTTCTTTCTCTTTACCCCTATATTCCTCATATCGTCTAAGGTTATTTTTCTTCTGAACGTCTTATTTTTCTCCTTACCTCTATACTCACTCATGCACCTTTTAATCCTAATTTTTTCTTTGGCTTTCTCCTTTTCAAGTTTTCTTCCAACTGAGGGTATCACACCTGTAATTGATATACGTCTCATACTGACAAGAGGCGTTATCGATTCTTTGGTTCTCTTTGTATCCATTTCAAGAGGGCAGCTTGGAATTGGAATGTTAGGGATAATATTGTCTTCTATATACTCCTTACTTTCCAGTCTTACTACTATTTGGGGGGTAGTTTTTCATTGGCAGCTTCAATAATTCTGATTTTCTGGAAATGTGTCACCTTACTACTCTTTCTTTTTAAGCGAACCATATCTAAAAACAAATCCTTTGTTTCCCTTTCAGAAACGGAGTGTTGTGAATTATGGTATTTTCTTCCAACTCCTCACCTTCCGATCCAAATTCTATTTGGGATGTTTTTATTCTCTCTTCTGCGCTTGGCATTTCGGAAAATACATCTACTTTTATAGCAACAATATAAAATAGTGTAGTAGAACAAATTGACAGATTGTGGATGAGTTTGTTTACAAGGCTGTTGACAGTTGGGAAAGAGCAAGCGACAGCAACTCCATTAGGCACTATTTCCCCTAAGCTACCTCTGCTGTGAGAATCGAATTCCCAATATTGCGAGTCCTCTTTGATTAAGGAAACTGATAGGTTGTTAGCAGTCAAAACACCATTATCGAAGGAAACGAAAAACCTGACTATTTCCTCCGAGAAGGACTGCGCAGATATGCCTTGGAATGGCTCAAGCTCACAAGAGACGTGGAACAAGGAGTTCTGAAGAGAAATGGAAGTCACGACTTTGTCGGCGGCAAGATACACTGGGGGTGAAGAACCAAATTTTGAACGGAAGTTATAGAGGGAGGAAATGTGGACCTCATTGCCTTTCAATAGAATTGAATCCATGTCGGTGGATGACCAAGATGAAGGAGGGGCAAGATAGACAGTGCAGAGAGCCACAATGCAGTTGCTGATGCACTGTGTGTTGCGCACTGAATCATCAAACACAGGGTTGTTTTGACAAATTGTCCCTATCACTATCTTATCAGGTTCACAAAATTGATCTTCTCTTTTCACGCTAAAATTAAAATTAAAATTTCTTCCTTTCGCCTTCATTCCACCACCTTTAAAAATGAGCAATTCCATTTGTAACGAATGTTACATTTTTCTTATATATTTAATTATTTCATTGCAAACAATTTTGCTACGACCATTAAATTAGGATTCTTAAATACTTCTACATCAAACTTCCTTGCTCCAAAAATTGCATGCCATAGTTGTGTATGGCATGAGAGAAATTGCTGATTTAGAAGTGTAACGGATGCTACTTACAGGGGAGCAGGTAAGGGTAAAATGAATATTCCTTTCAACATTTCAGTCCCAGAATTTTTTTCTAACTGAAATGTACTGTCCATAACTTATGAACACAATGGGGTAGTTTTTTAATAAATACATGCAACTAAAATGATTTTCAGTTCATTTTCCAGTGTAACGGATGTTACAATGATTTTTTTAACGGATGTTATATGTGTTCCAAAAATACACATTTTTGTTTATTTTCAACTAATGTTTATTTACTGAAAATTGAAAAATGACACCTGGACACAGGAATCGAACCCGGGACCGTGTCCAGATGTAATTTTTTAATTTTCATAATATGATATCTAGATGGAGTAATCCTCACTAAAAGCATAAATAATAGTTTGGCTATTTGATTTTTAATGTTTATTTATTTATTTTTAATCTTAAGTTTGTTCTTTGGAATGACCTGTATATTTATATTGTAAACCAGAGAACTTATTGTAAAAATAAGCAAAATAAAGTATGATTCATATGTAATAGACAAATAATAGGCTAAATTATACTTAATTAATTTTAAGGAAAATGTTAAGTTTCCACTGGAAAGCAAATAGCTTTAAACCATAAACTTTATCAGATTACAAAACAGACTATCATTTTTGTACCTAAATGACATTTAAATATGTACATCCACACAGATATTGTCTATCCTCAGCCCGTGGGTGACATTGTGGCACTGCTTTTACGTATCATCGGT
Organism: Timema podura; assembly: GCA_033556935.1. Classification (NCBI taxonomy): domain Eukaryota; kingdom Metazoa; phylum Arthropoda; class Insecta; order Phasmatodea; family Timematidae; genus Timema; species Timema podura. Next base: position 23,500,678 of record JAVRXN010000011.1, read on the forward strand.
ATCAACAACATAAACTATCTCTACGGCATACATAAGACAGTTAGCAATACTTCGTTGCACAACGTGCCCGTACTTAAAAGGAGAATGTAAAGCCTGGAAATCAATATAAGAACAGACACTTGTGAACCCGTACCATTTGAGTTTGGAAAAGTGTGCGTGAAACTTCATTTTCGACGCTGCTCAACATGAACTGTCCCTACCAAATACACTACGTAAACCAGGCTGGAACAGGAATATCTTCAATCTACCACGGTGTTCCCTCTCAACGTGGGCATGGAATAGGAAATTTTTTCAGCGGTATTTTCAAGAGTGTCGTACATTTGCTAAGAAGTGGTGCTAAAGCCATTGGAAAACAGGCGCTTCATACGGGTATCGACGTGCTCTCCGACGTCACCAATCAGCGTAGTCCTTTCAAAGAGTACCTATGGCAGCGTGTCGGCGAGGCTGGAACAAATATGAAACGCAAGGTAGAGTAGAAGATCGACACGCTGATGACAGGCTCAGGCTATAAAGGGTATCGTAAGAAGCACCGACGTCAGTATTCTGTCATTGCTCGATGTAAAAAGGTCAAGAAAGAAGTGGTAGATATTTTCAGTTGAAATGTCGTTTCTACACCCCCGTCTTACGAGTGTGCCAGCAGTGAACTCGATCTCTTTTACATCCCACCCACGTAAACCAGTCTTGAAAGTGGACAATGGCTCAAGTACAAACCTGTCTCTTCCCTCACCGATGATTCGCCCATCGAATTTACCGTTACCGGTCAAGGCGAGTTCTATATTGATCTTTCACAGATCATGCTCTATCTCAGGGTGGCTATAATGAAACCCGATGGTGGCGCTTTCACCAAGGTGGATCAAATCGCTCCCGTCAACAACTGGTTGCATTTTCTATTCACACAGTTGGATGTGTTTTTAAGCCAAAAACTAGTCTCACCGCCCAGCAACACGTATGCTTGTATATCGTACATTGAGACTCTGCTCAATTACAACAGTGAATCCAAAAGAACACATTTGACTTGCGGTTTGTGGTTCGCAGACAGCCCCGGAACCTTTGAGGAGGTTAACGCTGGCAACAAGGGATTTGAGGCCCATCGCAGTCTCACTGCAAAAAGTAAGACGGTGTATATTTTTGGGTATCCACACGGTGAAGTGTTTAACCAAGAGAAATGCCTTTTGAACGGCACCAAACTAAGAGTCAAGTTGGGCCGTTCCAGAGATGGGTTTAGTCTTATGGCCGTCCCTGAAATTCCACACTTCAAGGTTCACATCGTTGAAGCATGTCTTCTAGTGCGACGTGTCAAGTTGCACTTTCTATACTTTTGGCACATGCCAAGGCATTAAAAGTCAGTCCCGCAAAATATCCCATGACCCGCGTGGAAGTAAAACCACTCATTATTCCAACGGGTGGTCAAGGGAAATCACTGTACAACGTATTCACCAGACAGTTACCCAAACGATGTATCGTGGGATTTGTATCAAACGCTGAGTTCAACGGAGACACCACCAAGAACCCGTTCAACTTCCAAACCTATAGCATGAACCATTTCTCACTGTACGTGGATGGGGAAAAAGTGCCGTCGAAACCGTTACAGCCCGATTTTTCAAACGGCAACTCTGTCATGTGCTACCACACATTATTTTCTGGAACGGGTATCCATTTCATGAATGAAGGTAGCGAGATCACACGGGAAGCCTTCCCTAAGGGATATCATCTCATGGCTTTCAATTTCACACCTAATATGTCCACCCACGTGACATTGCATTGGAATTTGACGAGGCGTGGTTCTCTGAGCATCTAAGTGACCTTCACCAGAGCTCTCACCGAAACCGTCAACTGTATCGTGTACGGGGAATTTGCCAACATCATCACCATTGACAAGGACAGAAACGTCGTGACTGATTATGGGAGTTAATAGAAGCGACTTCCCGCCCCTTACCCCCGTCATTTAAATCATGGACGTCATTGTAGATTTCCAGAGCTTCATCAACCACAACAAAGAGTTTATCGTCAAGGAACTGAGTATTTTATCTGTATGCGGTATATTACTTCAACATTTGGGGTTTTCTGTTTGGCCTCCATCGTTGGGGACTTCGAGATTGGATGATTGAAGATGAACACGCACACCATAAGACGTGCGCTGAAAACAAACCCGTGGTTCCGTTCTGTACGGTCGAGTATTTTCCTTGCTGATCCACTACCCGCAAGAATAGCGCGACTTGCTGCTCTCGTCATCAACACGGATCCACACACCTAGCCTGAGCTTGGGTCACCATCTTTATCGACGAGAACGGCATGGGAGAATATTTTGACAATTATGGTTTTCCACCCCGTATAAAGTCACATCTGGCATTTATATGCAAAAACACTTCACGCACGTCTCATAACACGATACAACTTTAAAATATAGCCTCAAATGTTTGCGGCCATTACTGTCTCATGTATCTTCTTTATCATGCCCGGAACATTCCAATTAAAACTTTCCTAGCCCTATTCTCACCCACCAAACATACAGGCAACAACGCTAAGGTGTTGAGATATTACTACCTATTTTTCAAGACGGTAGGGTCCTGCCACCCCTCAAGATGCTGCGTCCAATCAGCGTGCGCCTATAAAAGGGGCATCCCAACGGCGTACCGGCCATAATCACGACAGTCGTCGAAGCGATCAAACATCATGGAGGGCCAAGACGTTTGCACCCGCAAAGCAAAGCCGGTGAAGCCGCTCACCATCACCCGTATTTTCAACACTTTGTTTCCACTGGAAGAAGTCGATGCCAAGCGAATCATTGTCGGCATGATCGCCAAGAACAAATTTACGCCTTATGTCCAGCTAGAAAAATGCGGAGGGAACTGTGCGGTGTTTAACCGTACAGAGGGGCAAGAAATGGGCAGCTACATGTCGGTCATATCAAAGTTTTTCAGCAACACTCAGCCTCTTCAGAAGATTGGTCTGACTAATCATGAAATCTCTCTGAGACGCATGTGCGGTGACCTTATGGGTGTCATCAGCGAGAAACAAGACGCCGGACTCAAACGGGTTACCTATCTAGCACCTAGCTGGGCGCGTCTTTGTGATAGGTGGGACCTCATCGATATCGCCATCGATCGACGGGATGTGTGGTCGACACCCGTCGCAGGATATTGCAACGATTTGATCAACACATTGTCGTGGATGTATGTGACACGCTAAAGGAATCAGTGGATGTGATCGACCTCGAACAGCCTACGGAAACTCACATCAGAAACCTGGATCTTATCAGTGCTACCTACTATACACGTCAAGTCATCGTTTTGGACTATTACATGCTGGATTGTGAACTAAAAATAAACTTACTAACACATCTAAGAGACACTGTAGAAAAAGTGTATGAACCAATATATGCGTCATTCCTATAAAAGTGTATAATAAATATTATATATGTCTGTGAAACCTTTAATACATTATAAATATTATTTATGTCTGTGAAACCTTTAATCTATAATAAATATTATGTATATCTGTGAAACCTTTAATGTATTATAAATATATGTTTGTAATATCGTGTTTTATTCACGCAAAACCTGTTTGTCCCTTACACGTAGTGTAACCAGCTACGAGTCTCGACTTGTTGAGCTGGCAAACTGGCAGCAAGCATGAACAGGGTCAATGACCTCACGATCACAACCAATTCCTATCTTCACTTGTCTTGTCGAGCCATCAAACTGGCACCAGGTATGAGTCATCGGGGTTGCAACAGTGAGATGACGTCATCGGAAAAACCATTGCCACATAGAAGTAGGAAGGGGAGGGTTGCCAGGGTCAATGACCTCATATACTAGCTCACGGTTTCAAGATCACGATCTATTCATGTCTCAACTTGTCTTGTTGAGCCACCAAACTGGCTCCAGGGTTACAATGACGTCACCGGGAAAACCCATTGCCACATAGAGGGGGAGGGGGAGGGTTGTGACACCAAACTAGATTCAGGGGCTTGTGAGAGGGAGCCATTGCCAAATGCTCACACTCTACGCTAAAGGGTCGTCGGGAGAGGTTCGTGATGTGCCCTCAGTAGCGATGCCTGGGACGTCGCGGGAGGAGCGCCCGACGCCGTGGACTGCATGTTCCCTCCACCAATAAATAAAATAAATTCCAATGCCCATCCCAATCCGACCCAGACGTAAAAAACCAATGAGCACACATAAAAAACAAATTAGACAGGAATAAATAAGTTTGGACAAGAATAAACCACTGAAAGGGGACTGCGGGAGGGGGAGCCAACAGCCAATCACAGGCCAGGGATTTCAGCCAATCACAGCGTTGTCACACATGATTGCGACACAATAATCACAATACACACTCTCTCATGATCGAGGTCAAAGGTCAAAGATCAAAGGTTAAATTGTGCTGATGGTGCCAGCTAGGTAGTAGTATATTTTTAATATAATGGATATTTTGTAAATACATGAATGCTCAAACATAAATGTTTTCAACACACAATTGTTGGAATGAGAGGACAATGTAGGCCATGAACTTTGTATCCTCTTTGCTTTCATGATTGTAAAATACACATTCCGTGAAGACACTGCAGCTAAGCTGGAGACGGCTGCTTTGGGAAGGGGTATCTATTACTTCTGAAGCAGATATATTTGTAAATCATTGTTATGTGTATCAGAATGCAAGAATTAATTGTTGAAGGCTTTTCATTGCATTCTACATTTGTAAAGTGCGTGTTTTTTCTAGTCGTGTTCATTTATTACGAGTTTTTGTTCCTATTTTTAGGTCATTTTTTGAAAATGAGAAGTAATTTTTTAGATAATTTTTTGATAATTTTTAGGCTATCAAAATTCGGGCCCTGCTAATAACTCGCAAATGGAATACTTCTTAGGTACTTTTAAAACAGCTCTGTTTTGTCTTTTTAAAAAGACATTAGTTTACATTTACAACTGTTATCAGTAGGGGGTATTTATTGGCGCTAAGCTCAACAGAGCTATTATTTATAGTTTTACGTATTGCTACATCTGGTGCTTGTGTAATGGTTCTCAGCAACTTATAGGTATTAAAATTAAATAAAAAATATATCCTAAGGATGGGAGACCTACTGAGAATAAGTGCATAAGTATTTGCCTGGAATTGTGAACAAACCAATTGATCAAACCAACTTCAAATAATTATATTTTTACTGCGTGTATTTTACGTGAATTTTTCTAACACCCTGATTATAACAACTCACGATTTACAAACTAGTCTAATAATAAGAAAAACACATTATTAAGTTCCCAATCCGATAATTTACCAATAATCTTCGACCCTACCAGGAATGGAACCCGGAATCACTAACACAGCTATAACTGACTGTGATAAAGTGTCGGACTCATGATGCCAGTGAATTAGGCAAGGATTTGAACCCCGACCTGTTTACTAACGGTAACAAAGTGTAATGAGAATATAAAGCTTGAGACCGATCGACCAACACTTTAGGTACCTGTTTCTTTCCCCGATGGTATTATTATCATGATATAATAAATTGTTGTTGAAAATAAAAAAAAATATTTCCATATACAGTGTTTAAAATTGTAGGACCGCCTCGGTGGCGTAGTTGGCTAACGCGCTAGTCGTGTTGAGCCCGACTGCCGAGGACGGGGAGATCGAGGTTCGAATCTCGGTCGGGTGAACTGGGGTGTTTTTCCTAAATGGGTTTTCCACTCTCCTCCACGCAAATGCGGTTCACTTCCTCTATTCAACCTTTCCAATTCCTAATCCATTAGCGTAATTAGTACTTAAGCGTATAACCCGAACGGGTAGTAAGACGCGGTGCTAAATAATAAAATAATAATAAAAAAAATTGTAGGTGACCTGGTGGTCTAGGGTAAGGAGGGTGTCGGACTTCTGAGCTGGAGGCCCGGGGCTCAATCCTCGATGCTGGCATGGATTTATCTGATTGCCAAATGCTTCCTTCACCTCTGACAAGACGTGTATTAATCACAACTTGTGAATGTGTAGAATGCCAGGCCTCCACCGTGGTTCGGATTCCACGTTAAACTGTAGGTCCTCCATTCCATCCCACAATCACCCTACCATTGCACATTAGCGTAAGTGCGAATAATCCAAAAGGGTAGCAAGACGCGGTAATAATAATAATAATAATAATAATAATTTAAAATTGTATCAGCTATTACAAAAAATCCAGCCTAGAGCTATACAAACCGAGAAGTATAATGTATATTGGTTTTTATAATGGATGTAAAACTGTCTAAACATTTTACTTGTAGCCAATATTATAGTAGCAATTTGTTTGTGAATGTGATAAACTGGTCTCTTCAGTTTTTAACGTCATAATTGGTTAAAGAGTGCTTTGCTCTTCAAGCCCGGCAAGGATTAAATAATCTTTTCCACTCTGCAACTTCAAAACGCCACCACAATGAAATGGGAGGTGCTATTGACCCGAAGTTTTGTTAAAAAATAAATTTGAACTATTTTTATAATTTGTCTCACATAATAAATCCATATAAAATTAAAATCAAAAGTAGAAAAGTTTCTGACAAGACAACCTTTTTCTGTTTTACTTTAAATATTTCAAGAGGTATAACACGTTTTAATTTTTTTTAAAACCTCGTGTAAAATATATATACCAAGACTTCGCAGGAGTTGTTCTTTATTATTACTACAAACACCATAAAATTATTGGCTTTTCCACACATTTGTTACGAGACTTATGACGTGATATATTTGTAAACTTGTGAAACCGAGATACAATGTTAATTTCCATTTTTGTAAAAAAAAAAAAGTTTTTTTTTAGTTTATATTGCTTTCACTCGCCTCGGTGGCGTAGTTAGCTAACACGCTAGTCATGTTGAGCTCGACTGACGAGGACGGGGAGATCGAGGTTCGAGTCTCGGGCGGGTGAACTTGGGGGGGGGGGATCCTACATGATTTTCCACTCTCCCTTCACGCAAACGCGGATCCACTTCCTCTAAATTCAACCTTCCCAATTCCTAACCCATCAACGTAATTAGTACTTAACCGTATAACTCGAACGGGTAATAAGACGCGGTGCTAAAAAAATAAAAAAATATTGCTTTCAGTTATTTATCAGTGAATGTTATATAACATAGAATGCATATTCCATAGAAATAACGATGTTTATTTTTAATCTACAACACGGCAACTCCGCTTTGTTTGAAAAGGACGGCGCTAACAGGGTAACCAATGGGTCAGAAGGAGATGGTAAGTGTCCATAAGAACCTGTACTGCAAGTAGTGGAACTGCCTATAGTCAGTCCTGTTTGTTATGTTCGTAGAAATGTGGTTCGTAATATCGAGCCGCAGAGGCCGATACACTGTGGAGTAGAGTTGGTCCGGCTGTTCACCCCAAGACTCTGTTGAACAGCAACAAGTGCAAGATGAGCTACGTCATCCATCACCACACCCACTACTCAAAGATGACAACGTAAAATGTTAGCTAGCTTCAATCCATATAATTTAGACTACATGAAATATAAACTCTCTTGACTTTCAATGTCACACTCGATAATCCTAGCACCCGCTTCGGTGGCCACGTGCTCTAACGCGCTAATCTCGTGTTGGACTAAACTGCCAAAGACGGGGAGATCGGGGTTGGGTGCACTAAGGGTGGTTTTTCCTAAATAGTTTCCACTCTCCCTCCACGAAAATGCGGGCGTACTTCCTCTATATTAAGCCTTCCTTATCCCTAACCATTAGTGTAATTATTACAGTTAGTAAGACGTGGTGCTAAAAAAAGAAAACTATCCTAGCCCCAGTCAATGTGGCCAATAGTAAAAAAGTTAATCTGTATTTGTCTTAAAGCAGGAAAAAAATAATTATTCTGCACAATAAAGTAGTGTCATGCCACATAAAAATGAATATTCATATTATTTACCCAATTTTAATTATTTTATGTTTTAAATTTAATTTAGAAAGCTCCAAACAAAATATTGTTGTGTTCCCTTAACTGGTATTTTGTTATTTAATTACAACTGCCACGAACTTATTTTAAATGATTTGTGCACTTGTTACTGGAACAATGGGAACAACTGGATTTAATAAGATTTATCTTGAAAATAAAACAGTTTACTTGTAAATATATTTTCTACATAAGTACTAAAATCTACAAGATAAACTTTTTTTTTTGTGAAATTATTTATAATATTTACAGTTATAAAACATTTACTTGTAACTTATTTATTGTAAATTGTAGACCTTTAGTTTTATGAAACAGACCTCAGACAGTACAGAGTTCGGGGACTGGAGGTGAGATAATACTTTTACTTTAGAACATCAAAGTGTTTTTTTTCTCCCTATACGACAAATACGTCATATATACGGTTGTGATTTTGGAGTGAATAGATTATTTTTTTCTCACATAGCTATAGTATTGAGTCTAGTTCAGGAATCCGATCTGCCTGAAACAAAGCCAATATCCTATAAGATAGTGATATGCCATAATATCTGCGACCTTCACTCGCGTGATATTACTGGAACAAACAAGTATATCCTATTCACGTTTTAATATAGGTCCTACTTTATTTTAATGGTTTAGAAGTCTTTCTATTAGTAAAAAAAAATTCCCGAATATATAATTAAGTTCAAATATTGTGTGTTTATTAATAATATTGATTATTCCAATCTCAACTCAAATAAGACCACGTTGATCCTTACCAACCCCCAATTCGAGTTAGAGGCCCGGACCGCGTTAAAAATTATAAGATTATTAGTAGACGTAATAGCTTGTCGAATGATTTACTGATGGAAGCTGAAAAGTGTGACATTTTAGACGTTTAGATGCACCAATTTATTAATGTCAAGGTCAACAAGCATTCGCTAATTTCCTCAAATAGTTAATCCTTGATAAACACGATGGTGGTATAGCTAATGTCAATACTGGATTTACAGAAGGGCTCAAGGGGCTATAGCCCAACGTGGTAAAATCAGAGGGGTGGCGAATTTTGTAATAAAAAAACTATTGCTATTAAAAAAAGTTATCTATATCCATCTCTTTGTTACTCTACCTCCCAAGATGGATGTGTAAAACACGTGGTATTTAAACTATTGGGTGTCCGGGTCTTGTCACCCTGCTGTCCTGCTTCCCTATGGGAAGCTAAAGAGTAGCTGAACAACGAAAAATTAGGTTTACATTTTTTAGTGATCATTACAGTCAGAGTCAAGGTCATGAATAGGCCACACGCAGGATTAAGTCCCTTATCACTATCATTTATATATGGCCAAGGCCGTAGCCAGGGGAGGGTTTTGGGGGTTCAAACCCCCTCCGAAATTCTAAAAACAAAATATATATGGCTCCATTTATGGTTCAAACAATATCAAAATTAAGATACAACTACAAATTAGGGGCTGTGTTACCAAAAAAAGCACTTAAGAGAGCTTCTAGAAGTGTTTAATATTTAGAAATAGTCCAAGCCTTCAGCAGTTAGGGGGTAATGTTGCCATAAAAAACACATAAGATAGCTTCTAGAACTCTTTAGCCTTTAGAATTTTTTCTATCTTCCGGTAATCGGGGAATATGCCCACCAAACCCCCCCTGAAATTATTGGCTGGCTACGGCCTTGTATATGGCTTCTCTATATGGTGTTTAGTCTATAGCAGCGGTTCTAAAATTCTTTTTAGATTGTACCCCTTGGTCCTGATTAAAAGTTTATTGTACCTCCAAGATTAAACATTTCCAAATGACAGGTTTTACAAAAAATATGACCACATGGTAAATTAATAATCTATTTAATCTATTGGGAAAAAATATCTGTAATCAAAATATTTCAAATGTGACAAAGCTATTTAGAGACTGTAACATTTAAAAGAGCTAGCCTGATATGTTAATGTTCGTTCGTCACCATTAGTGTGATATTTGATATAATGATTGAATTGGGTCCATCCTGTATTATAGTAATTAAAAAGGGATGATGTCTTATTTTATAAATTGAAAGTTCTGGTCTTTTATAGTTTTTTTATTTTAAGCAGATGAACAGTTTTTTTTTTTTGCTAGATATTTCACACGTTGTGGATTTTAATTTAAAAGCCCGACTATCACATCAAATACACGATAATTCCCTACACGCGAGATTTAGAACACGGATTAAGATTTCATTGACTCTACCTACACGGGTCCTCGTCAGGAAGGAAAGTGAAGTAGATTCATACCCTGAAGAGGTATATCTAGTGACATTTCCTTCTCGAAGCTTCTTAGACAAAAAAAAAAAAGGTGCGGTCATCCAGGTGCGTTTCTGTTTACCAAACTGCGTTGGCTTTTCAAAGAGAGACGTATACTCCATTCACGGTAGGAATTACTCTCTGAAAGGTCTTTTTTTCCTACCAATATCCTACTATATAATAGCTTTCTGGTAAGGAAAAGGCCTTTCAGAAAAACATTTCCTATTGTGAACAGACTTTAGAAAGATGTCGCCATACCTTGCAAATTAACAACCTAACACAAATAAATATTACTACCCACTCTCATTTATAATATCGTAATTTTGAATACAAATGTGAATAATAAATTACTGGGATGTATAATTCCTTATCATTACAAGAGAATCCTACTAATTATAGCCTTAAATGATCTCTTTTTGAGAATCGTTATGATCAGTTAAAAAAAAAGTTTTTTCTGTAAAAAGTCTGTAGAAAAGTGTTTTTTTTTTTTTCAAATTCTTTCAAAAATAAAGAAAAAAACTAAACCTAAATACAATATTTTCAAATAAAATTTTTTAGTTGTAATTCTGGAGCTGTTATAATTATTATGAATCCCAAAGTTTTTCAGTAAGAGGGGGTGGCTGAATGACTTGGCAAAACTTTTTGGTTGTCCAGTTGAAACTTTCAAGCGGAGGTCCCCGTCAAATTTATCCTATTGTGATATTTATTTTTTAGGTACACCATGGATGTATGACCACTCTCACAGAGATATGTTGTTCAGAAAGGCATCATAAACTTGATGCACGGTCAGAGGTATGAGAAGACTCGTTCAGTCTCTGCAACCAAAAGTCTGAAAAATATGTTCTCTTGAGACTTGATTTGAGGGTTTTATCACAGGACTGTTAGATAATTTCTTCCTTTTCTTTCGTTGAAAAGAAGTCTGGTAGATTGGAGTCTTTCACTGCAGAAAGAGGGTCTCGCATCCAAAAGTAGAGGGTTGAAAATTCTCGAAATTAGTCTCCAGCCGAGAGAAAATAGGGGGAAAAGAGGGGTGGAAATAACCAGATAACGGTAACTGCCAACAATGAAGGTTTTCCATAAGTCCCTTGTCATTTTTCCAATTTTCCCTTGAGAGCTGCTCGCGTACCCCAGTTTGAGAACCGCTGGTCTATAGTTTACACAGAATGGGAGTCTGAGGGGGAAGGGGTGACTGAGGGTGTAAGTGTCTGAAGGGGTTTCTGGGTTGGGGGCAAGATCTGTGTAGCCCTTAGGAGGCGAAAATATAAATCCACCACTGGCCTAATGTGTTTCCATTATATTTTTTTAAGATGAGGTGGTAAGTTTTGGGGATCTAAGATAAAGGAAGAGTACTTATTCTAAGTTTTTGAGATTGTGTGCATCGTTTACAAGCTAGTATCAATCCTATCAGAGAGGTTTGAGAATGCCATTTAAAGGAAACTCCTCAATAAAATCAGTTGGAAATCTAACCCCGGTGACTTACGCATCAGTGACAAACCAATCGAGACTATATTAACTTCTTGTTCACGTGTGCGCCGACGCAAGTTTGTATCAATACAATCTGTTTAGGATAACTTGGTTTGCTTTTTACTTTTTTTAGTGAGATATTTCAATCTTACGAGTATTTTAGATCTACTGATATTCTTGGAAGCATGAGTCGGTAATAAATATGTATAGTGTCCCATAAATACTTTTTAGACATTATTATTGAAAGTGTTCTTACGACTATCGGAAGTGTAGCAGGGTTTAATATCATATTATATAGAAGTGAGTAGAAGCAGGGCAGCGTTTATTGGGTTCCCACCTACTTCCCGCGTATTTGAAACTCATCCGTGTTTGTGTTGGATCATTTCCGTCCGTCGTTTCTTAATTCTGCACGGCGAAGACATCTAGGGATAGGTGATGGACAGAAAATTATACTTCGCGCTAAAATTAGAGGCATATATACATATACTATAACAATGTTAGAGTAAGAATGATTGTTAACTTTACATTTTAGCAAAACATTCATTTATAAAGCAGTATTTGGAACCTTTTTAAATATGATAAGTAGCCACGAAAATTTAATCACTGGTCCACGAATTATTTGTCCAAATAACATTCTTAGCAATATATTAATCAATTCGATCACTTTTTTTGTGTGTCTTTACTTTGTAACAAAGCTTTAAATACGTCTTCTTCATATGCGTTTTTTATTATTTCTAATTTATTTTTACAATCGATGTAAAAGAAGGTTTTTTATAATATTCTTTATTAGGTATTTTATTAATTTTATTTTAATTATTTTGTTTAAGTAGAAATACGAAACCCCTAATTCTGCCTTGCCAAGCCTTAGTTAGTCCCGATGTAGCCCATATGGTAAATGGCCCTGGGAAGTACAAGGTGGCCGAGATGATTGAGTCATATTACCAAGAGCCCGAAGAATACGTAGACTCACCTGGAACGGAAGTGTGAGAGATTCCGCCAACAGTCTCCTCACGTATCGGCTGGCTCACCTCGTCTGAATCACACCTTCACTTTCCCCTCCATTGTTTGAACTGATGACAGTCCTCAATCACGCTCTCTGGTCAGGGACGCATTGTTGACCCACCGAACATATAATGGAAATATCAACTATTTTAAACACCCATTAACCTGGTCATTGTTTGGTTGAGACTACTGAAAAGTATCAACTCGAGATTGTATCATTTATTTTTTTTTGTGTGTGTTTCTATGGGAATGTCGGGATTACTACAATCCATGGTTTTGTTTTAAATAGATGATTCAGCATTTATGGATAGAGTATCCATTCCGGTATTATTTTAATTATCTTACATTAACTATTTTATATTGATCTGTAATTGATCAATTTTTATTGTTTCACACGAGATAGTCTTATGTGATACGGTAAAGCCCAATTCATTTCCTAAATTACATTTTATACAAATTTGTAAGATTAATCCATAATTTAATGTCCATCCCCTCATATTTTGACTTTAAAACTAAATCATTTAAATCTACTATGTAAATGTTTTAATTCTAAACATCAGTTTGTCATTTATCAAATTCAATTAATTATTCCTTTTATATTTGTATATAGGCCTTCTATTCAATATTTTTTTGGTGTATTTAATACACAAATTAGGGGTGTACGAGCACTAAAAAATTCGATCTCGAGTTCGAGTTTTAGTAGCTGCTCGAACTAGAATAGGAGATTTTTACAAAACTAAAAATGTGTGTACTCTGAATTCTCGATCTTTTCTCTAAAATTCCTGGTTTAACTAACTTTATTCAATTTTAAAATATAATTTCCTTTGGTATTATTAGAAATATATCGAACAATTATATTGAATTTATTTAAAATTTGAATTTGTGTGATTATGATTTTTTCACAAAAAATGTAATTCTCAACAACAACAACAAAAATGTATACTTATTTATGGTTTATGCATGGATCTATTACAGAAATTCAACTTGAAGTATTCCTTGTACATACAGTATATGGTTTATACTACTCGAACTCGAAATAAACACGTTTTTAATCAAACTTGACTCGAACTAGACTAGGAAGTGAAAAAAGGTCTACTAGCACAGCCTAAGAATTTCTTTTATTATGTAGTACATATCATTATCTTAGCTTAAAGTACTATTTCTTATCTTAAAATGATCATTTCTTACTTTAATTTTTAAATTTTTCTAAAATTTTCTCATAAATATTTTAGCACCGCGTCTTACCACCCGTTCGGGCGATACGCTTATTTACTAATTATTACGCTAATGTTTTTATGGATTAGGAAGTTTATATTAAAGTGTACCAGCATTTCCGTGGAGCGAGATCTACCGAGATTCGAACATTGATCTCCCCGTCATCGGCAGTCTAGTCTACTGCGAGAGTAGCGCGTTAGACCATACGGCCACAGAAGCAGGTCTTTTCAAACTTTGATTCCTCTTTTATGATGAAGATCAAATTCTGGAAATACAGAATTAGCGCTAGTAATACAACGAACAAGTAATCTACGTTTTTAAGTGTTCACTAATAGGAGATATTTTAGGATGGAAACACGAGAGGAGGTCACAAAGACGGCCCACATGTTCAAGAGCTGATTGACAAATTGTGCCATTAAAAATCAACTAGCGACCAATTTATGCGTTGAACATTTTCCAACCTAAGAAATTGGTTCAATGTGATGGAATTCAAAGTTCAAGGTTCGATTCCCGGTTTGGGTGTACTGAGAGTGGTTTTTCCTTAGCTTGTTTTCCACTATTCCTCCACGCAAATGCGGGTACATTTCCTTAAAATTTAACGTTCCTCATCCATAACACATTAGCGTAGTTATCACATATGCGTATAACCCAAATGGTTAGTAAGACCTAGTGTTGAGCTCAAGGGCGCACCCAGGATTTTGAGCGGGGGGGGGGGGTTACATAATAATTTTCATAACTACACCGTTATATATTTCAATTACTTTAATATTTGGAAATTTGATTCAAAGTAGGGGGATAACAAAGATATAGAATCAGTGATGCCGTCCAATAAGTGGGGGGGGGGGGGGGGGATTTGATTTCAAAGGATGCAAATGGTAATATTCAAGCTAATTTTTACCAAATTGGATCCTCAACCAACCCTCTGTCACTGTGTACACTGGTTGACAAGTATTCTTCTTCTTCTTCACACCCAGGATTTGCAGTTGGTGGGGGTGAGGGCTATAATAGTATCAACTCCCCTTCCCCTCTTCCTGATATAATAGTGTTTACATATTTGCTCTAAAATAATAATTTCAATTACTGTACCCGCCTCACAGCTCTATGTACAGTACAAAGAATAAAGACTTTAACCATTTCTAGAAAATATTACGATATGACAGGTACAGTTTTCATTTAAGTGCACATTTATAGTAAAATTAAAAATCAACAGAAAAAAGAATTTCTTTGAACAGCGCTAATTACTGCACAGAATTATTTGTTTTATATTAAATATAATTAAACAAAAATTACAAAATATAATTGATTAATTGACAGAACATAGTGCTAATCATATTTTTGTAATATTCTGGGGGAGGGCTTTAGCTGGGGGCTTCAGCCCCCAAGGTCCCCCCCCCCCATGGGTGTGCCTCTGGTTGAGCCAGACTGCCGAGGACGGGGAGATCGAGATTCGAATCTTGGTTGGGTGAACTGGAGGAGGTTTTCCATAAATGGTTCCCCACTCTCCGTCAACGAAAATACGGCTCACTTATTCTAAATTCCACCTTCCATTTTCTAGCCCATTAGCGTAATTAGTACTTAAGCGTACAGCCCAAACAGGTAGTAAGACCTAGTGCAAAATATTAAATATATAATATATATTATGTAGTTCTAGTATTGGTGTACGTTTGGGGGTTGAAACTTATGTAGATCGCTTGTAGACTCTTCATTTCTCTTAGACCGGGACAGTGAACCCAAGTCACCGTGTGTGTGTGTGTGTCTCGGCACCTAGATGAGCCTACCACACTCGCCAACATGGTAACACCATGCAAACAAGAGCAGGTTTATTGGGCCCCCTCCCCTCGAACCTTACACCTGATTGGCCGCCAAGTTCAAGGTCAGTTTGTGCGAATGTCTCTAGGACCCCTCGCACAAACCCCAGTGTAGAGCATTGTGTGTGTTCGCCACGGCCCAAACAGACCGCAGGTAGGACAACTTGAACTTGCTTTAATAACTGTACTTGACCAACCACTGGGGAGGAAATAGAAAACATTTTAAAATTTTACATTTTCAGAATAATGTGATGTTTACCAATTGTATTTGTCTTGATAACTAAGACGGTAGCCTATTAATTAGTTGAAACCTATTATATTTTATTAATTTATTTAGTGTATTTATCGTGCACTTTCTGGACCAATTGATTATATCAGCACACGATAATTTCTATGAACGAGCGTGAAAGGAGCTACCAATTTTGCCGGGAAAGGTATTTTCACATAGCGTCCAGGGTTCTTTTACATACCACAATCGACATGAGACCGACGCGATGGCTTTACTTCCCCTCCGAAGGAAGTTGTGCTACAGATTTTTATCGCTCAAGGAAAATTCGTTGATCCCGGCTGGGTTTGAACCAAATAACATCGGGTCCTGAGGCAAGAAGTTTACCACAAGACCACAGAGGTTGACCATATCATGTAATTGGTCTGTCCTTGTAATCCATAAAACCACGTGCGTGGATAGCGGCCAGGACGGGATCACGTCCCCCCAATAACGTAGCACCACTAAAGAAACGTTGACGTGTTTTATTCAGAAAAATTAAAATCAATTTTTGAAGCACTGAATAAATTATTAACTGATATAATAATATGTCCGTTATATACATTTGTGTTATTCATTGGTACAATGCGTGTTACTATTACCTAAAGGCAAGGTCATAGAAAGCTAATTTTTCTACTGAGGTCTGTTAGAAAATTTTACTATACCATTAGCCTGTGAAAGTTTGTGTACGTATATATGAACCCTTCCCCGACCCCAGGCCTTTCTATGTTTTTGATAGTTATCATGTATTTTATTTAGCACCACGTAATACTACCCGTTCGGGTTATACGCTTAAGTACTAATTACGTTAGCGGGTTAGGAATTGGGAAGGTTGAATCTAGAGTAAGTGAAGCCACATTTGTGTGGCGGGAGAGTGGAAAACCATTTAGGAAAACTACCCCCAGTTCACCCGACCGAGACTTGAGCCTCGATCTCACCGTCCTCGGCAGGCTAGCTTAACATGAAACTAGCGCGTTAGCCAACTACTCTATCGAGGCGGGTAATTATCATGTAAAATACTGCCTAGATATCCAATTTGAACAAAAACGTTAAAGCCTTTTTCGAGATCTTGTGAATTTAAAAAATAATAGTTGTACGTAAACATACAAATCAAATTTTCTTTGAAAAACAAGTATAAATGGTTTTTCCATCAAGTAAAACACTCATATGATATACATTTTAAGCAAAACCGTTATAGAAATTTTCGGGAGACATTTAATTTTCAAAAAATAATTTTTAGTAAACCACACTTAAGCTAATTTTTTCAAAAAAAAAAAAAAGGTATAGCGTATTATTTGGCATGTCAAACCCCAAATATAAATTTTTCAAAAATAGTAATCAAACTACCTATTATTTTAAGGGCTAAAATTAAAATTTATAAAATGGCTGTAAGTAATACTATATAATGCCTAAATAAAAAGTTTAAATTAAATCCATCAAACCGTTTCGGCTGTGGCACCAAGTACAGATCAACCGAGGGAGACATAAATTTCCAGATACTCTTTTATGGATTCGGAGGCCCATTAAAATGTCAATATTTATCATAATCTCGAGGTCAAATTTGATCACGATTACAATATTTTATATAATAAAGTAAAAAATAGATATTAGATATGTTCACAAAGAAAAAGGCGTTTTGTTAACAAATTAACATTATAATAATATTGTTGTCTTGAAACGTACACATAAGCGAATACAATATTGTTATTATTGTCAGAATTCACATTATTATTACTACCCGCGCCAGTGAGCACATGGCTGGGACCATTAAGTCTGGTTTGCTGGTGACAGGAATGTCGGGGTTTGACTCCCAGCCGAGTGTAATGAGGGTCGCTTTTCCTCAATGGTTTCCCACACTCCCTCCTCACAACGGGCATATTTCCTCTACATTCTACCTTCATCATTCTTACAACAAAAATGTTCTTAGTAGGCTACTCATACGAATACCCGATTAGGTAGTGTAAAGCATAAAGATCAAAACATTAAAAAATTAACTCACTCATTTTGGTGTCTCGTAGGGAGTAGTTTCTGCTGATGGGTCTTTTACTAACCAGGTGTCAAAACGTATATATACTCCATTCACGGTAGGAATTACTCTCTGAAAGGTCTTTTTTCCTACCAATTTCCTACTATATTATAGATTTCTGATAGGAAAAAAGGCCTTTCAGAAAACAATTCCTACAGTGAACAGACTTTATATATATACACACACGTCTTTTTAATATCTGACATATATTTATGTAACTGACATTAATATTATATTAGCAACAGACCACTACTATTTTACCACTGATTACCTTCTAAAACATCCTTTCCCAACCTTGCATTAGCCTAACTAGCAATGCTGTTAACATCTGATGTATTATTACATACTTTTCATAGTTACAAATTAATGTTTTGAGTAAGTAGTTGTGATGAAAGAATCCGACACCTCAGCTCAGTTGATGTAATGTCTCTCTACTGAGCTAAGGGTTCCGGGTTTGATTCCCGACATGGTCAAAAATGTATCATTGGTGAAATGTGGGTTTACTCTTTCACAGTGATGAATTAACTACCGTGGGCTGGATGTTGTACCTGTCCTAGTCTTAAGTTAGATTATAAGGCATTTGAAGCTACGAGAGGACTAGCAAGCCGGTTGTGGAAAATATATGGCTTGTATAAAAAACTGACCCGGACCACAGGCTGGAAACAATAATGAATGTAAAGTAAAGGTGTATTGAAAGAATGGCTAGGGAAGGGTTAATTTCTTAAGTAAGATCTTACAGGTGATAGCAAAAATGTTTACCTACTTTTCTTATATCCACTTAATCGACTGATGTCAAAAAAGGCCTTGTTTTCCACTATATATTGAATGTAGGGAAATAAAGGACATTTGAAATGTTGAAAGAGCTAATTTTACAATCGAATGTTTTACAAGTGCATCTTGAAGGTGAATTTTAAAATATTAACTACCCGCTTCAGTGGCTTAGTTAGATAACGCGTCGCGCTTGTTTTGTGTTGAACTAGACTGGTGAGGATAGGGATATCGAGGTTCGAATCTCAGTCGGGTGAACTGGGGAGGGTTT
Organism: Timema podura; assembly: GCA_033556935.1. Taxonomy (NCBI): domain Eukaryota; kingdom Metazoa; phylum Arthropoda; class Insecta; order Phasmatodea; family Timematidae; genus Timema; species Timema podura. The sequence continues at coordinate 23,519,651 of JAVRXN010000011.1, forward strand.
TCCTAAATGGTTTTCCACTCTCCCTCCACCCAAATGCGGGTTCACTTCCTCTAAATTCAACCTTCCAATTCCATTAGCGTAATTATACTTAAGCGTATAGCCTCATACGCGCTGCTAAATAAAAATAAATAGAAATGAAATCTTAATTAACTAGTATTTGGTTGATGATACTGGGGTCCCTCCGGTTTGTGCGTCGCAAAGGAGTAGTAAAGAGGTGCTAAAAAATAACTAGCTGATCTATTTTATTTAATTTAAGAACTAGCGATGCCTGTGGCTAAAACAAACAATGCAATAGTATCATTGTTAAATAAACAGCGTTGACGTGTCCATCGAAGTCTTGCTACTAAAATATTAAACAATTTTAAATTTAAAAATGGTGAGACAGTCCAAACGAATATTGGTTTATAGAACTAAAAATGGTTCACCCATGAAGCATCGTAGCTTTATAACAACACAGTAAATGTAACGCAACAACTAGGACCATTCACACGGCATAAATTAGAGTATCCTAGCCTTTCTGCTGAGATATTTCAAACCCTGGTTGTTGATCGAGTAACAATTTATCTTATAGCCAAGTTTATATGTTTTATATTTTATAAGCACTTGTCTTCGGTCAGGCTTGAACTGTACAGTTAGAACAAGCGAATTTATCTATTTAAAGTATTTTCTCCAAGTATCAACCGGAGAATTTCTTGGCTCGATATTAATTAAAAGTGGAGAGAGATTCTAGACGCTAAATAGCATTTAAACGATTAATAATATCTTATATCGATATATTTTAAAATCAAATAGCCAAAGCTATTATGTATGCAAACCCTTACAATTATAATAATTGTACAATGGCAGCATCAAGCCAACTACCGAGTCGAAGATGGCTGCGTTATCTGATAGCTCGTGATTTAATAAAAATCACATACTTGTAGCCGACGATTTCCGCTCGTGCATCATAGACTGCCTTAAATATGAGTGAAGAATGACTCTGGGCACGGGACGATTCCTGGATAGCTCAGTGGTGAGAGCTTTGGTTACAAGTCAAAGTCCCACGTTCGATTCCCGTGTCCGGTGTAATTTTTAATTTTCTCGTATATTTTTAGTTATTTATTTATTTGGAAGCTTAATGGACGGCTTGATATTAATGTTTAGGTATAGACTTAAAACGGAGCTCGTGAAAATATTTTGAGCAGTGTATTATAAAATACTAGCAGTTTCAAATCCGTTCTTTACATGGTTAAGCATCACAAAAACTATATCATTTTAGAACGTTTAACATCCGGTTGCCACTTTCCTCATTGTAAATCCTGAAATAACTATGGTAATCACAAATCAATCATGGTATAATTATCAATTAAATATATGAGACAAAAAATATTACCTTGTCTGAGTGGACAAACAAACGTAATCCATTAACAAACGCAATGTTAACCTAAGAACGATTGTAAAATAAGCTAAACGAACTAATAGACATTGTTTACATAAAAATGAGGGGAAAAAGTGCATCACATCACTAAAGCATAAATAAAATTTACTATTTTACAGAAACATATTGAATAATAGGCATCATGATTTTCTTTAAACAATATCGCGGTTCACCGAGTATGTTGCCAAAGTGGTTTATTATAATTATTGTTATGTCATGCTATATAGGTGCTAATTTGTCCTTCAATTTTTAGCTTTGTTTTCGTAACGCTAATGGATCCATTTAAGATGATCTTTGGTTTTTGTATTTGTTTATCTTTAGATTTATTTCGTCTGCCTACACAAAATTCAAATTTTTTACCATATTGAGAAGCTTTTTTAGCCATTTCCCACCCTCTACTTTTAATTCAAAACTTTCCAGCTTTTATAGTTATAGTAAGGGTGGAATTTTTACAAACTTGTTAAATTTAAATTTTCTTCCATGCCAAAAAGAAGATTTTATTATAATTTTGGAAAGATTTTAAGCTACAACAGCTGCCACCCACACACCCCTTTTCTGTTGCTACATTATCATTTTGAAATTTCAAGATTTATTTGACTATCTTTTCTTATAATATATTATGATTTATTTACGTGCTTGCCAAATTTAAATTTTAATCCACACCAAAAAGTAGGGTTCTCTATTAGTTGTATCAATTTAGAGCTCTTCCATTCCCCAGGCTTCGCTTTTGAAATTCAATATGTTCAAACGTCAATCGGCTCTGCAGAAAGGTCTATTGATATAGATGTAAAAACTTCCATTGCATATCCCAACAAAAAGTGTTGCTTACATTAGTTTTAAGAATATTGAGGGGACCTTCCCGCTTTCCCATTTACTCCTTCATTTTGAAAACTAAGTATTAGACCTTAATGGTTATTTGAGGTGGTTCTTATAAGTGCCTGACAAATTTCTATCTTTTACCACACTGAAAAGTAATTTATTATTTTAGTTTTGGGAGTTTTGAAACCGATTTCACCAGCCCCCTTTCTAAATAATAAATATTTAACACTTATTTTGTAATTATAGTAACACCTCTTTGTCCCTCCCCTTCCTCCCAATTTTCTCCATTTAAAATATACAGTCACTTATGGTTATTTGAAGTGGTCTCTATACTTTCTTGCCAAATTTCAATTTTCCACCCCAAGGAAAAATCAGAAAAGTAGTTGTTTTTATTAGTTTTGGAGATTGTAGCCCCCTTTTCTCCCCAATTAAATAACTCCTACTTAGAAATTTTGAATTTTAAGACGAATATGGCTATCTGGAGTTGCCCTTCTACCTGCCTGTCAAATTTAAATTTTCTATCACACTTAAAAGTGTTTTTTTATATCTACAAATTCCCCCCGTTTCCCAAAGTCTCGATTAAAAATTTATCATTTTCAGCCCTTAATATTTATTTGAAGTGATCTTTTAACCTTCCTGCCAAAATTTAGTTTTCTACCACACTGGGAAGTAGTTGTTTACTATTAGTTTTTGAAATTTTGGAACCCTCTAATTCACTCTTAGGAATATCAAATTTTAAGATTTATTTGGTTATTTGGAGCTATCTTTCTACCTGTCCGCCAAAATTTAATTTTCTACTTCATATTAAGAGTTTGTTCTAAATACAACCTCCCCCCCATTTTCTAGGGACCCATTTTGAAATTTTCCTATTTTATATGTTTCTGGTTATATGGACCATCCCACCACATTCATGCCAAGCAAAATTTCAAAGTTCCAGGCCCAGAGTTTGGGGAAATACGGTGATGACTGATGAGTGAATCAGTAAATCCCACACCTTACTGCACCCCTCTACTCTCTTTGGAGATACAATTTGAAAAACACTCAAAAAGTCTCACCCAATTTTATAAAGGAGCCTTTATTTTAGATTTAGGGGTTCAATGTCTGCTGATTCAAAAGATACATAATTTAATTTTAAAAACTTTCATTTCTAGTAGTGAATTAACTAAATTGGGGGCCCTAGGTGAAATCTGATTTCGGGGCCCCAATCCTCCCTATTTCCCGGAAATTAAAAATTACACTACGTGATCTGAAAAAAAATATTAAAAATTAAATTCAACTCGATAAAAAAAGTATTAATGTATAAGAAAAAAATATAAATACAAAATATTATATTGCAAAACAGGTAACAGAACAATAGAAGTCAAATACCAACTAAATCACATACATTAAAATATGAATATAAAATTTTATTAAGTCGGAACCTTTCTCGCTTTTATTTTTACGAATTTACTAATAAGGTCTTCATATTCTAGTAATTCAGCTACATAATTTCCAATATACATAATTGATAATGCCCTTAAATGCATGTGACGTAGTAAATTACGCAATTAGTTTTTCACACGTTTCAATATTGATGATCTTTCATCAGTTACATTGCAAATCGGTAGCGTTAAAAAGATCTTTAAGATTGTCTCAACGTTAGGAAATGTAGATTGAAGTCCTTCAATTAATACCGTATACATTTCAACAGGATCCGACACTTTTTCTTCTCTAATATAGTTAATGAAGCGATGAAGTACATCTTTAAAATATTTTATTTAGATATCTTTTTCATATTTTGTACTTACATTTTTTACACATTCATTAAATTCATCGTCGTTTATTAAAGATTTTTAAAAAATCAAAAATCTTTTTAAACTTTGTTATAAATTCCGCTTTTATTAGTCATTTCAGATATAAATTTATCACTAATTACATTTTGAATGTTTATAACACCATTTTAGTTAGCAGTGAAATGTGTGTCATGAGATCATGTCTCGCCTAACTCCAATTTTCTATTATTTTCTTCTGCCCTCTCGGATGTTCCGATTTTTAGTGAGTGATTTTGCAGCTTTCTCAAAGCCTTCAAATTTGTTCCTGATGTAAATTCAGAAAGAGAATGGAGAAAGGTTGTTCGTTGTAGTACATTTGATTTCACATCTTGTAACGAATTGCTTGTACTATTTATTCTTTGTAAAAGTTGGTCCCATAGAACTGTCATATCACACTCTTTTTGATAAACTCGTTGCCCCATTTGGTTTTTTGGTTTTTCATTTTCGTTTGTAGAAATATTTATTTAAGTTTATTTAATTATTTTATAATTTAATCTTTAAGCTGAGACAGCGTCTGCCCTTGCTGACCATCGAGTATCACATATTCTTTTAATGTGTTTAGAATTATTTAGAAAGCTATTAAGTAGAAGGTTTCATCGCCGAGGGGACGACGAGAAGTAAACATATAAATAGAGAAATGAATAGCTATATTAACCATTTTCTGAAAATTGAAAAATGACACCTGGACACGGGAATCGAACCCGGGACCTCTGGCTTAGTACGCCAATGCTCTAACCACTGAGCTATCCAGGATTCGTCCCGTGCCCAGGGTCATTCTTCACTCATATTTTAAGGCAGAGTCTATGATGGACTTAGCAGAAATCGTCGGCTACATTATGTGATTATATTAATATCACAAGCCATCGGATAACGCCGCCATCTGCGACTCGGTAGTGGCCTAACGCTGCCAATTTGCACAATTATTAAATTGCACGGGATCGCACATATTAAGAATTAATAGCCAGAGCTATTATTTATGCTTATTAGTGGGGATCACTCCACCTAGATATCATATTCTGAAAATTGAAAAATGACACCTGGACACGGGAATCGAACCCGGGACCTCTGGCTTAGTACGCCAATGCTCTATCCGATGGCTTGTGATATTAATATAATCACATAATGTAGCCGACGATTTCTGCTAAGTCCATCATAGACTCTGCCTTAAAATATGAGTGAAGAATGACCCTGGGCACGGGACGAATCCTGGATAGCTCAGTGGTTAGAGCATTGGCGTACTAAGCCAGAGGTCCCGGGTTCGATTCCCGTGTCCAGGTGTCATTTTTCAATTTTCAGAATATGATATCTAGGTGGAGTGATCCCCACTAATAAGCATAAATAATAGCTCTGGCTATTAATTCTTTATATTAACCATTAGTTATAAAATTGTAAATTACACCCCTATAGAGCACTAGACCATTCATAAGTTACATTTTACTCTGAGGGAAGGGAGGGTATAGTAAGCTAGGCCATTTTCACATGTTCAAGGGATCAACATCCAAAACCCTCTTATGTTATTTATATTTAAAACTATATACAAAAATTATTTTGGAAAGTTGGTGTCCATCTGATACGAGGCTTTTGACGTACATGATATAATACTACGTGTAGTGGTTTATACACATATTAAGTAAACACTAGTTTTCACTCCACCCACGATATCGCCTAGTGATCACTCCACCCACGATATCTCCAAGTGTCCAGTCCACCAAAGATATCTCCTAGTGTTCACTCCACCCACGATATCTCCTAGCGTACAGTCCACCAAAGATATCTCCTAGTGTTCACTCCACCCACGATATCTCCTAGCGTACAGTCCACCAAAGATATCTCCTAGTGATCACTCCACCCACGATATATCCTAGTGCCCAGTTCACCATCGATATCTCCTAGTCTTCACTCCACCCACGATATCTCCTAGCGTACAGTCCACCCACGATATCGCTTAGTGATCACTCCACCAACGATATCTTCTAGTGCCCAGTCCACCCACGATATCTCCTAGTGCCCAGTCCACCCACGATATCTCCTAGTGCCCAGTCCACCCACGATATCTCTTAGTGCCCAGTCTACCCACGATATCTCCTAGAGCCCAGTTCACCCCTGCTATCTCTTGGTGTCCGGTCCACCCATAATATCTCCTAGAGCCCAGTTCACCTCTGCTATCACCCGGTGTCCGGAGGTGGCCCACCCATTAATGTGAACATATACTGGTATTGAACTAGTTTACTATAGGCACCGTCCAAGAGCTAAAAACTAAAATTAACAATGACGCTTTAAGTAATACGTTAGAGGAGATGTTTAACGCTCCGTTACACTCTGTAGATCCACAGCTCACAGTCCTATCAGATTCTATACATCTGTCTGGAAGCAGAAGAAAAACAACGTGTCCGCTATCAGTGGGCATTTTATTGGTTCGATGATAAATAGTTCCGTTAAAATAGTCAATTAGTCGATCCAATCAGCCCACCTAGAGGGTTTACTCTGACCCGGTAGGTCTGGGTTCGATAACCACTCCTGGTGGCGGTTCCACATCTCGAGGACATTTCTCGCACGCATGTTCTAAGTTATTCTCAGTGGTGCTCCTGTGTCAAGGAGCGTGTGGGCTTGAATCCCGGGAGACGTGGTGACCAAGACACACAACGGTAGGACGTGTCTCACCTTGTCCCACCTCTACTTCGAACCGATAAGTCTCAACTAACCGTCTGTTCGCGTGACAGAAGACGTCAAAACAACAATCCACCTGTGATCATCGCGTATAGGAGTCATCGTACTCTTAGCTCGACCCAGTGTTCAAATAGACAAACCTACCGTTGTGTAACTGGCTGTGTTCTAGTTTTGTTTGTGGTCCATCCTGTTAATTGTGTATGGCGCCTCCTGGTCTAACATTGCCACTGAGACTCGTAGCAACAATTTTGGTATCTCGCGCCAACCGTAACGTACCGGGATTTCACAGGTAAGAGTGGACTGTAACAACACCTTTAGCTATATTGGTAGTGTATAGTTCCACTTATAGGATGATTCTGAGTTTGAATACTGGCAGGTGCGAATAGTTAATCACTTTCAAAGTGGGCCTTGAAAGTTTCACTGGGTATTATTACATTAATGGTTTGGGCAATGATGGTTGAATTTGTCTCATTTTTGAAGCCGGTCTATGCTTCATATAGACTTTAAAGGCATTAAATAGGTTGACAAGCCCAAAGAGGCAGGTTGCTTGACAGTTTTTACAAGGGATGCAATCTCTCGTGTTGGGAGTGGCATATTCTGAGAAAAATGAATAGGTATGCTGTACTCTAAAACTTGTAGGGGAGATTTGGGGGCCGAGAACCCTCAACCACCACTGTCCAAGAACGTTAAGGGATTATTTCAAGGGAAATATTTGAAGATGTGTGCCTATAGAAAAGTGGTTCTGCTTCTCAGATAATCTGGACGCACCGGGAATCAAACCTGGGACCTCTTGGTCCGTAGCCAGAACATCTGATCATTAGACCACAAAGGTGGTCCTCAAATTGTAATGATATCTACATGGTTAGAAATTTAAGTAAATATTAATGTCGGGGTTTAGAGTGGTATGGGCACATTTCTGAATGCATAGAAGAGACATATCTTATTCAATTAGCCTAGTGTAATTAAAAGCACACAGTTAGCAATAGTCAAAGCAAACAATCATAATAAGAGTAAAATGGAGTGGTATATGGATCAAGCGTTCATCAAGTCATGGTGAGAGGGAATCGGGTGGATTGTCCAACTCACGTTACAATTAAAACTATTTCTTGAAGCCAACTTATCTCACACAATACTGCTTGGAAACAAACGAGTCTCCCAACTTGATAATTTATGCTCCAGGAGCTATTTAGATACGTAAACTCTGACTAACATAGGGGAGATTTTCTCGGACTATTAATACTCTATCGCTATGTCATTGGTTTATTGCTAAGAAATGTCCACATATCTTTTGTTGTAAGCAGTGGTGCACCCAAGGGGGAGAGGGGCAAACAGGGTATTTGACCCCCGCCCTCTTCTTTCCCCAACACCACAAATAATGTTAATAGAAATTTAAATAATATTAAGTATAACTAAAATATTTAGCATTGAAGATGTGTCGAATGTATAGGCTATATTTTCATACTAGGCTTCAGACTTAAACCTAATATTCAAAAGGTTTACTGTTACACACAAAATTAACAATTGAAAAAACATATAAATAATAGCTTCGATACCATTTGTATTATTTAAATCTCTTAGTTACTATAAAACAACTCTAAATAATTTATAAAAGCATTTAATATTAATAAATATTCTCGGCCTTCAGGGCCTAGGAGGCTGTGCAACCCCAAACTCGCTCTCTATCAAAATTTCATTCTTGCTACAGCCTTTATTGATTGTCTTTAACAAAGTTAATGGCTGGGTGCGCCACTGATTAAGTAAATTATATGAAAATATATTTTATTTTACCTTTTCCTTCTAAATCATCTTGAAATGGTGAAATCACACTCCTGACTTTTGGATTCTTTGATGTATAATTATATAAAATCACAATGACTAATAAGTCGTTAATGTAAAACGAAAACTAAAAGAACAATAGTAAAACTCCACGAATCCTTTCTACTAAAGAAAAACAAGAATTACCGTCAACTACTGTTAAAGTAGCCTCGTCACCCCTTCCCCCCCCCCCCTTCCCCTTACTACCCAGTGCTGAAATGCCTAAATTTGAAAGAGTGTTTAAATGTGTTTGCCAAATACATGATAATACATGTGAGTAAGAACTACCTAAAACATAACTCAATTTATTTTATTATGTATAATTATAAAGCTTGTGAATCTTGAATCTTTTTTCAATAGTTGGCCCAATGCTTAGCTCGCTTCATATAAACAGCATGGCCTGGGGTGAAAAACCCGAACTCATTGGTGGGCGAACGGAAAGGACTGTGTTACAACCCCGTAGACATTGGCAAGGCCTCCCTACAATGCTTTGCGGTTTTCAAACAGCAAGCCCTGGGTTTCCTATTGTGTAAAGTAGAGCTTTTGGAAGAAGAATTACTTAAAATACAGTATTAATGGAATATGACCAATATTAGTTATAAAATTATAATTAATTACATTTATATTTATGAACAATCTAAACATTAGTATTTACACAGTTCGCACAGACAGCATCGAATTAAACAAAAAAACTAGTCCACATCATTATGGGTATGCGGCGTAGGACTAGCATACCCGAAGAATACGCCACTGCGTGTTGGTATGAGCATTATACAGAAAGTTGCTACAAGGGATGTAATCTCTCGTGTTAGTACGAGCATCATACAGACAGTTGTTACAAGGGATGTAATCTCTCGTGTTAGTACGAGCATCATACAGACAGTTGTTACAAGTAATGTAATATCTCGTGTTAGTACGAGCATCATACAGACAGTTGCTACAAGGGATGTAATCTCTCTGTTAGTACGAGTATCATACAGACAGTTGTTACAAGGGTTGTAATCTCTGTGTTAGTACGAGCATCATACAGACAGTTGTTACAAGGGATGTAATCTCTCGTGTTAGTACGAGCATCATACAGACAGTTGTTACAAGTATGTAATCTCTCGTGTTAGTACGAGCATCATATAGACAGTTGCTACAAGGGATGTAATTCTCTTGTTAGTACGAGCATCATACAGACAGTTGTTACAAGGGTGTAATCTCTGTGTTAGTACGAGCATCATACAGACAGTTGTTACAAGTAGATGTAATCTCTCGTGTTAGTACGCATCATACAGAAAAGTTGTTACAAGTAATTAATATCTCTGTTAGTACGAGCATCATACAGACAGTTGCTACAAGGGATGTAATCTCTCGTGTTAGTACGAGCATCATACAGACAGTTGCTACAAGGGTTGTAATCTCTTGTGTTAGTACGAGCATCATACAGACAGTTGTTACAAGGGATGTAATCTCTCGTGTTGGTACGAGCATCATACAGACAGTTGTTACAAGGGTTGTAATCTCTGTGTTAGTACGAGCTCATACAGACAGTTGTTACAAGGGATGTAATCTCTCTTGTTAGTACGAGCATCATACAGACAGTTGTTACAAGGGTTGTAATCTCTTGTGTTAGTACGACATCATACAGACAGTTGTTACAAGGATGTAATCTCTCTTGTTAGTACGAGCATCAACAGACAGTTACAAGGGTGTAATCTCTTGTGTTAGTACAGCATCATACAACAGTTGTTACAAGGATGTAATCTCTCGTATTGTACGAGCATTATACAGACAGTTGTAAAGGTTGTAATCTCTCGTGTTAGTACGACATCATACAGACATTGCTACAAGGGATGTATCTCTCGTGTTAGTACGAGCATCATACAGACAGTTTGTTACAAGGATGTAATCATCTCTTGTTAGTACGAGCATCATACAGAAGTGTTACAAGGTTTTAATCTCTTGTGTTATACGAGCATCATACAGACATTGTTACAAGGGATGTAATCTCTCGTGTTAGTACGAGCATCATACAGACAGTTGTTACAAGGTTGTAACTCTTGTGTTTGTACAGCATCATACAGACAGTTGTTACAAGGGATGTAATCTCTCGGTTAGTACGACATCATACAGACAGTTGTTACAAGTAATGTAACTCTCTGTTAGTACGAGCATCATACAGACAGTGCTACAAGGATGTAATCTCTCTTGTTAGTACGAGCAATCATACAGACAGTTTGTTACAAGGTTGTAATCTTTGTTAGTACAGCACATACAGACAGTTGTTACAAGTATGTAATCTCTCGTGTTAGTACGAGCATCATACAGACAGTTGTTACAAGTAATGTATATCTCGTGTTAGTACAGCATCATACAGACAGTTGCTACAAGGATGTAATACTCGTGTTAGTACGAGCATCATACAACAGTTGCTACAAGGTTGTAATCTCTTGTGTTAGTACGCCATCATACAGACCAGTTTTACAATGGGATGTAATCTCTCGTGTTGGTACGAGCATCATACAACCAGTTGTTACAAGGTGTAATCTATTGTGTAATACGAGCATCATACAGACAGTTGTTACAAGGTGTAATCTCTCTGTTAGTACGAGCATCATACAGACAGTTGTTACAAGGGTTGTAATCTCTTGTGTTAGTACGAGCATCATACAGACAGTTGTTACAATGGGATGTAATCTCTCTTGTTAGTACGAACATCATACAGACAGTTGTTACAAGGTTGTAATCTCTTGTGTTATACGAGCATCATACAGACAGTGTTACAAGGAGTAATCTCTCGTGTTGGTACGAGCATTATACAACAGTTGTTACAAGGGTTGTAATCTCTCGTGTTGGTACGAGCATCATACAGACAGTTGTACAAGGATGTAATTTCTCGTGTTGTACGAGCATCATACAGACAGTTGTTACAAGGTTGAACTCTTGTGTTGGTACGAGCACATACAGACAGTTTTACAAGGTGATGTAATCTCTCTGTTGGTACGAGCATTAACAGACAAATTGTACAAGGGTTGAATCTCTCGGTGACGAGCATCAACGACAGTTGTTACAAGGGATGTAATCTCTCGTGTTGGTACGAGCATTATACAGACAGTTGTTACAAGGATGTAATCTCTAGTGTTGGTACGAGCATCATACAGACAGTTGCTACAAGGGATGTAATTTCTCTTGTTAGTACGAGCATCATACAGACAGTTGTTATAAGAGACGTAATCTCTAGTGTTGGTACTTCTTGTTTATTCTTATCACAAACGCAAAGGCTATTTCTACCGCACAGAAAATATTATTTTCTCTTTTAAGGTGGGAATGTAGAGAACGCGAATTAAATTCAGTGTTTTTGCAGTTTTTATAGCAAAACTTTTGTCGAAAGAAATCAATTATTACTTCAGTACAAGCATAGAGTTCAATTTTATTCACATTGTGATATCAACAATTGTTGAATATTTGTCATGAACATGGCGGCATTAGATGACAAACTTTTTAAATGAAAAAAAAAGTTGTCATTAAATTCCAGGACCCCCTTAACAAACAAATACTCAAGAACTTTTGAGGTCACCATGTGAAGAAAATTAATTTTATGTTTCTACTGAAGCAATATTTGATTTACTTTGACCAAAAAAAGTTTTGCTATAAAAACTGCACAAACACTAACCTTTTATCACTTCCCCTAGATCCCCACCTTAAGATACGGGCCATAACGAGCCAATTCCATAAAGTGTACCCAACCCCTTTAAAAAATTACCACCGCGTCTTACTGCCTGTTCAGGCTATGCTAGAGTAGACTGTCGATAACCGGGAGATCGAGGTTCTAATCTCGGTCGGGTGTACTAAGGCTTTTTTTAAGTTGGTTTTACGCCCTCCCACCAGTCAAATGTGGGTACACTTCCTCTAAATATAACCTTCCTAATCCAAATCAACTATTAGCGTAATTAGTAGTCTACACAAGCGTATCCCGAGCGGGTAGTAAGACGCAGTGCTTAAAAATAGACTACAAGCCCAACGAACGCCGAAGTGCATTATTGTAATCTTATTATTAAAAAATGTGTCAAATAAAAAGTTTTATTCCTTGGTCAACAAACGCACCTGATTATAATAATAGCTGTCCGCCAATCAAATACCATAATAATAGATTTTCAGTATAATCCAAAATAATCCATGCAAAAAATGTCTGCTGTGAAATTCCTGACTAGTAATGTATGCAAATGAGTTCGCCAACATATTATATGGATGAGAGGTTGTTTTTTTCTTCTTATTTATTGTAATGTTGTTTGAGATGACCGCATGCTGGCTGTCCCAGAGCGATGACCTTTTACAAAGAGTTGTAGGGCTGGTCTTTACAAAAACTGCTCCTGTCTCAGATAACATGACGTAGCTTCCTTCTGCAAAGTACAATCCAAGCAACAAGTTTACATTCAGCTCTATATTGCTGGTCGTTACAAGAACTGTCCCTGTCTCAGATAACATGACGTAGCTTCCTTCTGCAAGGTACAATATAAGCAACAAGTTTACATTTAACTCTATATTGATGGTCATTACAAGAACTCCTGTCTCAAATAACATGACGTAAGGTCTGCAAGGTACAGTACAAGCAACAGGTTTAAATTTAGCTCTATATTGCTAGTATTTATAAGAACTGCCCCTTTCTCAGATAACATGAAGTAACTTACTTTTGCAAGGTACAATCAAAGCAACAAATTTCCATTCAGCTCTTTAGAACTGCTCTTGTTTCAGATAACATTAAGTAGATCCCTCCTGCAAAGTACAAACCAAGCAACAAGTTTACATTCAGCTCTACTCGTATATTGCTTTTTGTCACAAGAACTGCCCCTGTCTCAGATAACATGATGTAGCTCCCTTCTGCAAAGTACAATCCAAGCAACAAGCTTACATTCAGCTCTATATTGCTGGTTGTTACAAGAACTATTCCTGTCACAGGCAATGTAATATTCTGAGAAAATTAATAGTTATGCTGTACATTAAAAGCTGCAAGGGGTACTCGGGGGCCCTTAGCCACCGCTCGCCAAGAAGGTCAAGGGACTTAACCCCCCCAGGAAATATTGGACCATGGGTGCATCTAGAATAGTATTTCTCAAATTGTTAAAGTCGCTTTTGTGTGATAATTTATTTAACTTAGTTTATTTTGATTTAGTTCTTTATTTAGATTATTTTTGTATTTGTTGTTTGTTATTTGGACGTTTCCCGCCGTTTTTGAGGGTTTCCCTCCGTTTTTGAGAGAGGAAGGGGAGGGGGAAGGAAAGTAGTTTGTCTTGGGAGTGTGTATAGCTCATTTCAGCGCGGTATTCAGTTTTACATAGGGTGTCCGCCATAATGGGTGCAATAATTGCTGCCCAAATAGTTGTCCGCGTGTGAGTCGGGTGTTACAAGCCCTAAAATGGCCTCTTTTAACAAGAAACCACACCAAGAGTTCGAGAGATGCCGCTGAATTAACCCTTGTTTCTCATTCCTTCCTACTCTAACTCAGCAACCCACCAGGTAGGCCTCCATTGTCGTCGAACCTCAAATTGGACGAGGTAAGCTATTCCTATCGCAATTTAATATCAAATACAGTCCACTTGCCTTGCTGGTTATTTTATCGTATGTTTACTGGAACAAACACAGACATTTATGATATTCCCTTATCCATATGTTATCTTGAGAATTTTCGCGTACCCCCTCCCCTAATCCTATCTTTCTTTTACGACTTTTTCATGTCTTCATTTGAATATCCACCTTAACAGCCTAATGCATATTCGGACTTCATGAAAGTACACACGAACTATGCACAAATGACACAAAAATGTGAAAGTACCGATGTTTATCATACACTCAAATTGTAATATAATATCAATACACAACCCACCACAGTTCATCGTTATACCTACGTAGGTAGTCGGAGATTTAAGTATAAATGTCGCGGCTAAGCGTGTTATGAGCATATTCTTGACTGCATAAGAAATACAGACCCTATTCAATTGGCCGAGTGTAATTAAATGAGTATAGTCCACACAAGCAATAAGTAAAGGAAAAAAACCATAAAAAGAGTAAAATGAAGTGGTACATGGATCATGCGTCCATCAGATATTGGTGGGAGGAAATCATTTGGATTGTTTAACTCACGTTGCAATGATTAAAACTATTTCTTTAATACTAACGTTCTTCACACACTGCTTATAGGAAACAAAAAAGACTCCCAATTTGATAATTCATGCCCCAGAAGCAGTAGTGTACACACGGGGGGGTGGGGCTCGAGTACTCCCTACCGTAGTTGGGGATGCCCCAAGATCTACGTAGATCGGAAGAGAAAATAAAATGGGGTGGGGGTGTGTGACCAGTCAAACATTGTGAGCAAAGAAAACATCAAGTGTCACACATCCTTGTGTTGATCCTCTCTAGTAGTCCTAATTGATGTTCTTGCAGTCTAGGAAGTGGCCTAAGTCCTAAATATTACGGCAGGTTCCAAATCTCCCATTTTCGCACGTGGTTCCATCGAGAAGTTGCACAGTGGCTAGACATTTACCTATTATAAATAATCGGGATTTTTGTGACAGTAAGCCTATATGGCGGTTAAGCCATTTTTAATTTAGGCCTATTTATTTATTTTGTTAGATTATCATGTTTATAATAGTAAAAATATAAATAATCAAGTTAACAAATACCAATAAAAAACCTTTCAAAATAGCTTCCTAGATGTATATAATGGTAAAAAAAAAATTGCCTCCACCGATTGGGGGGAGCCCCCTTGAATCCCCTCTCTACTTCGAAATCCAACTTACGCTACTGCCCAGAAGCTATTTAAATACGTAAATTGTGACAAAATTAACAAAGGGGAGAATGTCTCCTATCATTACTCTATCTCTACGGCATTAGCTTATTGCCAAGACATCTACACATATCTTTTGCTTTAGGTAAACTATTTGGAAACGAGATTTTATTTTACTTTTTTATACTAAATCATCTTGAAATGGTGAAATTACATTCCTAAATTTTGGGATACTTTGATGTATAGTTAAATAAAATTACGACTAATAAGTAAATATGTATAATACATTCAAATAAATTAAGTATAATAAATAAGTAAACGGTACAGGTAATTATTCACACGGTTTTCCTTAAGTACCAGCATAAGTTTTCTAGGCTCTATGACGTTCAACCAAGGGAAGTTGTCAAAATTAAAACTCCGGTATCTACTAAAGAAGGCCGTTGCTAAAAACATACATTAATTAAGCTTTTGGAATAGGGTTGAGTAAAGTAGAATTTCAGAGAAAACTTTCCCGCATTTGCTTGGAGGGAGAGTAGGAAACTATCCTCAGTACATCCAAACTGAAATACCTGATTTCACCGTAACTGGAATCCAGTCTAAGCAGTGAGGTTGAAACAGGGGATTAGTATAGCAATGCTACCTTCTAGAAAGAATTTATCTCTCACACCCTTAGGAATAAGTTTAGCCCCTTGCCCCCTTCCCCAAGATACATTTCAAATCTTCTGATATTATCGAGCAGGAAGCTGAAAGATGGCCTAAAATCAAATTCCAAATGATATATAGATACATTCAATTTTTAAAAAATTTCCAGAGAAGACCACTTTACATATCTTCAAAAGACACCTAATTGTAAGAATAAGACGTCAAGTAAAGAGCACCCTAAATAGCTTATAGTGCCATCTAAATTTCTAAAATTTATAGGAAAGACCACTCCAAATAGCTTATAGATGAATGTTATTTTGAAGAATTTTCATGTGAGGATCGCTCCAAATAGATTCTGAAAGCACTCATTGTTCAAATATTTCTCGTTAGAAGACCACTTCAAATATCTTCTAGAGGCATTGAGTTTTTCAAAAAATTTCCAGAAGAATACCATTCCAAATACCTTACAATTAGATCACATTTTCAAAATATTGCTGGAGTAGTCTAGTATGGCCACCTAGTACAGCCCTCAGGCGTTGTGACGTCACCTGTTGTTGTTATTGAAACTTGTATCCTGTTGTGACGTCACCGCCCCCGCCCCCCGCCCCCGCCGTTGTTATTGTGACGTCACCTGTTGCCTATAGTCCGTTTTTTGTTAAGAAGGGATAAACTTCTCATCCTGTGAGGTATAGTCCGTTTTCGCTAAGAAGGTACTTCTCAGGGAATCCCCAATTCCGCTGACGGGTCAGGGGTGTTGCCCCCCGCCCCTGCCCCGCCCCTGCCCCCAGGGGCTCCTAAGCTGTAAGGTACCCCACAGCATTTGCGTGGAGGGAGAGTTGAAAACCACCCCTGAATCTAAACGCGTGGAGGGAGAGTTGAAAACCACCCCGGTTCCCCCGCCCCTCTGCCTAAACTAAACAATCACAGCATTTGCGTGGAGGGAGAGTTGAAAACCACCCCGGTATCCCCCCTGCCTAATCTAAACACTCACAGCATTTGCGTGGAGGGAGAGTTGAAAACCACCCCCGAATCTAAACGCGTGGAGGGAGAGTTGAAAACCACCCCAGAATCTAAACACTCACAGCATTTGCGCGGAGGGAGAGAGTTGAAAACCACCCCGGTTCCCGACGCGTTGTTAAAACACGGATATGCTCCCTCCCACCCTCCGCCCCGGCGGCGACTATAGGGTCTAGAGCAGCAACCGTGGCCGGGGGTGTAGAATATGTTAGCTTACAGCGCAAGAAAGGGTTGTTATCGTTTGGCGCTTGTTATTGTAACTTGTTAGTTACCCCCAGGGCAGCCATTAGCTTAGGAGGACTATACTCTGTTCGGTAAAAGACAAACTATAATACGTGTATCTGAATGGGATGTCAACCCCGGTCCTCAACTCGTATTACTAACCGATCGGACTATACGCACTCATGTTGACGTGTGAGATGACAGGCGTTGAAGCCTAATAACAGTGGATACGTCGCGAGAAATTAACCTTGAAGCGGCTATAAACAGAACTCAAAATGCGTTGTAATAACAAAAATGAGAGAGTATAAATAGACTTCCATGTAATTACTGCCGATCATTATAGTCAACGATTGCAGACGTTAATCATCAAAAAAAATGAGTTTTGACGAGGTTGAAAACTGGTTCAATTTCGGTAAGTTTTAAAAAAAAAAACTTTAGTATATTTTAATGGGTAGCTAATAAGTCTTCGGTATACAAAGGTGTTTGCTTTTTTACAGACCCCCAAGAAGACACATCGACTCCCGCAAGCACTAGTCAAACGCCGGCTCCAGATCTGTTGGGGCTTTTTACCGACGATGGGATTTGCTTGGCAGAAAATGGTTGTTCAACGGGTAAGCCCTCGATATGTTTAAAAAAAGTTCTTTCACACACACACACACGCACACACGCACACACACACGCACGCACGCACACGCAAACGCAGACACACGCACACGCATACACACGCACACACAGTGTGATAGTAGTTAATAGGTATTTATTTATTATTTTCAGATTTTTGGGAGACCGCATCGTTGGTGCGACGACCGCCGTCAGCCCAAATGACGGACGACACGTTCGGGGCTCAAACCGACGACATCATGGCAGAGTTCGAGCTGTTAGATCGTCCCCCGGAGATCCGGGATGGTGTGCAGGCGCCGCTAGGGGCTCAAACCGACGTCACGGCTCAGAGCGAAGAGGGATATAACGATGTTTTGGCCGAGCTTGAGCGGCTAGATCGCCTATTATGTGAGTATAAACGGTTTATTGCGCCCACCCGGACACATTCCCAAATATGTGTGGCACCGGGTTCAATTCCCGGCGCGTTTAAACCACTGTTAACAAAGTTAAATTACATTAAATTTGTCACAAAAAAAAAATCCCCCTCTCTGATTATTTTGTAGGAGCACATAAAAAAAACAGAGTGCCTTGTGTTCAGCATTAGTGACATATGAAGATCAGATTACTTGGCGTATTAATCTAGGAAGTTCTTCTAGCTGTCAGTGCCTGTATATACCTACCAAGTCATGTGATATGCATACGCCAAGTCATGTGATAAGAAGTACAAATAAGTTTATGGCTCAAGTGTATTTATTTCACACACTTTGCGAAGGATCTCGGGCATAGATGAAAATGAGGGTTTAATCATACGCCAAGTCATGTGATATGAAATTAAAAATAAATTTATGTAAGTTTTTTTTCTTTAACGTTTAAACATACGCCAAGCCCTGTAATTAACAATCTGATGAATATTCATACGCCAAGTCATGTGATATGAAATATAACAAGCTAATGAATATTCATACGCCAAGCCATGTGATATGACATTTAAAATAGGCTTTCATTAAAAACCTGATGAATATTCATACGCCAAGTCATGTGATATGTAATTCATGAATATTCATACGCCAAGCCATGTGATATGACATTTAAAATAGGCTTTCATTAAAAACCTGATGAATATTCATACGCCAAGCCATGTGATATCACATTTAAAATAGGCTTTCATTAAAAACCTGATGAATATTCATACGCCAAGCCATGTGATATGACATTTAAAATAGGCTTTCATTAAAAACCTGATGAATATTCATACGCCAAGTCATGTGATATGAAGTACAAATAAGTTTATGGCTCAAGTGTATTTATTTCACACACTTTGCGAAGGATCCCGGGCATAGATGAAAATGAGGGTTTAATCATACGCCAAGTCATGTGATATGAAATTTAACAATCTGATGAATATTCATACGCCAAGCCATGTGATATGACATTTAAAATAGGCTTTCATTAAAAAACCTGATGAATATTCATACGCCAAGTCATGTGATATGTAATTCATGAATATTCATACGCCAAGTCATGTGATATGAAATTTAACAATCTGATGAATATTCATACGCCAAGCCATGTGATATGACATTTAAAATAGGCTTTCATTAAAAACCTGATGAATATTCATACGCCAAGTCATGTGATATGCATACGCCAAGTCATGTGATAAGAAGTACAAATAAGTTTATGGCTCAAGTGTATTTATTTCACACACTTTGCGAAGGATCCCGGGCATAGATGAAAATGAGGGTTTAATCATACGCCAAGTCATGTGATATGAAATTAAAAATAAATTTATGTAAGTTTTTTCTTTAACGTTTAAACATACGCCAAGCCATGTAATTAACAATCTGATGAATATTCATACGCCAAGTCATGTGATATGAAATTTAACAATCTGATGAATATTCATACGCCAAGTCATGTAATTAACAATCTGATGAATATTCATACGCCAAGTCATGTGATATGAAATTTAACAATCTGATGAATATTCATACGCCAAGTCATGTAATTAACAATCTGATGAATATTCATACGCCAAGTCATGTAATTAACAATCTGATGAATATTCATACGCCAAGCCATGTGATATGACATTTAAAATAGGCTTTCATTAAAAACCTGATGAATATTCATACGCCAAGTCATGTGATATGAAGTACAAATAAGTTTATGGCTCAAGTGTATTTATTTCACACACTTTGCGAAGGATCCCGGGCATAGATGAAAATGAGGGTTTAATCATACGCCAAGTCATGTGATATGAAATTTAACAATCTGATGAATATTCATACGCCAAGCCATGTGATATGACATTTAAAATAGGCTTTCATTAAAAAACCTGATGAATATTCATACGCCAAGTCATGTGATATGTAATTCATGAATATTCATACGCCAAGTCATGTGATATGAAATTTAACAATCTGATGAATATTCATACGCCAAGTCATGTAATTAACAATCTGATGAATATTCATACGCCAAGTCATGTGATATGAAATTTAACAATCTGATGAATATTCATACGCCAAGTCATGTAATTAACAATCTGATGAATATTCATACGCCAAGTCATGTAATTAACAATCTGATGAATATTCATACGCCAAGCCATGTGATATGACATTTAAAATAGGCTTTCATTAAAAACCTGATGAATATTCATACGCCAAGTCATGTGATATGAAGTACAAATAAGTTTATGGCTCAAGTGTATTTATTTCACACACTTTGCGAAGGATCCCGGGCATAGATGAAAATGAGGGTTTAATCATACGCCAAGTCATGTGATATGAAATTTAACAATCTGATGAATATTCATACGCCAAGCCATGTGATATGACATTTAAAATAGGCTTTCATTAAAAAACCTGATGAATATTCATACGCCAAGTCATGTGATATGTAATTCATGAATATTCATACGCCAAGTCATGTGATATGAAATTTAACAATCTGATGAATATTCATACGCCAAGCCATGTGATATGACATTTAAAATAGGCTTTCATTAAAAACCTGATGAATATTCATACGCCAAGTCATGTGATATGCATACGCCAAGTCATGTGATAAGAAGTACAAATAAGTTTATGGCTCAAGTGTATTTATTTCACACACTTTGCGAAGGATCCCGGGCATAGATGAAAATGAGGGTTTAATCATACGCCAAGTCATGTGATATGAAATTAAAAATAAATTTATGTAAGTTTTTTCTTTAACGTTTAAACATACGCCAAGCCATGTAATTAACAATCTGATGAATATTCATACGCCAAGTCATGTGATATGAAATTTAACAATCTGATGAATATTCATATGCCAAGTCATGTAATTAACAATCTGATGAATATTCATACGCCAAGTCATGTGATATGAAATTTAACAATCTGATGAATATTCATACGCCAAGTCATGTAATTAACAATCTGATGAATATTCATACGCCAAGTCATGTGATATGACATTTAAAATAGGCTTTCATTAAAAACCTGATGAATATTCATACGCCAAGTCATGTGATATGTAATTCATGAATATTCATACGCCAAGCCATGTGATATGAAGTACAAATAAGTTTATGGCTCAAGTGTATTTATTTCACACACACACACACACACACACTTTAAGAATGTTGCTGTGTTATAAATACCAAAAGCAGTCTGAAATTGTGGCATCGTTTTAAAGACGCGTATGTTTAGAACAATTATTGTTAAAGTGCTTACTTTGTGTGTTATAGTTCAAATTGAGAGCGAAAATGGCAGTGCCGTCCTCTCTCAGCCACCGGCCATGACACCCGTACACCCCGCCGCGGGAGCACCGCCGGCCGTGACATCCGTACACACCGCCGCGGAGCACCGCCTCCGCGCCAGGGAGAAGGTGCGGCGAGGCAGACGGGGTCCCCGCAACCCGTGGCCGGCCCGTCTTCGGCACCCCAGACGGGAATTAGTGGCCCGGTAAACCAGGTAGGTGGAGCTTTGAACCAAGGCCTCCCTCTTCGTATAGTCGAAGAGAGAATTAAACAATTGAGGCGTTTCTTTTATACCGGTAGAGAAGTTACCGTACATCTGGGTGCTCCAGCAAGCGATCGTGACGCATTAAGCTGGCTCGAAGAGCAAATTACTAATTTGCTCAATCGGCTGCAGGACCACGGTGTTAGTGCCGATGATCACGTCGGCTTACTTTTGAAAAGCACGGACTCGACGTTGAACCCTGTGTACGTCTCTTTTAGACGAGCAGATCAGTTAGACGCTCGAGCCGTGCTTGATAACGTAAGTCGCGTGTTGCAGAGTAATAGTTTGTTCTTGAGTACGGCACCACTGTACGTTAAGTTCAGCCATTTTAAGGAGCCTCGCGGGAGAGGTAATCATAAATGTGATAAACTCTCTCCCGCTAGCACATATAGCCGTAAAAACCAGGGAATAATTACGATTCAAAATGGCGACACACTTTGTCTTGCCTGAGGGTTGGTGGTCGCCAAGGCTATATGTGCTAGCGGGAGAGAGTTTATCACATTTATGATTACCTCTCCCGCGAGGCTCCTTAAAATGGCTGAACTTAACGTACAGTGGTGCCGTACTCAAGAACAAACTATTACTCTGCAACACGCGACTTACGTTATCAAGCACGGCTCGAGCGTCTAACTGATCTGCTCGTCTAAAAGAGACGTACACAGGGTTCAACGTCGAGTCCGTGCTTTTCAAAAGTAAGCCGACGTGATCATCGGCACTAACACCGTGGTCCTGCAGCCGATTGAGCAAATTAGTAATTTGCTCTTCGAGCCAGCTTAATGCGTCACGATCGCTTGCTGGAGCACCCAGATGTACGGTAACTTCTCTACCGGTATAAAAGAAACGCCTCAATTGTTTAATTCTCTCTTCGACTATACGAAGAGGGAGGCCTTGGTTCAAAGCTCCACCTACCTGGTTTACCGGGCCACTAATTCCCGTCTGGGGTGCCGAAGACGGGCCGGCCACGGGTTGCGGGGACCCCGTCTGCCTCGCCGCACCTTCTCCCTGGCGCGGAGGCGGTGCTCCCGCGGCGGTGTGTACGGATGTCACGGCCGGCGGTGCTCCCGCGGCGGGGTGTACGGGTGTCATGGCCGGTGGCTGAGAGAGAACGGCACTGCCATTTTCGCTCTCAATTTGAACTATAACACACAAAGTAAGCACTTTAACAATAATTGTTCTAAACATACGCGTCTTTAAAACGATGCCACAATTTCAGACTGCTTTTGGTATTTATAACACAGCAACATTCTTAAAGTGTGTGTGTGTGTGTGTGTGTGTGTGTGTGTGTGTGTGTGTGTGTGTGTGAAATAAATACACTTGAGCCATAAACTTATTTGTACTTCATATCACATGGCTTGGCGTATGAATATTCATGAATTACATATCACATGACTTGGCGTATGAATATTCATCAGGTTTTTAATGAAAGCCTATTTTAAATGTCATATCACATGACTTGGCGTATGAATATTCATCAGATTGTTAATTACATGACTTGGCGTATGAATATTCATCAGATTGTTAAATTTCATATCACATGACTTGGCGTATGAATATTCATCAGATTGTTAATTACATGACTTGGCGTATGAATATTCATCAGATTGTTAAATTTCATATCACATGACTTGGCGTATGAATATTCATCAGATTGTTAATTACATGGCTTGGCGTATGTTTAAACGTTAAGAAAAAAACTTACATAAATTTATTTTTAATTTCATATCACATGACTTGGCGTATGATTAAACCCTCATTTTCATCTATGCCCGGGATCCTTCGCAAAGTGTGTGAAATAAATACACTTGAGCCATAAACTTATTTGTACTTCTTATCACATGACTTGGCGTATGCATATCACATGACTTGGCGTATGAATATTCATCAGGTTTTTAATGAAAGCCTATTTTAAATGTCATATCACATGGCTTGGCGTATGAATATTCATCAGATTGTTAAATTTCATATCACATGACTTGGCGTATGAATATTCATGAATTACATATCACATGACTTGGCGTATGAATATTCATCAGGTTTTTTAATGAAAGCCTATTTTAAATGTCATATCACATGGCTTGGCGTATGAATATTCATCAGATTGTTAAATTTCATATCACATGACTTGGCGTATGATTAAACCCTCATTTTCATCTATGCCCGGGATCCTTCGCAAAGTGTGTGAAATAAATACACTTGAGCCATAAACTTATTTGTACTTCATATCACATGACTTGGCGTATGAATATTCATCAGGTTTTTAATGAAAGCCTATTTTAAATGTCATATCACATGGCTTGGCGTATGAATATTCATCAGATTGTTAATTACATGACTTGGCGTATGAATATTCATCAGATTGTTAATTACATGACTTGGCGTATGAATATTCATCAGATTGTTAAATTTCATATCACATGACTTGGCGTATGAATATTCATCAGATTGTTAATCACATGACTTGGCGTATGAATATTCATCAGATTGTTAAATTTCATATCACATGACTTGGCGTATGAATATTCATCAGATTGTTAATTACATGGCTTGGCGTATGTTTAAACGTTAAAGAAAAAACTTACATAAATTTATTTTTAATTTCATATCACATGACTTGGCGTATGATTAAACCCTCATTTTCATCTATGCCCGGGATCCTTCGCAAAGTGTGTGAAATAAATACACTTGAGCCAATAAACTTATTTGTACTTCTTATCACATGACTTGGCGTATGCATATCACATGACTTGGCGTATGAATATTCATCAGGTTTTTAATGAAAGCCTATTTTAAATGTCATATCACATGGCTTGGCGTATGAATATTCATCAGATTGTTAAATTTCAAATCACATGACTTGGCGTATGAATATTCATGAATTACATATCACATGACTTGGCGTATGAATATTCATCAGGTTTTTTAATGAAAGCCTATTTTAAATGTCATATCACATGGCTTGGCGTATGAATATTCATCAGATTGTTAAATTTCATATCACATGACTTGGCGTATGATTAAACCCTCATTTTCATCTATGCCCGGGATCCTTCGCAAAGTGTGTGAAATAAATACACTTGAGCCATAAACTTATTTGTACTTCATATCACATGACTTGGCGTATGAATATTCATCAGGTTTTTAATGAAAGCCTATTTTAAATGTCATATCACATGGCTTGGCGTATGAATATTCATCAGGTTTTTAATGAAAGCCTATTTTAAATGTCATATCACATGGCTTGGCGTATGAATATTCATGAATTACATATCACATGACTTGGCGTATGAATATTCATCAGGTTTTTAATGAAAGCCTATTTTAAATGTCATATCACATGGCTTGGCGTATGAATATTCATCAGCTTGTTATATTTCATATCACATGACTTGGCGTATGAATATTCATCAGATTGTTAATTACAGGGCTTGGCGTATGTTTAAACGTTAAAGAAAAAAAAACTTACATAAATTTATTTTTAATTTCATATCACATGACTTGGCGTATGATTAAACCCTCATTTTCATCTATGCCCGAGATCCTTCGCAAAGTGTGTGAAATAAATACACTTGAGCCATAAACTTATTTGTACTTCTTATCACATGACTTGGCGTATGCATATCACATGACTTGGTAGGTATATACAGGCACTGACAGCTAGAAGAACTTCCTAGATTAATACGCCAAGTAATCTGATCTTCATATGTCACTAATGCTGAACACAAGGCACTCTGTTTTTTTTATGTGCTCCTACAAAATAATCAGAGAGGGGGATTTTTTTGTGACAAATTTAATGTAATTTAACTTTGTTAACAGTGGTTTAAACGCGCCGGGAATTGAACCCGGTGCCACACATATTTGGGAATGTGTCCGGGTGGGCGCAATAAACCGTTTATACTCACATAATAGGCGATCTAGCCGCTCAAGCTCGGCCAAAACATCGTTATATCCCTCTTCGCTCTGAGCCGTGACGTCGGTTTGAGCCCCTAGCGGCGCCTGCACACCATCCCGGATCTCCGGGGGACGATCTAACAGCTCGAACTCTGCCATGATGTCGTCGGTTTGAGCCCCGAACGTGTCGTCCGTCATTTGGGCTGACGGCGGTCGTCGCACCAACGATGCGGTCTCCCAAAAATCTGAAAATAATAAATAAATACCTATTAACTACTATCACACTGTGTGTGCGTGTGTATGCGTGTGCGTGTGTCTGCGTTTGCGTGTGCGTGCGTGCGTGTGTGTGTGCGTGTGTGCGTGTGTGTGTGTGTGAAAGAACTTTTTTTAAACATATCGAGGGCTTACCCGTTGAACAACCATTTTCTGCCAAGCAAATCCCATCGTCGGTAAAAAGCCCCAACAGATCTGGAGCCGGCGTTTGACTAGTGCTTGCGGGAGTCGATGTGTCTTCTTGGGGGTCTGTAAAAAAGCAAACACCTTTGTATACCGAAGACTTATTAGCTACCCATTAAAATATACTAAAGTTTTTTTTTTTTTAAACTTACCGAAATTGAACCAGTTTTCAACCTCGTCAAAACTCATTTTTTTTGATGATTAACGTCTGCAATCGTTGACTATAATGATCGGCAGTAATTACATGGAAGTCTATTTATACTCTCTCATTTTTGTTATTACAACGCATTTTGAGTTCTGTTTATAGCCGCTTCAAGGTTAATTTCTCGCGACGTATCCACTGTTATTAGGCTTCAACGCCTGTCATCTCACACGTCAACATGAGTGCGTATAGTCCGATCGGTTAGTAATACGAGTTGAGGACCGGGGTTGACATCCCATTCAGATACACGTATTATAGTTTGTCTTTTACCGAACAGAGTATAGTCCTCCTAAGCTAATGGCTGCCCTGGGGGTAACTAACAAGTTACAATAACAAGCGCCAAACGATAACAACCCTTTCTTGCGCTGTAAGCTAACATATTCTACACCCCCGGCCACGGTTGCTGCTCTAGACCCTATAGTCGCCGCCGGGGCGGAGGGTGGGAGGGAGCATATCCGTGTTTTAACAACGCGTCGGGAACCGGGGTGGTTTTCAACTCTCTCCCTCCGCGCAAATGCTGTGAGTGTTTAGATTCTGGGGTGGTTTTCAACTCTCCCTCCACGCGTTTAGATTCGGGGGTGGTTTTCAACTCTCCCTCCACGCAAATGCTGTGAGTGTTTAGATTAGGCAGGGGGATACCGGGGTGGTTTTCAACTCTCCCTCCACGCAAATGCTGTGATTGTTTAGTTTAGGCAGAGGGGCGGGGGAACCGGGGTGGTTTTCAACTCTCCCTCCACGCGTTTAGATTCAGGGGTGGTTTTCAACTCTCCCTCCACGCAAATGCTGTGGGGTACCTTACAGCTTAGGAGCCCCTGGGGGCAGGGGCGGGGGCAGGGGCGGGGGGCAACACCCCTGACCCGTCAGCGGAATTGGGGATTCCCTGAGAAGTACCTTCTTAGCGAAAACGGACTATACCTCACAGGATGAGAAGTTTATCCCTTCTTAACAAAAAACGGACTATAGGCAACAGGTGACGTCACAATAACAACGGCGGGGGCGGGGGGCGGGGGCGGTGACGTCACAACAGGATACAAGTTTCAATAACAACAACAGGTGACGTCACAACGCCTGAGGGCTGTACTAGGTGGCCATACTAGACTACTTGCTGGTCGAAGACCACTTCATATATCTTCTTGTGGCATCTGATTCTCAAGAAAAATTCAGGTGAGGAATCTCGGGGAGGACTATTTAAAATAGTTTTTAGAGGCATCCTAATTTCAAAGATTTCCCGAAAGACCAGCCCAAATAGCTTCTAGAAGCATCAGAATTTAAAAAAATAAAGTTAGAGGGAGGACTACTCTAAGTAGCTTTTAAAACAGTATAATTTCCGAAAATTGGAGGAAGGATCACTCCAAATTAGTGACAGCTAAACTGGGGAGTGGGATGAAGTGGGGTGGAGGAAGGGGCATTGCCCCTGCTGGAATAAGATTCCACCACCACTGTGTCTAACACTCTAACACGATAGCAGCGCGTTAGAATAAACGAACACCGAAGCGGGTCTGGACATAGTTTAGATCTTAGTCACTCCATTGTATGTGGTTTAAGCTTGATGTTGAGCTCTCATGAATATTGAAAAGAAAATGACTGCACGAAATGTCTACGCCTGACTTGTATTCTTCCTTCCTCCCACGTGTGAATGGCATGCCAGTGACCTCTCATGATATGTTTTTATTGTACACGGATAGGATTATGTACACATTTAATTGGTTGATCCTTGTTATCATTCGCAGTGATGGTTTTATAACAGAATTAACATCTTTTTGTATTTATTGGTGATGATGCTTCTCTTACGTCTCTTGTAAACTTTAAATATTCTTTTGATCATTGGTAGTGATGGTTCTTCTTGGATTATTTAGATTTACATGCTATCATTGGCAGTGATGGTTATCCTTGTATATTTTAAATACTGTTGCTGTAATAATTGGAAATGATGGTACATACTTTAAAATATTCATTCTATCATTGGCAGTGAGGGTTATCCTTTATTTATTCAAATATTTGGTTATCATTGGTGGTGATGGTTACTTCCACATACCGTACTTCAAATATTCCTACGATACTAATTAACCGCGATGAATGGTTAACCATAATGGTTATCCTTGCATACAACAGAATATATTCTTACGGTCATCGGCAATTTTGGTTTTCTTGTGTATTTAAATATTCTTTTTATCATTGTCAGTGATGGCGTTCATTACCACTAAGATGCAAACCTAAGCTAATTTTTGCTGTTCTAGACTTTATACAGATTAGTTACAATTTACATATCTTTTAAATTTACGAATATTTTCTCTATTTATTACTGAACATTATTAAAAAGCATTTATTAATTTTGCTACAATTATAGGCCAATATAAAAATAGCGTTGACTTCTGGAAATGTATTAAAAATTATAGGTTTTTTTACTCTTTAAATGGAAGTTTTCATGCTCATGATACACCAATGACGCCTTTATAGGCCTATCTTAATGAAGAAACAGCCATCCTATTGCTTATGTTTTCATTGCGAGTGTTGACATGGTGTAGGATTTCAGTCTTCGAAGATGTTGCTTGATGTTACTGCTCCTTGTAGGGCATTCCCTATTTAGCGTGTTGGTTTTTTGGACCTTTGTTTGGTCCAGGTTCTAGAAAATTCTCTTGTTATAGTACCACCTCATGATATTGTTTCAAACGGGGGTCAATCCCAGTCTATTTATTGTTAAACGGGTGTAGCATCCTATAGGAATAGTGTTACAGACATGCGCTCCTCTCTGTGAGATTGTGGTTGTTTGTCTGTCTGTAGAGTTCGTATCTTAAGCCTGCTTGAGCTGGTCAACATGCCATCTCTGTATACGACTGTCCTGGTTGGCTACTTTATAAAACAATTTCCTAAGGGTTACGTTTCTATTATTTGAAGGATGATATAGTGACGTTATCACTTATACTGCTCCATTTTTATCAAGAACACAGCAAGCTCTGGGGACACTAAATGAGTTCCATTATCACTAACTAGTATGTCTCTGATTCCATGCCTTGAACAATTTCTCGCATGTTCTTTATAAAGAACTCATTTGTCATTGAACTTAATGTGATGGCTTCTATCAACACCATTCCCACGAAACAACATTAATTCTGGCCGATGATTTGTTAGGGGGTGATCATGGACGAGTTGTAACCTTGACAGGATCTTGTTTCCCATTTTGGCAAAGTTTTTAGTTCCTATAGTAGCTTCCAAAATGGCACTGGGTCTACAACAAGATTATAATATGGCTACCAGTTTCAATAAATCTTTTCATTCTGCTCATGAGTGCATCATTTTTTATTTTGTGTGAAACTTGAGATGTAGATATAGGTGCTTCACCTAGATATTCAGCAATTAAAATACCCGTGGCGATGTGCTTTGGTGATAATTCTAGACCCAAATGTTATTAGGGTATCTGTAATATCTTCCATTTTATGGGCTAGGACCACACCAATGTTTTAAGGGCTGGCTTCACACGTAAGGACTGCAGGCTTGTTTTGAGCCATAGTGAACAAGAAGGGTGCCCTTATTAGTAACTGTTTGGCCATGTGTATGACTTTTGTATGTTAATGGGTTCGTTCATTGTTTTGTCCAGTAGATGGTGGAGTGGTTCAATGATAGTATCCTTATTACTAGAAACCACTTATAAAAATTCAGCAACCGTAGGAATTTCTGTAATAGTGTTTTATTTCAGTATTTTAAGTGTTCTGAATGGTGATCACATTTTATGGGGTAAAAGCTTGAAGTATTAATTCTATATCCCAAAAAGGTTATTGATTTGACTCCAAAATAACATTTTGGTATTTGTCTTTGGAGGCTTGTATTACTGAGTCACCATAGCACATGGCATAATTTATCATTATGCTTTTAAAATGTTCTACCGGCCAATAAAATGTAATCTAATAGGATTAAAATCCCATTCTTATTTTAAAATAGTTTGGCCATCATTCTTTGTGAATTGACTAGAGCAACGTTAATCCCGAAAGACAAATGGTGCACCCAGTGGATTTCCTTGAATTGTGTTTACCATTAGTTCGTCTGCAGACTTGGCAGATATCTTTAGCTTTTGAAAACTTGTTCCGATTCCATTTTTGAAAGGAAAAAAAGTTCCTTTTGATGACTAAGCAAAATACTTTGAAGCAGTGGGGGATGGAATATTTATATGATTTTAGTTCAGTATTGCCCTGTAATCTCCACAAAGACGAAGCTTTACATTATATTTTACAATTAAAACTAATGGTTTGAGTAATTACAATCTGAGAATAATACAAGATCAACCAGCGTTAATATTTTAATCCGTGCGGGTTTTTTTTATAATGGGGTTATTACCTAGGGAGTATACTAACACAAGCTTTTGTGTGTGCTCTCAGCCAATTAGAACACCTGAGTATACCACAAAGCAACAAATAGTGATTCGTCTTGGACCATTTACGCACACGGGGTGGATCTACAATCCACCCCCTCCCTCGTTATCTTCCCTTAACCCCCTTCTTTCATCCCATTTCTTTTAACCCTTTCGGCGCGACTCGCACGCGTGGCGGTGGCAGTCCTCCCACCGCTCATGGTAATAGCAGCGTGTGATCTAGATACTTAATCATTCCACTCTAACCTGAGCTGATAAAGGATGCATCGCGACACTTAATGGAGCTCCAATACTCCCTTCCCTCATCTATTTTACATCCCAGTATTCCCACCCTCTCTCTTTCAACTTTCTTAGATGATGGGCAATAATATATACACTAGACATGGGTTGAGGAATGATAGGAACTGAGGTTAAATAAATTGTATACATTCTTTAAATGGGTATATTCTTAAGATTAAAACAAGACATATATCTCCCGTACAAATACATTGAATATAATGCAGTCTTTGTTCTCCATTTACAAAAAAGATAGGTTATGTCTTTCTCTCTTCTACATACAATCAAAATATGTAGTCTTTGTTGTCCAATTACAAAGAAGATAGGTTATGTCTTTCTCTCTTCTACATACATTCAAAATATGTAGTCTTTGTTGTCCAATTACAAAGAAGATAGGTTACCTACCATACTCACACAACGAAGATAGGTTCACATTCAGTTTTTTAGCTCGGTGCACATACACACATGCTTCCCCATTTGATAAACTCATACGAGTCTCCTCACAGATAGGTCAGAGCTCGCTGCGAGGTGTTAGAACAACGTCTGTAATGGACCTCAAAGTTCTTACCAGGTAGATGCACTCGTGCCACATATTAAAGCGCGATGATGTTATGTTCATTCTTGTCCGCCTTGTTGTCACTATTCTCTTCCAGTCTTCCTCTCTTCCTCTCCTTCCAAGTGACGCACGTTGTACAGTATGTTGGATTTCCTCTCAAGTTCAAATAGGTACTTGATTAGATCGTGTAAGGACAAGTTTCTGACAAAACCATGTACGTGGAACATATTTTAGCACGGTATGGTTTATTTTGTGAGCTTACTACTATTATTAAGGCTCTATGAAAAAATCAACACCAACATTATTGAGGATATAATAATATAATATGTAGTTTATGTTTCAGAGATGTGGCTAGTGTGCTGGGCTGTGCTGATAGCTTTTGCTGAGACATCTCCTCGACAGCTCCCCTCCTGGGGCTCCCAAAGCTTCCTCAGAGACTCTGTGGAGAGAATCCCGGCACATGATACATCCTTGGCAGAGGAGCTACATCGCTCCTCCAACATCAAAGAATATGTATTCGGTAGCAGAACGTTACCCTTAAGAGAGGCGGTAGAGAGTATTCCAGTACTAGCTAGATATAGGTCAGTATTCTATACAGTATACATTCATCATATCACTGTGGGGATTATACAACATCCGGTACAGCATACGTTCATATCACTGTGGAGATTATACAACATCCATGTATATTCGTATTACTGTGGAGACTATACAACATCCTGTACAGTATGTACATTCATATTACTGTGGAGATATATTTTCCATTGTGGAAAGTTTAATAGATACACTCCCTACATGAAAAAATAGTGGTGTAATCCTGGGGGGGGGGGGGGAAGGCACTGGGGCGGTCATTCTAATTCGAAGTAATTTTATATATATCTAAGGATGCTAGCTGCAAAATTAGAGTAGCAATTTAAAATCTAAGAATATATTTTAATGATTTTAATATTACAAAGATAAGATATAGTAGTGGTAATGTCACCCAATCTCTTAATCTTATTATAGCTACTAATGCAATGACCAGAGTTCACTTCTCTTATGCTTATGAACATAAAATGACGCGATTTTGTCTTCACAGCTGACCGACAATACAGAAACAAGGCCTGAATGTATGGTATTGGATACCATTGATTCAAAGGTGTACCATTTAATTTGATGAACATTAATGAGGTAGCTTGATTTATAAGAATAGAAAATCATAAGGGAGTAATAATTAAGATCATTACACTTAGACCACGTCCACACTCAGAAAAACAAGAAAGTGATTTTAAGCAAGATGCCAGAGATTTAAGAGACTCTGAAATATGTCTTCCTCCACAGTATAGTCTAGAAATCCATTAGAAAAAACATTTATTTTCAGTTCTATTCTGAAGTGGCTGCCACTTTTTTTTTTTATGAAATCCTTGACATTAGTCATTTCCATATTATTCGGACCCAAGTTCTAGTTCAGTATTTCAAAATCCTTAAAAAGTTTTGAATACTCTCCTTGGCAAATGTCACTTTCTTTCTTTCATTCCTGACTTTAAATGGTTGTGAAACATATAACTATTAAATTGAACATAATTCTGCTCAAAAGAATGGCAACCAATTTAATTATTAGTATCACAGCTTGTCAATCAAATCCACCCCATGAAATTACACACTCTAAGCTGCTTTTATACTTTATTTTACTCTTTACCGAGTCTAGATTTCATTGATTCAATCCTTCTTACTGTACGATGTATCAACTAATCAGCCTAAGTCAGAATATGATCTCCCTTGCATTTATTTGGAAAAATTGATTAGTTTTTCAAGTGCATCATTTCACATAGGAGCTTTATTGAACTAGTTTAGTTAAACATTCCCAAAAATTTTAAACTTTCAATGGAATTTTGTGTCGGGTCATTGACTTCATCATAAAAGTAAGCTATTAATGCCTGGCAGAAGTTCCAAACTGACTTAACTATTCGAAAACTACACATCTAGCATATGACCAATTTTATTTAGTGATCTCCAAGTGTTGATGCAACAGCTAGCAATTATTTTGTATTCTTAGGAGACTGACTAAATACATGGATAATTTTAGAGATGATTTCGTCTTTCTCTAATAAAGTTAGAGGTTTAAAAATATATGCTTGGAAAAAAAAATTTAGGTCACCCCTGCTCATAGTCCAAAATTATTGTATATTTTTCAAAATATTATATATGAAAAAAGTGCATAGAGCAAAAACATTTAGTGATAAATAAAATGATAGAATATTAGGAAAATGGTAGAGCACAAATAAAAGTAACAACACTGACACATATTTACACACACTTCAATATTTCGATGCTATTGTAGCACTTTTTTCATATATAATATTTTAAAGCATTACCTCCTTTCCTAACCTCTTTTGTCCATTTTTATGTTTCCTTTTTTTTCCCTCTATTATTATTATTCTTTCATTTTGTCTTATATTCTTCTAGCTTATAATCATGAACCCACAGACTTACTGGCTTTCACAAATCAGAAACCTTTCATCCAAATTGGCAGCTGTAAAATGCCACATTTTTTTCTTACAAATCTGTATAAACCTAGGCTTAATTCCAACTGGTCTTACCATAAAACCTGCCATTACAGGAATGCCACAGTACATGCATGAAACAGTTCTTTTTTTGGCCAAACAACAATCTCAACGGTTAACAATACAAGTTTTTAACCTATATCTAATTGAAGCCACTAAACTCCAAGATCATATTCTTTCACTCATAAAGGTTACACTGTTGTCCAATCCTGGTTCCATTCATCAGATCAACCATTCTCTTTCTCCTTTCAATAAACTGTTAGAAAAATATGCTTCCATCAAAAAATAATTTTTAAAAAGCCAGTCTAATTACTACTTCCTGAGGAAGATGCTACAATAGCATCGAAATATTGAAGTGTGTGTAAATATGTGTCAGTGTTGTTACTTTTATTTGTGCTCTACCATTTTCCTAATATTCTATCATTTTATTTATCACTAAATGTATATTTTTCAAATAAGGGTAACCCCAACTTGACCAAAGTATTAAGATTTGAATCTTATATCTAACTGCAAGCTGTTTGGGGGTTGATAGCTGGACTTTCCTCTCTCTACCTTATCCAAACCCACCCTTCTTTTCTTTGGTGACTCATTTGTAACATGTTTTCGAAACCACAATTCAAATAGTTTTAAGTTGAAAGGTTTTGTGATTTCCTATTCTCAAAGACTTACCCCTTTCACAACTCTCCCCAAATGATCTAACTATTTCTGTTTCCTTTGTCAACATTTCATCATAATTTTTCCACCTTTGTTGCCTGAATAAGGAACACAATCACAAACAATAATTTTTAGATGTAATGTAGCATTAGAAAACTTATATACTAGAATTTTATTGTTTGGTTTAAGCCATAAATAAGGCAGTATTCATTTTTAATTGTCAGATTTCAGGGGAGGGAGTGGGTTGAACCCCCAAACCCCTTCCCTTCCTGGATATGTATTTGCAAACATATACACAACTGTAGAACGTAACACACATTTATTTATATTATAAATATATATTGCACCTTCTTTTTAGATAAACATTGCTAAGTTGTAAAATGCCAAATCATTTTGATGTTATTCATTTCTATGTGACCTTATTTAAAAATATAATTAATCAAAGTTTAGCTTGTATGTTAATGTCTTATTTTTCTTTTTTATAAAATTGTTTCTATTTACAGTATAAAGTTTATTTTATAAATATACTTATCTATAATTATCAATAACTATGTTTAGTTTATTAATTCATTGATCTTATCTAAATTCTCTTACATGGCAGATAACAATAGCGATAGGACAAAACACATAACTTAAAAAATATTATAAAATAATTTATTGATTCATTTTATGAATTTTATACAAATAAACAGCATTCATATTTTGTAAGTGTGATTAAAATTCGAATACTTTATTTGGTGAAGCAATAATGCCAATACGGTACCACTTAAAATAGTAAACTGTTCTTGTATATGAACAAGTTTCCCCTTTTGTACATATTATTACGTGTAAATGTTTCAGTGCCTTGACATCCTCAGAGAGATTGCCCTTGAGAGATGCTGTGGAGAAAAGACCAGATTGGGACCTCCCTGAAGTTAACCTGGGGTACTCTGCCTCCCACCTCGCCCCTGTAGTTGAGAAACCAGGGTTGGCGTGGTGGAAGCAGAAGATGGCGTCCCAGCAACACAGCATCAAGTCAACCCCGTCACACTACTATGGCAACAAGTTTGTTGGTGAGTGAAAATGTGCACATGGACATGTTTCACACACATATTCACACTACTATGGCAACAAGTTTGTTGGTGAGTGAAAATGTGCACATGGACATGTTTCACACACATATTCACACTACTGTGGCAACAAGTTCGTTGGTGAGTGAAGATGAGCATATGGACATGTTTCACATACACACACACACACACACACACATATCCTGGAGGTCATAGTAGGAAAAGCGATTACGCCGGAAAACTTAGGGGATATGATGCTGTCGTCAGAGGCAGCGTGGGAGGCGACAAGCACGTTTGTGAAGGAAATCCTCAAGGGCCTACGTCACGAAGAGCAGGAGAAGAGGAAAAAAGAATCGGAAGGAAGAAGCCCAGGACATCCCTAATCCCGCCGCCAATACCTAGGTGAGAATGGGGAAGTAGGAAAGGCCAAATCACTGAAGGAAGAGCAGAATAACACAGCTAATGCCTCCCCCCACGAAGTAATGCCTAGCGGCGGTTCCGTGGGGGAGTAATAGAGGCGAGGAGAAGAGGGTTAGGTTTTTTAGTCGGTAGGGGTTGGTCACACTAACATCTCGTGGCCAAACCGAGTCCGACACGCTGTGCGTAAATGCATTTTTCCCCCCTCACAAAAAAAAAAACACACACACACATATATATATATAGTGTAACATCAAATAGAATACTATGATAGGCAATGTAGACACTTTATATTTTTGTAGAATAAATTAATTTGCACACAGTATTAAAAGTAAATATTCTACTTCAAATTTTATATTAAAAGTAAATAATCTACTTCAACTTTTTTTATGTAAGATACAGTACCATCTTTAATTAGTTCTATCCTACTAGAAAATTTAAAATACATCACCAAACAAATAGTTTATGGAGCCATATTATATTTGTGTAGTATTTTAACCCACTCATATGAATAGAAATCACATATTTTGTTTTATGTATCCATGTCTGACTGTTCGTTCTGGTTATACATAACATGGAAGATATACAATTTTATAAACAAAATGATGTACAATTTACTATTCTATAATCACAAGTTTGTCCATGATGACACAATATAGGTAGGCTATATAAACCCTGATTTTGGTTGGAAGAACAGTAGAGATAATTCAAACATATTTCTTTGCGGACAACAATGAGAACATTTCTTTATATTTTTCGTGTTATTTTACAAGTATTGATAATATCTACCAAAAGTGACAGCTGCAGATAGCATAACTTTAAGTACGAATATATTTAAAAAAATTAAGTAACTTTAGTCACTAAATTATACAGTTCTTCCTACCAAAATCCTACTACACAATAATATTACACAATGCTAAAAACAAAAGAAACTACTTCAACTGTTAAACCCTGTTCAAAATGATTATTCATATACTAAGACTCTATTAAAATCCATGCATTTTTATTTTATGTTTTGGAATTGCTAGGATAATTATTTATATACTGCTACTGTAAAAATAATTTAATTAGATATCTAGTTTTTGTAGTTTCTTATATTCTGATGTAGACTGATGCATTGCACACACCTAGATAAATATTACTACTAAATAATGTTTATAAAACCAACTAGTACCAAAGTCATACCATTCTTTCAAAAAAGTACCGTGTATCTTAGATAAATAAAGGGTAGGACCCTGTATAATAAAGTTTATAGTTTACATTTGTCATCACCCTGATTGCTGAAGTGTAGGAGTAACCGGAGTACTCACTCCTTGATGTCCACGTAGGATGGCTAGAACAGCTCGGTCAGCTTATGGATGACCCCAGGTGTCTTCTTGGCTGGAAGTAGATTTGCCCATTCCAGGCGTTGGACTCGGGGGTCCTTATCGCTGGTATAGGGGAGTGATGCGGGGGAGAATTGGTAGGGTCGGGGGATGGGGGTGTTGATGGGTTGGAGGTTATAACTATGCCTCGGAGAGGAGAGGGAGGACAGTTGACCTGGGTGGTGGAAGGAGTCGAGGTACTGTCTGGTGGTGGGAGTGACGTTAAGAGAGAGGGGGGAGTCGTAAGGTCTACGTTGTCATGAAGGGGTGAAGAACAAGGGTGATCCTGATGGGAGGGAAAGGAGAGTAGGGTTTCTTAGGGTGGGAGAAGTGAGAGAGGTGGCTGGGGTAGGTCGTTCTGGAGTCCGGCTAGGGCCTGCAAAGGAGGTAGTGAAATACCCGGGGTGTTGGTTAGTAGTGGTTTCGGGTTGGGGAAGTATGCCGGAATGGCCCTTCTTCTTCTGTCCGGAATGTTGGGTGTAACTCATCGGGTGCTGGGAGGATGGGTGAAGCTGGGCAGAGCTCCGTGAAGAGGTGAATGAAGTGAGGGTGAAGAGTCGCAGTCAGTGAGCGGTGCGGATCTGGAGTAGGGGAAGGGGGAATATGAGTTCAGCGAAGAGTCGTGGTGAGGAGCTGGAGTAGGGGTAAGGAGGAATAAGGGCTCAGCGAAGAGTCGCGGTGAGTGGTACGGAGCTGGAGTAGGGGTAAGGGGGAATAGGGGCTCAGCGAAGAGTCGCGGTGAGCAGTGCGGAGCTGGAGTAGGGAGAAGGGGGAATAGGGGTTCGGCGAAGAGTCGCGGTGAGCAGTGCGGAGCTGGAGTAGGGGTAAGGAGGAATAAGGGCTCAGCGAAGAGTCGCGGTGAGTGGTACGGAGCTGGAGTAGGGAGAAGGGGAATAGGGGTTCGGCGAAGAGTCGCGGTGAGCAGTGCGGAGCTGGAGTAGGGGTAAGGAGGAATAGGGGCTCAGCGAAGAGTCGCGGTGAGTGGTACGGAGCTGGAGTAGGGAGAAGGGGGAATAGGGGTTCGGCGAAGAGTCGCGGTGAGCAGTGCGGAGCTGGAGTAGGGGTAAGGAGGAATAAGGGCTCAGCGAAGAGTCGCGGTGAGTGGTACGGAGCTGGAGTAGGGGTAAGGAAGAATAAGGGCTCAGCGAAGAGTCGCGGTGAGTGGTACGGAGCTGGAGTAGGGAGAAGGGGGAATAGGGACTCGGCGAAGAGTTGCTGTGGAGCTGGAGTAGGAGGAAGCGGAAATAGGAGGTTCAGCCAGTCCAAAAGATGTATGTAAACACCCGTTTATTCCCAGAAGGGAATCTGGCCTGCTCGTTGCTCTCTTTTATTAGATCCCGTCGGATCTTTTCGGGAGTCTCGGCAATAGCCATGTGAACTCCTAGCAGTCAGCAAGGCTAGGGAGGGGGTTGGCGCAAGGTGACTGGCCACTAAGAAGTGGTGGTGTTGTTGGCGGAGAGGGCCGGACCTTGCCGACTGGATACGAGGCTGTCTGCCTTACAAAAATGGGGTGAGGGGATGTATTGCGGGGTGAAGAGAGCGACTAGCTTTAGGAGTGCAAGAGAGCTGTATACAGAGAGTGAACAGAGGAGGGGGTAACACATTGGTTTAACAATACTATTAAAACATTCCAGTTTGTTGTTTACATTGGTTTAACTATACATTCCATTGAACTGAGTAGTACCTGGTACATCTACATTGAAAAGTATTTTAAATGTAGGTAGCATACATGTGTATTCTACAGAAAGTCACAACCCATTTTCTGATTGCTTGTATCATTTAAATGTATGCAGTGTTGTCCTAATATTTATTTAGAATAAAGCTATGAGTCTCTCATATTTCAATTCAAATAAAACATTGAAAGAAGGATAGAAGGGTAAGGCCTACACACTCACCAGAAAATTGTAGGACACAAAGCTCACAATTAAAATACAACAAAACACATAATAATGTAATTTTTAGGGTATGTCAGTCCCCTTCTTCAGCAGAAGAGATAAAAACACAGACTGGACTATTGCAGCATGGCTATAGGTTAATAATAGTCACAAATTATTACATATATCATATTCATAATTTTTATAGGGGTATGTACTTTGCATTAATTGTTTTTTGAAAAGATTTAAATGAGTGGTTGAATGAATATGTCATAATTATTTTGCATCAACATTAGCGAGCAGTAAAGTTTGTGTAGCTAATTTTATTGATATAAATTTATTCCAAAAAACATCATAATGGAAGGTACAAATGACGAACAGCGTAAAAAGAGATGTACATTAAAGAGCAATCAATGTTGCAGGTTCCCAGAAACACAAAGTTGTGTGCTTCATAGAAGGCTGGGCTGTCTACCGTAAAGAACCCATGAAGTTCAGCACTTCAAAAGATCTGGATCCATTTGCTTGCACCCACCTCATCTACGCCTTTGCAACCCTCGACCCCCACAACTTTGTCATCGTGCCTCAAGATGAAGACTATGATATTGTCAAGGGTAGGTACTGCAATTCAGGTGTGTCATCATGGTATTGACTCTAAGTTGCTTATTTAAATCAATTATAGATATCACACTATGTTTCAGGCACATAACAAGGGGGGAAGGGGGGGTGATGAGCCTCAATTTGGAGAACCTACGAGCCCACTCAAAGAAATAATTAAAAAATATCCAATTTCCGTATTAAATGAAAATTTTTAAGAGAACTTGGGATTAACAACAACAAATGTTTATTTATTTCATGTTACTACATTTCAAACTCACTAGTATTTAGCTGTTCATTGTATGTTACAAGCCACGACGTTTTTTTAATGTTTTGTTAATGCTTTGATATTAAAAAAAATACCAAATAATGTAAGATAGTATTAATAAATATTATTTGGACCAGTAAAACTTTTTAGTAGGGAAATTATATAAATAAATTGCAACTTAAGGTGTGCATTTCACTACTTTTTATTTACTTCTTTTCAACAGAAAATCTATAAAAGTGATTAATTTAGTGCAATCTTTTTCAAACTGCGAGTTTCAACCCTTTGGTAGAAATAACCGTGACCATGACGACCAAAGAAAACAGAACAGAAACTTTCACTAGAAAATACTGTAAAATACACATTTTCAGCACTGACATTGTACTTGAACATGCACAACCATGCTTTCTCCACTCTAAAAACGCCTGATAGAGATAGTAAAATGAGGACAACTCTCTCTGTCTTTTGCATCAAATACATTAATTCAAAATATTGGTCCTACCCCACACATGTGTACTTACCATTGTCTTTGTTATTACCATGTAGAGAACATGGTTTTGAAATGTTATTAAAACTGTTAGTATAGCAGCCCACGTTCTGGGCGCAGTTGGTTGGACAAGGAAAGTTTGATTAGTAGTTTACCATTGTACTTCAACTGTTTGAGCTGGCACTGACAAAAGTGTGGGTGTTTGAGTTATAAACATTTCAATAGCTAGTTGATGTATACTGGAAAGTTGTGATCGCTTTAAACTGGCAGCCACTAGACTCAAAGGCTCAAATTCTACTACTCTCGACAAATAAATAGTATCGAGTTTTGCTACAAACTTTGGAAAGAAGTTATATAGAGCTACATTTTTCAATTCATAGCAATTGTAAAATTTTAATTGAACCAACGCAAACTACCTTAAAACGAATAAATTTTTTATTAAAAGGCAAAAGAACGATAAAGTGAAAAATATAACAGCATTTTCAAATTCAACAGATGGATCTGAAAGTGTAAATAGTGAAACTATTGTAAAAAATGATTATAGTAATCAGCAAACATAGCTTAAGCGAAGTCTAAAAATAAAAAAGTAGGCCTAAGTAAAAGACTTTATAATAAGGACATACATAGATGCATACCTAATCACGCCATTACCTTACGGGGTAGGCAAGAAACTGTGAATATATCTCAAAAAACAACTTCTTACTTAATCCATCCTCACTAACTTTCTCCACACTTCTCTATCCTTGTGTACTTCCTTCGCTTCAACAACATCCATACAAGTTATGCATGCTCTCTTATTCTTAAAACTCTTAATGTTTCTCTTTTTTACATATTCATCTACAAAATTTAGCCACGTCTTACATGGCCTACCCCTTCCTTTTCATACATACACTTTACCTTCATATATTTGTTTCATCACTCGATCCACACTCATTCTCTCAATATGCCCAAACCACCATAAGACACTTTTTTCACATTGACCTATTGGATTACCTTTCAAACAGCACTCCTTCAGCACCCATTCTTTAGTGATCTGTCCATACAAGTTTTTCCACATACACTTCTTAGATATCTCATTCCAGCCTTATTCACCTTGCTCTTGTGTTTCTCCTGACAAACCACGTTTCACATCCGTAAAACAACGTTGGCATTAACACACTTTTATATACTGCCATCTTTGCCTCTTTTGATACTACCTCATTCTTTGCAACAGTCACATACATCTAACTACTCTTCGTCTCTCGATTTTACCATCCATCATTCAATTTTTACAGATGATTCTGCCCAGATACACAAAACATTCACTTGTTCTAACATTTTTTCATTTATACTAAGTTGACAATCATTTCCTAATCTCTCCTTATCAAAAACCAATACCTTAGTTTTGGAGACATTTTTTACGAAGATTCATTCTGTCTGTTGCCACACTCAAACCTTTTAATGCATTCTACAAGTCTCTTTTCTTCTCAGCCATTAATACGGCATCATCTGCATATAACAGCACTTTCACATTCACATTGTTCAATTGTACACCAACCGAGTCCTCACAAGCATCCCTCGTACACTTATCCATGAAAACATTAAGCAACCATGGAGACATAACACAACCTTGTCTAACACCCTGTTCAGTGTCAAATCATTCGCTCAAAGAGCCATCAACCCTAAGGCATGCTTTTTTCCATCATACACCACCTTAATTGCATTTACTAACCATCCATCCACACCATACTCTTTCATAACATTCCATAGCATACTCTCATTCACCTGGTCATACACTTTTTCCACATCAGCAAATGCACAACAAACTTTCTTTCTTACTACCATACATTTCTCAATCACTTGTTGCAATGCAAATATCTGGTCCATGCAACCTCTGCCTGCTATGAAACCACACGTACATCCCAAATCTTGACCGCAGTTCTTTCATGCACTCTCTCAACTAAAACTCCCTCAAAAACTTTGCCTGAAATAGTTAACAAACTAATTTATAATAAGGGTTATTTAAAATATGGTTCTATCAAATGTGCAAACAATAACAAAAATTACAAACCTCTATGCATTATTTCTATTGATATTCTTGTAAATGAAAGTTTAAAACCTTCAAAACTAAAAGGACGCTTTAGAAAACAGCATATTGAACTTGTCAATAAGCTCTTATAATATTTTCAATGAAATAAAATAGAGTTCCAACTATCAGCACAGTTTCTTAGTCATTCTAAAACTGTCAATGAGAAAGCCTTATTATCGTCCTATTTAATTGCATATTGTGTGGCAAAAGAGTAAATGATTTACACATAGGTATTCTGGAAATAAATATTCTTCCAGCATAATATGGATATAGTGTGTACAATAGATGATGATAAATCAGCTAGTAAATTTAAAGCTGTAGGCCCTATTTCTCAATGAAAACAGAATATCTTATCAAATCTGCTCAATTGCAAAACATTAGAAATACTGCTTACTATGTGATTACATTCTGGAATATATTTTTAAATAAATGAAAGCACCAATATTGCAAGTGATACTACACTTTTGTTTGTGTCAGATTTATGTGGCAAGAGGATTGTGTAGAGGATTTCTTATGTTGTTTACATTTAACCTCATGTACAACTGGATTTTATGTATATTTACTGAATTAGAAAATTGAATTTTTGATCAAAATAAATAATATAATTAAACTTGAACAATTATTGTAAGGTAATCACAACTAATGGGGCAGCAATCATAACAAAAACACTGTGGCGTTATTAAAATATGTTTAGAATCTACTAATAACAATGCTGTTTGGAATAGCTGTTTCATATACTGCAAAGCTCTGGTATCTAAAGGAATTTCACTGACTCTCAAGGTTCTATTAGAAAATGTAGTTAAAATTGTTCATTTCACTAAAATACCTAAGCTCGTTGAATACAGATTTTTTTAAATATTTTGTTCTGAGATTGGAGCGGAACATACTTATTGTATTTTATATAAGTTCGTTGGTTATTGCGAGGGAATGTACTAAACAAGGTGTATGAACTCATAAATAAGATTAAAATCTTTCTGGTTGAAAAGCAATAATATTTGGCGAATATTTATGAAGATGATATTTGTGTAACAGAACTGGCATAGCTATATGATATTTTCGCCATTCTTGGGTAGTTAAATTTGAAACTAAAAGAGAAAAATCGCAATATATTTCAACTTTTAGCATCTAGATCATATACAAGGGTTCTAAAAGACTTTATTGTCATTGCAAGCAAATTAATTGACCTAGCGACTAGATGTTCCCAAAATTGTTACAACATATTGAAGAGAATGTCATAGCTGTCAGCCTTAGTCAATCTAGAGCATGCAAGGATGATTTAAGTCTAAGAACTCTTAAGCGGGGTTTCCACATGCAATGATTATTGGCGCCAGCAGTATGCCAATTTAATGGCGCCAGTTTGTGTTTCCCCATTCATCAATCAGTTTTCTACTGGCGCAGTATTCAACATGGCGTCAACTGTCGTAGTTAATGCAAGTATTGATGTAATGCAAATCGTATCTTTAGAACTCCAGAAAAAATTAAAAAGAAAGAAGCGAAAGCATAGATTA
This sequence comes from Timema podura, assembly GCA_033556935.1. Taxonomy (NCBI): domain Eukaryota; kingdom Metazoa; phylum Arthropoda; class Insecta; order Phasmatodea; family Timematidae; genus Timema; species Timema podura. Next base: position 23,564,004 of record JAVRXN010000011.1, read on the forward strand.
TGGGTTTGTAACTAGATTTCGAATACTACGTATTTTGGCCTTTGCAGCGCTTAGACTAAATTCTGTGACTGCATCGGACTTAACCTCGACTATTTTTCTCAATGCCTTATCTATTTTATTTCTGTCTTTATAAATGAAGAAATGTTGTGGTTACACAAGCATGGATACTGTTCATATGCCTCGAGGAGCATTATTATATATTTTGTTGATCATTTATTTTCTTGTGTCACCATCGTTCGTAAGAAAAACTATTAGCAATTTAAACTGTTTACAAACAAACAAGATACTGGCGCCAAAAAGTTCAACTGATCCTTACTTTACTGGTGCTATGATTAGTGGCGCCAGTTGAATTTACATGGCCAGTCGACTGGCGCCAGTTTAATGGCATATGGGAACATGTAAATTCAACTGGCACCATCTGACTGGCACCACTAATCATAGCGCCAGTAAAGTAAGGAGCATTTGAACTTTTTGGCGCCAGTATCTTGTTTGTTTGTAAACAGTGTTTAAATCGCTAATAGATTTTTTTACGAACGATGGCGACACTAGACAATAAATGATCAACAAAATATATAATAATGTTCCTCGAGGCATATGAACAGTATCCATGCTTGTGTAACCACAACATTTCTTCATTTATAAAGACAGAAATAAAAGAGATGAGGCATTGAGAAAAATAGTCGAGGTTATGTCCGATGAAGTCACAGAATTTAGTCTAAGCGCTGCAAAGGCCAAAATACTTGGTATTCGAAATCCATTTACGAATCCATAATCTATGCTTTCGCTTCTTTCTTTTTAATTTTTTCTGGAGTTCTAAAGACACGATTTGCACTACAACAATACTTGCATTAACTACGGCAGTTGACGCCATGTTGAATATTGCGCCAGTAGAAAACTGATTGATGAATGGGGAAACACAAACTGGCGCCATTAAATTGGCATACTGCTGGCGCCAATAATCATTGCATGTGGAAACCTCGCTTACTATCAACTGTCCTGGATCGGCAGTCACATTTTCGTACCAGGCTATATTTTCAAAAACATAGATTGTTTTGCCAATTAGCATAACATAGAGTATGGGCAAAACTAGTAATTTAGGGGAAACGCCCCTCCTTTTTTGGTATATAACATCTTGATTTTAGTCCTTTTTAAGAGAGGGGGGCCATGGAAGGACACCATTATACAAGGGGCTATTCTGAAGTGTTCTACATACTCAGCTACCAAGTTACAGCAACTTGTGGCTTGAATCTCTGTTCAGTACAAAGGAGGACACCTCAACCCTTCTTGAAAGTCTGAGTTAGACAACAATTGTGTAGCACCAGGCGGTCGGGTGTTTGGCACCATTTAGAGTTGTTACACAACAAAGGCAGGTCAGAACACGGAACTGCTGAGTAGGGAAACTGATAGAACTAGGATCTTTTCTAAACTCTTTCACTTAGTTATAAAACCTACAGCACAGCTATGCACTTGTATAGTAATTAATCTATTTCAATAAACAAGATCAAAATGATCCCAACAGTTATTTGCTGCTGCATACCCATCCCACTAAGCTATCCTGACACATCGGCCTATGAGAGGGGGAGTAGTGACAAGAATATTATTAATGAAGACAGTTTGAATTAAATAAAATTAGATATACTGTCACATCTCTTTATGTGTCACAGTTTTAATCATTACTTTCCAAGAGAGAAATTTAAAATATTAAAGAAAAATGTTTTGATAAAAGATCTGTTTGGTTTTTCAAAGTCCTGAATCAATGATTGAGTTTAGCTCTGTGCCTGAAGAAGAGAATGAATACCCCAGCCTAGTAATTCATTTACACTGACAAACAAAGTTAAGAAATTAAGTTTGTCATCATTTTGGATTAGAATTAAAGAAGAATCTCCATTATTATATATAAATACTATATTGATATTATTACCATTCACGAGGTATTTGTGTGAACTGGGATTTCCACATTGACTCAATTAAAAACAAAGGAAATAACTAGCTCAACAGTGCACCAGATATGCAAATAGTACTGTCCTCATATGTTCTGGAGTGGAATCCACTCATCAACATGCAAGCACATCCATCGCATTAAATAAAACTTTTCCTATTTTCATTTTTGTTTAATTTACTCTGGTTTTTTTTTAACTAAGTTATATTATTAAATTTTGAAAACATAATATTTGGTGTTTGGAAAATACTGATATAGGGGAAAGAGATGGTGAGAGTCGTTTATAATAAGCCCATGTACAGAAGAATGAAGAGAATATAAGAAAATAATTTCCAGAACATCAGGCAAGGAGTCAAATGCCGACTTACCCATCATTAGCAACCAGGCATGGCATGAACACAACTGTGTAGTGTGTTCATTTCCTGAGTAAATGGAGGGTTTCTATATACTCTTTTAATTGCCCCTTATTAGGCTATATTAATGTAAGCTGGTTACAATCTTGATAGTCTGACACCTTAGCTCAGTTGGTAGTGTGTCTTTCTATTGAGCTAAAGGTCCCGGATTCAATTCCCGGCATGGCCGAAAAATTTATAATTGGTGAAATGTGAGTTTACCCTTTAACATTGTTAAATTAACGGCTGGGGACTGGGTGGTTTGCCTGTCCTAGTCTTAGGTTAGATTATAAGGCATATGAAGCTACGGCAGGCCTAGCCACCCGGTAGTGGAAAATATATGGCTTTAATAAATATTATTGACCCAGGCCATAGGCTGGAAACAATAATGGATGTAAAGCAAAACAATACTGATACTAACAATGGTCTACCATCATTAGTATTGGCCCAGTTAGTCCCTATGAATGTACCAACATTTGACTAGTATTGGTACTCCTACTATCATTGACAGTTTTGCAGCTAACCCTTCATATTACCAATAAGTTAGACATTAATATATTATAGGCTCTGAAAGGGGTGCTTTTCTATAAAATTTCACATAAACATTCCCTCAACTTGTAGGAAACATACCCAAGTAACTTTTCTCTTGTTTGCTTGACAAGTCAACACATCTCTTGCCTAAATGATGGTGGGACGTGCATTTAGGCCTATACTTATGCTCAGGCCTTTATATTAACACTAACACTGTACTTATGTTAAGTTTTATTTCCAGTATATACATTATTATTTTATCTTACAGGAGGCTACCGCTCAGTGCTTGGCATGAAGAGACTCAACCCAAGTTTGAAAATACTCATATCCGTCGGTGGATGGGTGGAGGGGACTCGCAAGTTCTCACAGATGGCTGGTAGTGCCTATAACCGTCGCGAGTTCATTCGCTCAGTTCTACAGTTTCTGGATATGTATGATTTTGATGGTCTGGATCTTGACTGGGAATATCCAGGTACAGTTCACTGAGCTTGAGTTGTTTACCCAGAGAGACTATGGCTCAATTCCTGGAAATGACTGCTTATTTCTCACTAAGTACAATCCTAGGTAGTACTGTTCTCAACTAAGAGCACCGGCTACTTGAAGGGAAATTTCCCCACACTGCAGTATTTCAAGTAGAAATGGCAGTTTTGAAGCTTAAAAACGCCTAACACATTCATCTTAAAAATATACTGTTTTGACTCCAATAAAAACAACGAATGGTTTGAAGATTTCTAGATCTATCTTTCTAGCCATTTACTCTAAAATTATAATTGTGATACTTTAGATGCAACATTATATTAAATTGAGCTAATTTCACCTGTTTATTAATTTGTTTGGCTATAACATTTAAAGTATATGGCTTTTTATGTGATAGGAAACTATTAATACCGTTTACCTTCATTCAGGCAACCATGTATTGGAATAGAAAACCGTAAATAATGCAAGATTTTTAGATATTTGCATTGCGTTTCAGTGATTCAGTAGGGTGCCCCCTTAAGATATATGTAATAATAAAAAACAAATACAGCCTGCAATTTATCAGTGTTATTACCACTCGATGCTAATATTTCATCTTAATCGTTTCTCCGATTGTACAGGTGCAGAGGATCTTGGAGGACGCAGGACAGACAAAGAGCACTTCAGCCTGCTAGTGGAGGAGCTGTCAGAAGTGTTTGCCCCTCGAGGGTGGCTTCTGTCAGCCTCCGTCTCACCCTCTAGATTCAGGTTGGAGGATGGCTATGACGTCCCTCGCCTTAACAAACATCTTGACTTCATCAACATTATGACCTTTGACCTGCATGCAGAGAGAGACAGCGCTGCTGACCACCATTCACCTCTGGTGCAGAGGAAACATGACGTGGGACTAAATGTCTTCTACAATGTGGTCAGTACCTCTGTTAGACTCCTGGTTGACAGTTTATAGTGAGGTCCCTTCAGGATCATATGAACTTAACTTCACAACTGTGTCCATGTCTTGGTGGCTGCTCACTTGGGATCACTTGTATACAGTGGTTTCAAGCAATCAACAAGACTCTTACATTATATGTATCTAATATTATATATATTATATTCAGTGGCGTGTCATGGAGTGTTGAAAGGGAAGCAGACCTTGTTAAAACTGTACCTTTGATATGTTCACGCCCACTTGGATCCTATTTGACCAATCATACATATAAACTGCTCTGTGTGTCTAACACGGGAATGTATTCCCCTCGATACCTGACCAATAAGTGTTCAACTGAGGGGAGTGAACAATTCACAGGTACAGTTTAAACGAATGCTGCTTACCCTCGCAACACTTCACCACATGCCACTAATAATATTAGGAAAAAGGTGTAAATACAACATGACAGTACATCAATTACTAATGGATTTTAAAAAGACGTATGATTCAGTTAAAAGGAACAAATTATATTAAATTTTAGTTTAGTTGGTGATATCCAAAACAACTTGTCAAGCTAATCGAGGTATGTTTGACTGATACACGTGGCAGGGTACAAGTTGGATGTCACTTATGAGATACTTTCGAAATTCTTAATGGATTGAAACAAGGAGATGCACTTTCCCCATTACTTTTTAATATAGCCTTGTAGTATGCTATTAGGGTAATGCAAGAAAGTAGGGAAGGCTATACATTAAATGGTACAATGCAGCTAATAAGAAATGTAGATGATTTAGCTTTGTCGGGTGATAGGCCTAGTAAGGAAGCTGTTTTAAGAAATGCAAACAATTTTATTTGAAGTTAGCTGATCACCATATCATTTGACATAGTTAATGAATTTAAACATTAAGGAACAATTTTAAATAACACTAGCAATGTTAGAGTTGAAATTAAGAATACAGTCAGGAAATGCATACTATTACTCGGTCATTAAGTAGCCTCTCGTCTGCTATCAAGGTATGTAAAACTCAGAATATACAAAACAATAGTTTTACTGGTTGTTCTCTGTGGCTGTGAAACATGGTCTCCTACCTTACATGATGAAAAATAAATTTAGGGTGGCCTAAGACAAGCTGCTTAGGAAGATATTGTGTCTAAAAAGGGATGGGGCTACTGGGGAGTAGAGGAGTTTACATAATGATACGTTACATAGCCTGTACTTATCACAAGACATTGTTAGGTTAATCAGATTTCACCGGTTACACTGGGCAGGACATGCAATGCAAATGGCATACTCTAAAACCTTGTTTAGAGTATTGACTGGTAAACACAATGTGAAGAGACCATTGGGAAAACCCAGATGTAGAGCGGAGGAAAGCATTAGAATAGACCTAAAAGAGAGATAGGGGTAGGTGGTATTTTTTTTAAAGTGAGACAATGAACTTTTGAGTTCCTAATGCCATAGAATAAGTATGTATGTATGTGTGTGTATATATATATATGTGCACATACACACTATATAAAGAAAACTTAAGCATGTAATCTAAAAAGAGCCTGAAAAATATAGTGTGAGAACTAGCTATAATTAACAATAGCCTACTACACATTTTTATTAATTGGAATTTTAAAAACTATTGAATAAAAATTTAAGATTGCCATGTCTTTGAAATCAAAGCATATTCCAATTTTATATATTTTAATTATATTCATTTTAAAAATCCTCTTTATTTTCTTCCATTTCCATATACATCTTATGTATTTGTTTTTATTTCCTAATGAGACTGTGGTATTGCAGGTTCCACTCTCTCTTTTGAAGAATTCTTATGGGAAATATAGTTTAATCGATGGATTCATTATAATTGCTGATTAAGAGGCAGTTATTTTATATTTCATGGCTAAAGTTTGAAATTGGATAAAGTCAATATTATACAAAATACATGGAAAATGTTAAGCTAGAGGTAATTTATTAATGTTTTTCGAAGTTTATTCGGATAATATTGGCATTATCCACCCGCACTTGGATAGTGTCAAATTTTAAAGTTGAGTTTAGTTTAGTTAGATTATGTTATGTTAGGTTAGTTTAAATTAGTGTAGGCTAGGTTTGGTTAGGTTAAGCCAAGTTAAGTTAGTTTAGGTGAAAAGAAAGCATAAAAATGAGGCATTTTGAATATTATTGCATTGCCACAATCCAATTTTCAGTACCAGATCGAAGTAACATTCCAAAATATAATCTGTATTGAAACATACTTAAATTTTACAAATAGTAGCAAACGTTATCCAAGTCTTGATGACCAATGTCGAAATTATTTTGATATGGTCGACAATGAGATAAGTTACATTCTAAATCTGACTTTATCCACTGCACTTGGATAATGTGAACCTCTCCCGGCTAATCTCAATACTATCCAGATTTTGCACATATATATATAGTAAAAGTTTAATCATTTATATAGAAATTTAGTCAAGGTTACCCTCCCATTCATGCTCAACTTATTGTCTGTGTAAAGGATTATGCTGTGCGGTATTGGATGAAGAAGGGAGCATCAAGAGAGAAAATCATTGTGGGGATCCCGTTCTATGGTCGGTCCTTCAGCCTGGTGAATGCTTCTATGTCCTGGCCTTCTGCTCCTGTCAAGGTAATACCACTATTATATAGACCTCTTATTCCTTGCTCTCCTGATATAACTTGATCTTAATGGTAGAGCGAGGTTCCATAGGGGTTTGTTTGTCTTTGAATCCAGGCTAGGGAATTTATCCATCTGAATACAAGTGGTCTGTAGCTCACTATAATAGCATCTCAAGTGCTTTTAACACTCAAAACAATTGCCAGATGAAAAGTAATGGAAAAAATTTGTCAGAATTAAAAATTGAACAAGATTAAATGTATATGAAATAATATAAAGAGTGAAGATACTTGAGCAGAACTGACCTGAATTGTTGAAACATTTATTTTGTTCAAGTTTAGCTACAAAATGTAACAATGCATTCAGTATTAGTTTAACACTTCACCTGACAACAAAAAACTTATATTTATTGTCAGTTTTAACATTTTAAATTGTTGTTGCACTTTCTCTTGTTGATATGTCAATTCTGAACTAAACATTTGCTTGACATACCTGGTGCTGCAATCTATCTGACATAGATATGCACTTTTTAGAAAACTAATATCTATGTGCTACTTACACATTTAACATTGCTTGACATAAAGCAGTGTGTCTGTATGTTCCTTAATTCAGATTTTAATAAAATATTACTATCATTCAAATATATTAATATTAATAATATTATAAATATTTAATTGGACATACCTCAAATAAATTTTTCTATTTATAATCAATTTCAGTCCCATGAATTAACTTCTTTATCTTAACAATGGTACACAAAAAGCATAAAATATCAAGTTTAATCCCCTATAATTAGTGAACTGTAATTAATTAATACCAATTTATTGCTTATAGTCCTACACTTGTTAAAAATGTACAGTAACATCTTAATAGGGTAATGAATGACCTTAAGACAAGGTGTACAGTAGGAATAGAAATCAAATGGTACAGTACCTCAATAGTAGTCCTGAAATATTAGGTATTCATTTTAATAAAAAATAATTAAACATCTTGATTTACTATTGATAGATCACAATAGTTTTTATTTGACCCTTGGAACCTCAGTAGGAACCTAGAATAATATTAATCTCAGTTGTAAAAAAATAAAAATTATTGATTTATTATTGAACATGTTACTAATTTTTATTTATATTATTGATAATTTGTACTTAGCACCGCGTCTTACTACCCGTTCAGGTTATACGCTTAAGTACTAATTACGCTAATGTGCTAGGAATTGGGAAGATTGAATATAGAGGAAGTGAACCTGCATTTGTGTGGAGGGAGAGTGGAAAACCATTTAGGAAAAACCACCCCCAGTTCACCCGAGCGAGATTCAAACCTCGATATCCCTGTCCTCTAAAGTCTAGCTCAATACAAAACTAACGTGTTAGCTAGCTAACAATTTAACAGTAATAATTTGAAAATGCTATTAAAATTCAATAGTATTTATTTTCTGTGGTTTATTTTCATAAGGATGGATAAGTGGGATACCTGGCTGCTCACCTATGTCCAGTGAACCCTATTCAGGTTTAAACCCTTGCCATGCTTATTATAACTGTCTTGGATTGATTAAGAAATTATTATTAATTAAACATTTAAATGAAGTGTTTATTGATAATTAATTGTATTGAATGTGTATTTTAGGGGTTTGGTTTGGAAGGCAAGTACACACAGGAGCAAGGCTTCTTGGCTTACTTTGAGGTGCTAGAACTGATGGAGGATAATCATTGGAGGAAGGAGACTGATGATGTTGGCAGCCCTTACATCGTGAAAGGAGATCAGTGGATTGGCTATGATAACCCTGACAGTATTGCTACCAAGGTTTGATTTCTTTATTTTATTTTGTCGAATGTATGCACTTTTAACTTGAATCTCTCTCGCAGCAGTGTCATTTCACAAGAGATACGTCAGGGATTTGCAAATAAAAATAATTGAAAAACAAACATAAACAAGCAAAATTGATACTTTATTATTTTGACTTGAAATTGTCTCATTCATCTTTGGTGAAATGTCAGGATTAATAATTATGAAAAAGAGATGTACCATACCCATAAAATACAAACTATTCAAATTTTAATTTACATCCATTATTGTTTCTAGCCTGTGGCCTGGGTCAGTTTTTTATTCAAACCATATATTTTGATTATTTTCCACTACCGGCTGGCTAGGCCTGTTGTAGCTTCGTATGCCTTATAATCAAACTTAAGACTAGGATAGGCACAACATCCAGTCCCTGGCCATTAATTCCTCACTGTGAAAGGGTAAATCCACATTTCACCCCTGATAAATTGTTTTGACCATGCCGGAAATCGAACCCGGGATACTTATATCAGTAGACAGACATGCTATCGACTGAGTAAAGGTCACTACTACTACACTGCTATAATAATTGCGATTTTTGAACACGATTATTATAGCCCAAAAAAAAATGTGTGCCACATAACACTCGGCTAGACACAAAAACTGGCTGTCTGGGCTGCATTACAGAACAGCCCGTACAAGCGCCAAATCGCGCTACCCTCTCCTTACCCAACCCTGGTGCTCTCCTCCCAATGACCACCGTGAGTGTATGCGCCAGATAGCCAGCTGGACTGCTTGAGGCCACAGTCCAGCATGGAGAAATATTATTGCGTTTCTACTTTCTATCCCATTGCTAGGCAGGTGCGCAGAATAAAGCTGTAGTGTATAGCAATCATAAGTGATTAAGAGGGACGTTTATTTTAATGTTTAAGAAGCTAGCAGCTAATTCCATGATTATGATGATGATGATTATAATGTTATTCACCAATAGTTCAGATAATTCAGGGAGGGCTGCAGCCCTATAAGACTGCTCTGAATCTGTAACCAGGAACTATGACCACTAGACCACAGATACAGTTTGTAAAAGTCTGAACATTTTAAATTTAAAAATGGAACTCTGGAAGATAGGAAAAGGGGTATGGGGAGATTGAAGGGGAGGCATATAAGTAGGAAAAACCCTAAGTAGAGGTAAAAAAATTAATTTTCCAGGAATTTAGAAAGAACACTCCAAATTACAAAATGAGTGTTAAATATTTTCTCTTTGTAAGTAGGAGCTGGTGAAATAAGGGAGGTTTAGGAGTTTGGAGGGGGTTACAAAATTACCAAAACTAAAAGAAAAAGCTACTTCACACTGTGGTAGAAGATTGAAATTTGTCAGACAGGTGTAAGGACCACCTCAAATTACAATGAAGGTCTAAACATTCTTTATCCTATCCTCACTACAACTTCTACACTATTCTCCACCCCTATTCATTTACTATTTTCATTTCCTGCACTCCTATAACATCATCATCATCATCATCATCATTATCATCAACTGTTCCCAGCCTGTGGTCATAACAGTTTAATAAAATGCCTCCATCTTCCTCTATCCTTCCATCATGCTTCCCCCTTTAATTGCTTTCATTCTTCTTCTCCTTTCACTTGCACACTTTATGTTATCTGCTCCTCCCATATCTTTCTTGGCCTAGGACCTATGACCTAAAATTCCAAAATGACAAAAAATTATTTATTAAAAATATTTCCACAACCAGGGGATCATTAAAAGAAATTATGTGCACATGAGCATTGTGATGTGCCAAAAAAATATGACATGTCATCAAAATATAATCTCTGCTTATTATTAATCTTATCTGAAATTGTATCTTGTATTATTGAAAATTGTATATTACAGATGTCTTACATAAGGAAGAACATGCTTGGTGGAGCGATGATTTGGGCCATAGATTTGGATGATTTCCACGGCCTCTATGGAGAAAAGTGGCCATTGCTGTCTGTAGTCAAGAATGCTTTGTTAGGTGAGTGATTTTATTCTTTTAATGGAGGAAGTTGTAAAATACTACCAGTATGTTGTAAGAGCATGTGTTTGTTTGTATGCAAGAACATTAAGGTTATACAACAATCTGGCAGGCTAAGCTGTTGTTTTTAATCACTGGATGGCAATATAACTATTGTGAATTCATGATTTATTTGTTATATCACTTATACATATTGTTTAGCTCAAGCTTTGTCTCTCTTTAGAAAATTTTGGTCGTATTGCTTTAGTTGAATAAAAGCTAGGTTTGGTATGACTTAGTGTGATAATAAACTAATTTTAGTTAATACATCATCCAAATAATCCAAAATGCTTCAAGAAAAGTTATTAGTTAATCAATATGAATGTTTTAGAAGTTCACCATGAAAGTCAAATACAATTATTATGTAATAAAGTCTCATTAAAAAGTGGGGATCAAGTAGTTGGTACTACCCCACTTGCAACTCTCACCATTTTGTCACTGATTAAAATGTTCCATAAAGAACGACATTTTTGTTTAACCCTTTGGGATTCTATCATTTTAAATTGGTCTACTTAGTATTTAAATTTTTTTATTAGTAGATTAAGGTTTTTTTCTTCATTTTCATTCAAACAGACTGATGCTGTCATGTCCATTTACTTATTTCAAGCATCCTATCAGATTAGTCATCACACCACTCCCGCTTGTTACAAGACCATTACATTAATGGCCCACAATAAAAAATTGTATATCTTATTAAATTTTGCTAGAAATAACATTCATAGTGTTCTTTCGATGAAATAAGAGTATATGTGTTTTTATAGAAGCCTAACCCATATATCTTTTTAGGATGGCTCTCTTCCCTACACTGTTCATTTTAGAGTGTTTTTATTCTGCATTCCTTTATATCACTCTGCACTAGTTATATTTCTGTCGCTACCCACTCCCCACCCTTTGGGCATTTTGTCAGAATGGCCTATTTGGAGAAAGGGAATGTCAGATAATAACGTTGAAAATAGTCAGACCTGGAGTTTTGAGAATTTTATTATAAGCTCTAGCACGTGGTATGATGTTATCAGTTGTAAATGTATAAGTTTTAACTAAGTCGTTAGTCCAAGTCAGTAATTTTTAGCAAATAGTCCCTCTTAATTGTTTACACAGGTGATTTAACTCTACCTCGAACTGGGGCCAGGATTGTACTTCAGTACCGCTCCCCCCTACCCCATCACCAAGCTCTCACTGCTCTATATTGTATCTCCCGCTCAACGTTTTTGATAGTTCAATAACACTGCTGTGTAACTATACACAAGTTAAGATGACTATAACAACACATTTATTATATTATTGTGGACTGTTTGTGTTTGACTGGCTGACTCAGGCTTTTCAAACCAAAAGGGAGCTCATTTTTCTTAGGTAACATTAATATGGCCTAAATGTTACAAGACACTGGCATTTATTTAATTTAATTAGATAGTTAAACCACAAAATACAATTAAATTAACATTTGGTACACATGATTGATGTTCCCGCATATTATATTTAGAGAAATAAAACCTGGAACCTTTGGCTTAGTGTACCATTGCTATAACACTGAGCAATCCAAGTTTGTCTTGTGTCCAAGGTCACAGATTATTTGTCGTTTAAGGCAGAGTATGTGACGGATGTAAGAGATCAGCATACACTTAAAGAAACGATCAGAAAAACAGCCACAGTGACTTGTCATCTGCTTCAAGGCGCACAAATTTTAATTGAATAAGGTTGTATCAATACACAATAAATTGAAATTATCATTTTTGTTATGAGTGATTGCCATCTACACATATTAGTTTAAATATACATACGATAGTATTCAGGACAAGTGAATTGTGCAACATTTGGATTAGCATGTCAATACTACAACCCTGAGATTTATAAGTTCAACATATAATTAAATTTGTGGGCCAATTTTTACTAAAACACTATGCCTTAAAGATTAGTAAAAGGTTGGAGAACTTTTTCAAACAAAAAGAATACCAGGACTCAATATTTTATATCCACAAATCATTTAATGTGTTACTCCTACTGGTGTTTTTGTACTTTACAATGTTCCACTGATGTTTTCATCTAACCTTTGGGGAGCTTTCATATATTTATCAGGACATTGATGTGATTGTTGCAGTGGAGGCCAAGCCAGAGCAACTACCTGGGCCGGTATTAAGTCCGCCAGTACCAGTGGTGATTCCACCAGTGGCAGGTTCTCCAGTGTCTGTGGAGAAAGGTGTGATGAACTGCACCGGACAAGGGTTTGTGCGTGATTCCAATGACTGTGCTGTCTACTACAGGTGTGAGTGGGCCATGAAACATACCTACATATGTCCAGAAGGGCTCTTCTATGACTCACAGCTCACACTGTGCAACTGGCCAGAGCTCACAGACTGTCCTTTCCCAGCTGCCATCATGGAGCAAACCACACTGGGTGAGATACCTTCTTCAAGAAATATAATGTGTTTCTAATCATTTTTTTTTTTTTTTTTTGTTGCTATGGGTTTTATATGAATAGAATAAGCAATTTGGCAAGTTATTGAGGAAAGATATAAAAGTGCATTATTAATAATACTTTAGAGGTGGGGAACAATTTGTAATCTGAAACTCTCCACCCCCTTAGTAAAACACTATTAAAACATGTAGTGGTGCTCGGTTCATGTAAGCATTAAAAAGCTCTGCTTGCCTACTTTCAAAGAAATAATTCTTATTCTATTAAATAAATTAAAATATCTTAAATATTCAAAAAAATCCCAAATATAATATTTTTTGCCAGTATCTTTATTTAAGCTCTTTTATTTTTCAAGTGTGTCTGTGGAGTTGTCTTCTCCGCGAAGCCCACGATAGCGGGATAGCTTACTAAAAGCAATCTCAACCGTGCCTCTATGGCCTTTAAATGGCATGAGGGTTGAAAGGGAGGGAAAGAGGCAAGGGTGTATGCACGTCTTATAGATCCCTTATACGATCAGTAGAGGTAGAATAAAAGCAAAGTTTAAACTGCCTCTTGCTATCGTGGAATGAAAGAATAACTGTAAATATCCACCTAGTGTTCATTGTAAATGTAGGAAATGGAGCATGCACAGTGTCAATTATATGTTAGTTGTGTTTACTGACGGGTCTTGTATGGGTCATAATTTGTTTTATTAAAGTATTATATTTTATATTTTATTTTATTTATCATATTATTTATTTTAATTAATATAAATTTATATTTTCGATGTGTGTGTGGGTAACGAGGAATGTGTAGTTAGTAAATTATTGGTGAAATTTTTTTTATGTTTTCAAGATTTTGCTTTTTAAAAATGAGAGTGTTAAAACTGGTAGACCAGTACCTGATCTTCTGAAACTTACTTTCAATTGTTTTAAAGTAAGTCTTAATCCATAGATTTAAGTTAATTTATTTTAATGAAATTTTTTTTTTGTTCTACTCTAAAAATGGTCATCTACTCATCTTAAAATTAGTTCATGATTTATAGTTTAATTTGGCTTAAATTATGCTCCCAAGAATTGAATGCAAAAAAATCACAAACAAATAATTTTCAAGGCTGTTTGCCCAGCTCCCGAGCCCACCAACCACCACTGAATACATATTAATTGTATGTTAACTACATGATTGACATCAGTTATTAGGATAGCCAACAAGACATAATTGACCCTGATGCGATTGAAAAATTTGTTGACTGGCAAAGCTATAGTTGCATTAAATTCCCTAAATTAGATAATTAATTTAATATAGCACCAATAATATGTTTTTTATGTTTTGAATTGTATAATATGGTGGAACTTTATTCTAAATATTATTTTCATAAACACTCAATAATTTATTTACAATTGCAGCTTTAATTAAAAGCAACCCCTAACCATCAAAAATGTAGTACAAATGATATTCATTGAATGGATGTCAAATTAGATGCCAGTTTTCATTACATTTTAAACTATCAACTAAATATATAGATTTGGTCATGCGAATATTTAATCATTAATATAATATTTGAACACTATTACAGATGTACAAATTGACTAATTGAGAAGTGCTAGGAAACTCAAATCTTGGTGGAGGATTTCAAGTGTAGCTTTCTCAAGCAGGATGTGAGTAGTTCAGAGTACGCTATAGGCAAGAGGTAGCTACACGTATTAAATGTTTTAGTAAGAAACAAAATAATAATCATTTAATTAAAGAGCTCCATTAATCATAATTCCTGATTTTTTTGGTGTGTGTGTTTCTCAGTCCCTCCAGTGATGGTGAGCACGGCTGGCTCAGTGGCTGTCATTATGTCAGTCAAACGGGATGTTTGAAGATTCCTACGACTGTCGAGGATACTATGTGTGTCAAGATGGACAACCTCAGCGATACACATGTTCCTTGGGACAGTCGTTCAATCCATCTACAGGACTGTGCCACTATGGCACCTCTCCGCGCTGTGCCACACAGGTCAAGACCAGACAGTATTATGAAGATGAGTTTATAGGAGGTAAGATATTCCTTACTTGGATTGTATGTATAAGTCTAATAAAACACAATTTAGACCTCTTCATTCTTTATAGAGGCATGACAGTCAACATCACATTTCTTTTGTGTCCATAACTGATGTACTCCATGTGGTTTGCTCTTTCAAAAAGCCTACATTTTATAAGATAAAGATGTCCCAACAATAGTATTCAAACAAACTTGAAACATTGTTGTTGAACTCACTTGCCTCATCGTTTTTAAAAATGCTTGAATTAAAATGTTTCTGAACGCTTCTTCAACACATCTGTTGGAACATAGGGCTACTTGCAATAAAATTGTTTTGATAACCTTTCTAAAGCTGGTGAACATGTTTACAACAAAGATGGTGAGTATACTTGCAGCAAAGTTGTTGAACACACTTTTAGTGGATTTGTAAAAGCAATTATGGTTTGAAGTCTGAAGTTTTTGGGAGTGTTACATGTTCCACTTTATCTTTATTCATTTATTTACTACACATGACTAAGAATTCAAACAAACTAGTCATTATTTCTATTTTTATACCTATGTGTTTTGTCAATAATGCTGTGGATTATTTTACTTACCTTCTATAGTTAGTTACATTACTGTGTGAGATGACAAATATTGACTTGATCTTATGTGTATTTTGACTTGCAAATGGTTGTTTTGTGAGCTTATCTTGTGTGCCTCAAACATATTGAGAATTGTGTGTGTGTAAATATGTATTGTTATCATTAATAGTTAATATGTTCATGCCGTTAAATCAGGTACCATTTAAATGACAAGAACCTAATATACTACAATTATTTATAAGCAAATAATTAACCTAGTTAAAATGTATATTCTAAATACGAGACAATAATCCTCAAACAAATCTGAGAAGGGAATCCAAGGTCTCCCATGTTCTATAATTTGTTTGAGGGGGTTGACCCTACGCCGAGCAGCCTCCACATGTTCCGTTGTTTCAGAGGAAGACTACAAGGTCATGTGTTATTTCACCAACTGGGCCTGGTATCCGCAAGGGAGAGGGGAAGTTTGTTCCAGAACACTTGGACTCCAGGCTTTGTACACACATTGTGTATGCTTACGCCAGCTTGGACCCTAATGATCTGGTCATCAAACCATTTGACCCCTGGGCAGACATTGATAACAGTAAGTGAATAGTAAATTATTTCATCTAAAATAGATCTTAATAACTTACAAAATTAAAGCTTAAGATGGTATAATATCGAAAAAAAATTAATTGAAAAATTCAATAGAAGCAAGGCAGAAACTAGAAAAAAGAATCAACATTATTAAATTCAAACAACAAATCACTTTTGAATCTGACAAGTTTTTAAAATATATCACTGAAGAATAGTGATATGAATAAAATAAATTAATAATCTTAACAAAGGTTAATATTCCTTAAATATATATGGAGGGAGTGCACAAAATGAAGCACTAATAAAAGTGGGGAAAAAAATAGAGCACATATTTACAAACATTGGAATATTTTGATGTCACATGGCATCTTCCTTGGGAGTAGAAGATATTGTTTAAAATTTTAAAAATCTTAAAATGTGTGAAAATTCACATGTTCAAAAGTGTGTTATTTCGATTTTCAGACTTCTACCAGCGTATCACGGCACAGGTCGCCCAGGGGCAGGTGCAGTGAATGTTCTCCTTGCTCTTGGTGGTTGGACAGACTCTTCTGGAGACAAGTACAGCCGGCTGGTTAGTAATGGATCAGCCAGGCGTAAGTTTGTGACCAGTGTTGTGGCCTATCTGCGGCGGCACAATTTCCGGGGGCTTCAATTGGACTGGACTTACCCCAAATGTTGGCAGAGCAACTGTGGAAAGGGGCCTAGCAGTGATAAGCCCAACTTCACTAAGCTAGTGCAGGCAAGTAGCTTTTGTAAATAACACAACAGTTCATGTTACACTGCAGGGGGATTTTTTGAATAGTTGAGGTATGTTCATGTCACTTTATAACTTTAATTTCTAGAAAATATAAGATAAAATGTAAGATATTTTTTTTCACATAGGATTAAAGCTTTTGACATATATGCCTAGTATTATTATGACATAGTATATTAAGAAATGTGTTTTTTATTTGATGGAGTTTTTAGCCTCTCTCTAACAATTAAAGCTGTATTTCCTTAAAATTAACTTTAATTACACCGGTTTATTAGGTTATATAGTTTATAGCTCTCTTAAATGAGTTTTAGGATATTATGGCCCATGATTAATTTTGAATGTGGTCGTACAAGCCTAACATACTCTCTAATTGATACGGGTGGGCCCAGAACAGTAAAAAAACATCCACGTCACATATAAACACCAGGAATCCATTCATAAGGACATAGGTGGCATGGAGAAACAAGTAAGGTGAGTCCTTATAGCTCCCCATGGGCATCACCTCTAGTCCTTACAGGAAAGAAATATGGTATCATGCATTTCTGTTATGACTACAGAAAGCTTAGTGAAGTCTCCGAACTAAATCTCCAAAGAGACCCACCGAAAGTCTCTCCAGCTACATCGCACATAAGCTCAATGGCTTTTCTCGGTGCAACCACTGCATAGTCATCGGGAACGGTGCAGTTCGCCGGACATGGACCTAGGTCCACGAGTGCCATTCTGGGTACTTGGATACCCGAAAAAACAGTACCAGCCCTGCCATGCCAGCCTGCCTTAGGTTACTTGGGAAAAACCCTCCTCCACTGGGACCGGATGGAGGGAGGAGTTGGCTCCTCCTTGTGAACGCCCAATCCGAGGAATTCAGGAGCTCGGCCTCCGAAAAGCTGTCTACGCCACCTTCTCTCTCCAAAATCTCCGGTCCTTTTCCTCTCTCCTCCTCCTTAAGCTGCCACCCCAGCCTTCAAGACCCAGCTGTCTGGAGTTGCCCAGCGGGGACCTCGAGGAGGTGCCTTGACCAGCTATCCCCCGCTAAACGTGTATGCACTACCAACTGCTTAGTGTGTGTCAAGACGGGAGTATCCTCCTCCTCACACACAGATGACCCATCAGGGTCTTAGCTATGCCGGCCCTTGTCCATCACATTGCTCAGGGGCCACCCCGTGGAGATGCCCCAACAGGATATTTAGAAATCTATCAGTACCGGCAGGTGGCAAAGACAGTCTAATGCTCGTTTATATGAAACGTGTGCGGGCCCAGAGTGCGTCCCAGCCACCGTACGTCGGGTCGGTTCCTTACGCCTGAGTTCCGTGACCCCCAAGGAAGTGAGACTGTTGATGTGCACACTGACCATAAGGCAGGAGTCTGGTTCCACAGTTTCAAAGAACCTGAAGGGCAAGCAGCACAGTAGCTATTGCGACTATTGCGTTTAAACTATGTCATCACCCAGGTGTGAAACAAGGTAATGCCTACAGATTTTCAAGAATGCTGTGTCACCAATGCAAACGGGTGGATGATAACTCAAATGTGATTACAGTTCCAGGCTCCCTCACAGTCATGAGAACCCTGCAGAAAACTATTCTGTGGGGACAATCAGAAAATCACAACCACCATTTCTTTCCAAAATGCAGGAGCCTCACCCATATTGTGGAACCCTGCTGTGTCGCCTGATGAGCAACTTCAGCTAAAGCTAGAAGATATAGAGATCTGTTCTCTTATACAGTGGAAAAAGGCTAACAACAGCACCCCTCCTTCACCCCCCACCCACAAGGATGCCGTTGAACTTGGGAGAACTACCATTAGTTTGTGGGCCCAGTGGGACCAATTAGAACTTAAACAAAGTGTTATTTATATCGATGTTTAGAAGACGCCGGAAATACTTGTCGACTTAAGCTGATTTGCCACGAATGCTTAAAACAGAAACTCTACAGAGTCTTCATGACACACCCACTGGATGACACTTAGGTATTCACAAGACGGATGAAAAAGTCTGCTCACGTTTATATTGGCCTGACCTCCATTGAGACACCACAACGCGGGTCAAGCAATACCCAGATTGAGCGGCTAGAAATCTTAAACAATAGCTAAGGCACTACTAAAGAAGTTTGGGTTGCTGAACAACTGCAACGGTTGGCCATAAATATATTAGGATCCTTTCCAAGGAACAAATAAGGAAATAAATTAATTATGGTTGAATCAGGCTACTTTACTTGTTGGGTGGAAGCATATGCTCTGCCAAACCAGACGGCAATCACTGTGGTAAGAGTCCTGGTGAATTAATTCATCGGCAAGCTTAGGGTCCATACTGAACTTCACACTTACTAAGGCATAAATTTCGACGGGACAGTAATCAGACACTTGTGCGATATATTACAGATTGCGAAGACGCAAACAACAACTTACCACCAAATGTCAGATGGTTTAGTGGAACAATTTAACCATGCGTTACTGCACATAACATAAGGTCTCAATCGTAAATGAAAATAAAATTGACTTGGATATAAAGTTACTGCACATAACATAAGGTCTCAGTCGGTAAATGAAAATAAAATTGACTTGGATATAAATTTACTTCATCGAATGATGGCATATTGTAAAAGTGTACATGAAACCACTAAAAACCTCCCTTTGAGGTTATGTTTGGAAGACAAGCTTGCTTACCAATCAATGTAATGTACAGGATATCAACAGAGCAAGTATAGAAAGTAGCTACACCCATTTCATACACATTAGATCTCCGTAGGTGTCTAGAATTTACATAAGTGTAAGACAACGTGTTACACCTTAACTTCATCAGATAAAATAAAGACATTTAAATAATTAAGTAAATAAAATATTGTCAAACAAAATAAAATATAACACATTAAGCCTAAGACAGAAATGTGTTATTTTACACAGACTTGAGAAAGGTGAGACAGTAATTAAACTAGACACTGAGTACTATATGGGTAAGGCTACCATTTTTTATGCAAAGAAAAATGCTTTGAAGATGCAAGATGTGCTTCAAAAACCTAATCGAGTGCAGAAAAACTATTAAACAAGTCTAAGTTAAACAAGCCCTATATAAGCTAGCCCCTTGAAACCCTTGATACCATTTAATAGTAAAACATTGGTTGAAGATGAAACATCGATAACTGGAAAGGATGAATTAATGTCCACGACTCAACTCTTACTACTAAATGTTTCAGCGGCACAAATTGAAGACAATGCATGCTGCCATGAAGAGTTGACAGACACGTAAATTATACAACCCGTGCTGCAAAAGATGAATATGAAGAAACTAAAACAGAATTATTGTGGTTGGCTGATTTGTGATTTCCTTGGTGTGTATGGTTAAAAATGTGTTTGTGTTTTTATTGTTGTTTTGTCAAAACAATTTTTACTCCAGTATCACACAGGTAAATACCATGGCTATCCTTCCTAATTTAAATTGTAGTTTTTTTAATTTAAATTTTCCTTAGGGTTTAAACATAATTTTATGAATATTTTAGCCTGTTTATCTCTTATTATATGTGAAATATATTTGTACTAACCATATTACTCTTTCCTTTTCAGGAGTTAAAGAAAGAGTTTAAGCGCAACAACCCACCCCTGCTCTTGACTGCCTCTATATCTGGCTACAAGGAGGTGATAGATGAAGCCTACGACCTACCTAATATTGGTCGAGAATTGGATCTACTTTCTGTCATGACTTATGACTATCATGGTAGCTGGGAACGAAGAGTGGGACATGTTAGTCCACTGTATTATAGGCAGGGGGACCAGTTTCCCCAATTTAATACAGTAAGTTGGCAAACATGACTATCAATATTTAAAGGGCTGGGCAGAGCATTTGCTACCAATCATTCTTACCCCCAATGCTGATTATTTTGATTTTAAAGATAACTATGGTAATATGTGGTAATGACACACATTAATGTTTGAATTAAAACAACTCTTGGTTTCTCTTCATTAAATATATTGCAAATTTTAATAAACATAATAAATGATCAGAATAGAGAAGAAATTGAATTATGCTGTGTCACCCTACTTTTATTCGCACCCCATCTTACTACCTCTTTGGGTTATACGCCTACATACTAAAACTACACTAATTTGTTAGGGATTATAAAGTTTTAATTTGCGTGGAGGGAGAGTGGAAACTATTTAGGAAAAACCACTCTCAGTGCATCTGATCAGGATTGAACCCCGATCTCCCCATCTTCGGCAGTCTAGTCTAACACGAGAATAGCAAGTTAGACCATGTAACCACCGAAGTGAATAGACCCTAATTAAAGTGGGGTATAAGGTAGATGAGTGTTGCAGACCGTTTGCTGCATATTCAAAAAAATCAAATGTGAGCATACATTATTTATAAAATTAATAATGCATGCTAATAAAAACTGCAACGTGTTAGTACAATACATATACCTTACATCTTGATTTTATGTTTTTATCTTTTTCATGAAATTTAGCTAGAAAGTTTTCTCATTTATGTTTTAAATAAATACATACTACAGTACATAATAAAGGACCAAACAATAGTAAGAGATGACAAAATTTATTTTATAAATTTAAACTAATAAATAGTTTTAATTAATTAATAATAATAATAATAATACTTAGCACCACATCTTACTAACCATTCAGGTTATAAGCATAAGTACTAATTACGCTAATGGGTTAGGAGTTGAGAAGGTTGAATATTGAGGAAGATGAGCCACATTTGCATGAAGGTAGACTGAAAAACCATTTAGGAAAAACCAGCCCCAGTTCATCCGAACAAGATCAGAACCTCTATCTCCCCGTCCTTGGCAGTCTAGCATGACACAAAACAAGTGTGTTAGCTAACCACACCACCGAGGCTGGTAAAATGTTTTAGTTAAATATTAAAGGGAATTAACATTTTCCAAGCAGTCTTGTATTCATAAAGTCTTGATGCCCCCGCAAACAGTTTTGGAACTAATGTCCCCTTGATCTTTCATTTTTATATGTGTATTACGAAGCATTCACCACCTCAACCCACTCCACCCCCCCCCCCCTCACCCCATAGCTCTCATGCAAGGTGTTTCACTTGCTGGTTCTTTTGCCACTACCGTGATATATATACATACCCTGTCTGTGGTAGGAAGGGATATCTGAAAGGCCTTTTTCCCTGTCAGGATTCTCTTATATGGTAGGATTTTGGTATGAGAAAGGACCTTCCAGACATACCTTCCTACCATATGTTAAGTTATATATGAAGGCATGGAGTTACAGACTTGTCTGATCCATACTAAACTGTTTTTAATTTTGTGTAAGACAATAAGGTTTAAAACTTAAATGAGCATGTATGTCATCATCATGGCGGCAGATATACAATTTGTTTAACATTTTACGGCAAAAAATACACACAATTTTATAATCGTGAAAAATAATTATCAGTAATACCAGAATAGGTAGATTTTTAATAATGTTGCTCCTTATTTTCCCTCCTAAGCAGCAATACTATCTTCCTCCTCCCAAACACACACCACTACTCCTATAGGCCTATACTAACAATAATACATAAGTACAGGCCTTTCCACTGAACATAATAAAAAAGTTACCTGTACCTGATTATCCCCATTTTCACACTAAAGCACAGTCAAATAATCATTGGTCCAAATGGGATAATCTTTCCAGCTGTGATCTTTAATTATTTATATTCACACCCTCGACTTCTCATTCCACATCCAAAGCCATTTGGTATTTAATTTCTGAAGGCACTTTTCATTTTCCTTTGACACAATCTGTCATTACTCAGGATCACATTGAGGTACTGAGTATTATTAATAATATACCTATGTTTGTAGTTAATTAAATACCTAAGAGAGTATCGTTTTGTATCCATATAGAATTCATAATATCACAGCTCTAAGTATAGTATGATTTTGGTAGGAAGAACAGTAAAAGTTAGTTACTAAAGTTACTAAAACCATTTCAATATATTTACACATCAAGTCATGTCACTTTTGATAGATATCATCAATACCTATAAAATAAACACAAATAATAAAGTGAAATGTTCTCATTGTTGGGCGCAAAGAAATATGTTTGAATTATCTCTACTGTTCTTCCAACCGAAATCAGGGTATATGTTCATAAAGTTTAAATTAATTCAAGAAGAATTTAATGTTAGAAGGTTCCTTGCCTTCCTTTCTTGAGAGACTTTACCCAAATCTACTATGGACAGAATCTTCCTTTCCCTTAACCCCTGCACTCAACCCCCTTAACAAATTTGGGTATGACTCTGATATTACTTCAGACAATATTTATAATCCACATATAAAATTATGTTGACCTATTATTAGTACTATAGTGAGGTTCTCATCAGAATAATTTTGGATTTGCTAAATCTTACAGAATCATATTATTTTAGGAATAAAGATTATGTTATTAAACATACATAGCAGACGTGTTTGGTTGCTTCCTATTAAATTTCTACTTTATTTGTTTAGATATTAATGGGAAGTTATGTGAACTTACACGAAAATTAAGGTTTTTTAACAGATTGTTTCTTAGTTTTTAAATTTAATCTGAAAGGATTATTGTTCCTTTCATTAATCCCAAATTTGTTCTCATTTATCATTTAAAAAAAAGGATTAAGCATACTTTACTTTTCAAAACAAGGGAGTTTAAATGAGTACTGTATAAAGTAAATATTTTGTTTATTTGTACATACCATATATTCATGGATGATAATGTTTCTATATGGTGTTTTGTCAGAACTTCACTATGGAGTATCTGGTGAGTAAAGGAGCCCCCAGAAAGAAGTTGCTGGTTGGGATCCCATTCTATGGTCAAAGTTTCACCCTGGAGTCTCCTCAATCGTACAACCAAGGGGCTGAGGCACGAGGTCCTGGCGCCCCAGGGGAACTCACCCGACAGCCTGGAATGCTAGCTTACTATGAGATATGCGATAGATGTAAGTATATTCAGCCATATCATAGTATTTATCCTAATGCGTGATATTTTGTGTGTTCTATAGAAAGTAGGGCTAAGCTGTTAAGACGGTCTTGTAGCATTGTAGCTCGCATATAACTTTTAATCATGGCAAGCTTGTTGATCACTCGCTCACCTTCAGCAAACTGTTATTGGGAGGGTGCAGAAAATTTAAAATGCTATACACACCTCTGAGAAAATGCTTTCTAGTTACAGTTTATGTAATGAATTTAAAATATCAAGTGGGCCAGTGACACTTCTGCAATGCTACAAATTGTGCACACTCTTCTATTGAATACCCACTTCATTTGACAGTGCTTAGTGCTATATATATTTCAATGTTATATTCTCATTATGAGTTTTTTTTTAATTACTACGATAGTTTTTAAAAAGGAATCTGTACCAAAATATTTATTATTTTTTTATTCAATACAACTAGACAAAAAAAAAGTCATAAGGACAGGGCCCACTTTAACATGGGGCCTGGTACAGCTCCCCCTCCCCCTTTCTTTCTCCCATCACTGTCCCTGTGTGTTTGATGACAGTCTTTTGCTTGTTTTATAGTGAAAAATCAAAGGTGGTCTCTTGAAAGAGATAGCTTTGGGGCCACTGGACCATATGCCCACTCTGGAGACCAGTGGGTTGGTTTTGAAGATGTGGATTCGGTTAAAGAAAAGGTAATTTATGAAAAATATACACTTTATTAGTATTGACTTTAAGCTACATAACCCCAAAATAAGAAACCTGACAATTAAGGACTATGAACTCGAGTTTTTTTATTCGGTTTGCTACTTAGAAAGCTCCCAAATATGGCGACGAATTTGTGTCACATAAATAGAATATACGTGCTAATTTTAAAATTAGTTGTGTAAAGATAATCAATTAAATACATTTGTCAATAGTAATAGTAGGTATTTGAAAAATGTATCATAATTCAATCATAATCAGGTCATAATCACCAACTGTTTCCAGCCTGAGGTTGGGTCAGTTTAGTAAAATACCTCCATCTTCCTCTATCCTTCCATCGTTCTTCTTCCTTTAATTGCTTTCATTCTTTTCTTCTTATTTGCACACTTTATGTTAACTGCTCCTCCCATCTCTTTCTTGGCCTTCCTTGCAGTCTTTATCCTACACACATAATTCCATAAGTCTCTTTGGTATCCTCTCCTTTTCCATCCTCATTAAATGCCCATACCATCTCAGTCTTGCTTGCTCTACTATCTCATGTACTCCCTGTACTCCCACTCTTTCCCAGATAATTGAATTCATTATCTTATTTCTCCTCGTGACAGATAACATGCTTTTCAAAAAACTTCGTTCCCATGGCATCCACTTTCCTAGTCTCTCTTACATTCATTATCCATGTTTCTGCTGTGTATGTGACAATCGGTACAAATTACACCCTATACACCACTTCCTTACACTTCAAGGACACTTCTCTTCTTATAGCAGGTCACTTATAAACTTATAGAACAACACCCCCTGCTGTCCTCTTGTTATAATATCCTCTATACTCTCACCCTTTGCCTCAATCATGCTTCCAAGATATTTTAAACTCTGTTCTTTCCTCAGCTATACTCCATCCAACTTTATAGCTTTATTAGGCCTAATCCTCTTCCTTGTCATTACCATCACTTCACATTTCACCATGATAAATTTCATTCCACACTCTTTCACTTCCTCATTCCATTCCCATAGCTGTTCCTTTACTTCCTCTTCCTTCTCCCCACATACGATCAAGTTATCAGCAAACAATATGGGTTTCATTCTTCCTCTTAGAGTTTCCTTGGCACTTTATTCTTGGCCATTTTAATTATCATTACAAATAGTAGTGGAGATACAGCACTTCCCTGTTTCATTCCATTTTTTATTTGGAATCACTCCGGCCACCACTTCTCCATCTTAACACAACTCATATTAGTTTCGTACAAACTCTTCACTCTTACTACAACTTCTCTTTTCAATCATGCCTCCTCCACTATTTCCAGACTTTATTTCTATCCACATTCATAAATACCACTATCAAGTCCTTCCCAAATTTGTATCTGATTTCCATCATCTTTTGTATAGCGAAGATCAAGTCTATGTCAGACCTTTCTTCCCTAAACCTGTGCTGTTTCTCTCTCCCCCATCCTTCCATTTTCTTTCTTATTCTCTTTTCTAGTATTTTCTCATATATATTTTGTACAGTGGCACATCAGAGCTATTCTCCAGTAATTCGTACACCTCTTCCTATTTAATTTATCAAAAATCGGTACTATAATTCCCTTTTTCACATTCTTCCAGCCTTCCAGTAGCTTGTTCTCCTTCCAAATCACTACAGCATCCTGTATAACCATTGTAATCCTGCTTCTTCTGAAGCTCCTATCATTTCCACAGTTATTTCATCCACACCTGTTGCTTTTCCTAGTTTTATCCTCTTTAATGTCTTTTCTTGTCTTTTCTCTTTCCTTCTGTTTCTTACCTGGCTAGAAATTACCTTCTTACTTCCTTCCACATCCCTTCCCAACATCTTTGTCCATTTTCGCACCCAGATTTTGCTGGATTTCCTTACAACACGCTTTGTTCTTCTCTTCATCTCCTTATATGCTTTCTCTCTTTCCTTATTCCTATTCTTAAAACTTTTCCTGAATGCTTTATTATTCTCCTCCACGGCTTCCTTCACTCTCGCTCCACCATGATGTCTCCTTCCACTTCTCTTATCACCTGTCTTTCCCAATTACCTCTTCTGCAGCTCCCACTAATAATTTCTTAAGCCTTTCCCATTCCACCTCTGCACTTTACATCTTATCCATAGGCATTAATCTTTTTGCATTTATTAAATACAATTCTCTTTTCTTTTCATTTTTAAGCAACACACCCTTATTCTTCTTTCTTGTTTTGATACATTCCCCTACTTCCCATCCCACTATATCTTCCAACAACAACCTGTGATGATTATCTAAAGACACACTTGGCATTACTTAACATTTACATTCTGCTCTTTCATTTCATTGTCCATAAGGAAGTAATCTATTATATAACTTCTATCACCATTCCAACTATATCTCAATACTCACTCGATCTACACTCATCCTATCAACATGCCCAAAACAACGTAAGACACTTCTTTCACATTGACCTATCAGATTCCCTTTCAAACCACACTCCTTCAGCACACATTCATTACCGACTCTGTCCATAGAGTTTTTCCACATAGATTTCTTAAATATCTTATTCCAACTACATTCACGTTGCTCCTGTGTTTCTCCAAACAAAACCACTCTTTCCATCCATACAACAATGTTGGCGTCACCACACTTTTATATACTGGCATCTTTGCCTCTTTCGATACTAATTCATTCTTTGTGATAGTCCCCATACTTTCAACTACTCTACGAGATGCATTCACCTGTCTGTAGATTTCAACATACCATTTCATCCATCCTTCCATTTTTACAGAACATTCTGCCAAGATACACAAAATTATTCATTTGTTGTAACAGTTCTCCATATATATTAAGTCAATAGACATTTCCTTATCCGTTCTTATCAAAAACTACCACCTTAAATTTGGAGACATATTTTATAGGAAGATCCATTCTGCCACTCACCACATTCAATTTATTTAATACATTCTGCAAGTCAATTTCATTCTCAGCCACTAATACGGCATCATCCACATATAGCGGCATACTAACATTCGCTTTGTTCAAATGTACACCATCCGCATCCTCACAAGCATCCTCATACATTTGTCCATGATTACATTTAACAACAATGTAAATATAACACAACCTTGTCTTATACCATGTTAAATTTCAAAGCCTTTGACCTTAATGGTTACCCATGCTGTTTCAGACTAATATCTGGCGTCCACACTATAATCAAATATAATAAATAACACTTATTCAACAAAAACCATTTATTTAAACAAACAAAATAAAAACGTTATAAACTGTGTAATGCCTCGTCGGGTGGATCAGATATTACCTCTCAGTTGTTCTTTGTTCATATACGAGTGAACTGTCCTACCGCCAGGTAATGGCGCAACTCTCTTTCCTATGCTCACGGCGCCAGGCGGTGGTCTCATCAACCATCCCCGGAAAAGGAGTGGAGAGAGAGTATGCTAACGTGCAATAATATGCTAAAGCTCAAATCTCCATCTAACCTTAACACACGTTTTACTTCCGTCATACACCGCCATAATTTCATTTACTAACCATGCATCCACACCATACTCACTCAGAACATTTCATAACATACTACTATTCACATGATTGTACACATTCTCCATATCAACAAATACACAATACACTTTCTTCCTTACTACCATACATTTCCCAGTCACTTGTTGCAATTAAATATCTGGTCCATGTAACCTTTACCTGGTATGAAATCACATGGCACATCCCAAATCTTGTCCACAGTTTTTTTTAATGTAACCTCTTAATTAAAACTCTCCCAAAAACTTTGTCTGGAATACTCAAGAAACTAATTGTCCTAAAAGTCTTACATTCACTATTACTGCCTTTGCCTTTGTACCAAGGAACAATGACAGCATTCTTTCAGTCATTAGGAACATTAAAAATCCCACCATACATTGAACTACTCACACAACCTGACAAGTAGTACACTTAAGCATTCCACTTGTGACCTCATCTGTGCCCACAGCTTTGCCATTTTTTAACACTTTCATGGCTTTTAACTTCTCAACTTTGTTAACTCTTTAAATCCTCATAGCATTTTTCCTTTTTTCTGAAAGTTTCTCTGCGTTTTTGTCATTCATTTGTCAAAATACTCCCTCCATCTCACTCTAATATTGTTTTCATTCCATATCATCTCACCACGTTCATTCTGAATGCAATGGGTCTTTCCTTGTACTCATTCTTTTGTTCTCTTTAAACACTTCCAAACTTCTTATTTTCTTCAAAATCATTCTTCATTCCTTGTCCTTCCTTTAGTCTCACTTGCTCCTTACTCTCATTTACTTCTTTCTTTGCATTCTTTTTTTCTCTGTATATATGCCCTACAACCTCTTTTATTATGTTTCACTCTTCACAGCTATCATTCGTTTGTTTGCTTCTTTCTTTTCTCTCACAGCTTCTTTCACCTGTTCTTTCCACCACACAGCTTTTTTTTTTAAGTTTCTTACCACTGCAAAGCCACATATATGTTTCACACACTCAACTACAATTTCTTTTATTCTGTTCCGAGCACTTCTTAACATTAGCATTTATTTCAAGAATCCATTGATGCTCTTGTAAAGTTAGATTTTTTGCCCAGCAATCTTTCATATTCCACTCTCACAATTTATCCTGCAATTTTTCATCTTTTACTTTCACTTGCTTAGTACTTTTGCGCTGCTTCCTCAAAAAATTCCTACCTAATTCAACTACTGAGATCACAAGGGAGTGATCGTTTCAACATTCAACTCCATGCACAGTCATAGTGTTTTTTTAATAATCAGCGTTCTCGAATCACCCCTATGCCATGTAAACAAGTGAATCTCTTTGTGCTTAACCATGTGTTCAACACAAATAAACCTTTTTCTAAACACAGATCTAAATCATTACCATTATCATTTACTCTGTCATTACCATACCTTCCTAACACGCTTTCTGAATTTTCTCTTTGGGTACCCACCCATCCATTTATAATATCTCCTAGCATGAAAATTCTTTCATATGGTTCACATGCATTCAAGACTTCATTGAGCTCATTTCAAAACTACACTCTCACATCTCATTTTCACTCTCCATCAGAGCATATCAAGCAACCAACATAATTTTATGAATGTCTATTTTCATACATACCCATATAAATCTAGATTACAGCAACTTGTACCTTCTCACTAACAGTTTAGCTGTTGGGATTAGGATTAAACCTAATCTAATCTACTTTAATCTAAAAGAGCAAATATATTAAAATTAGTTGGGTTTTTTTTAGCTAGTTTATGGCCTTATTCCTTTTTAGAAAGAGTCAAGATTCATTAAAATATAGATGATAATAATAATAATATAATAATGATATATTTATCTTAATTTCTATTTTTTGTTGGCTGCTTGAACCCGCTTGTTTTGTTTTTATTCATCTCATAACTTACATTGAAAATGGTAACATGTTATATCTTGCTTATATCAATTTAAACCTTCTACAAGACAGCAATTTATATTTCGATGCTTTTCCCTTTATTATTTTATTGACATTAAAATAATAAAACAAAGTTTAAACATATTGTGTGGAAGATCAATAAGCAACTAATGACATTCTCTTTGGTATTTCAATATTCTACCATAAACAGAGAAGTATGCTTCAATGCATATTGACTAAGGCCATCTTTACACTACCATCATTTTTGGATTATTTGTCACCTCAACCCCACCTTCATCCCAACTGTAGGCCTACATTTCATTAACAACATTCAGACAAATAGAGAAAAGAGTATGAATTATCCATCATCAGACAATAATGCACATAAATGCAACAAACTTGAAAATGCTTGTTTTAAGTAAAAGTCCTAGCTTCTATTGAAGAATTAGGATTAAATTTGTTATTACATAACCATGATAAAATAGTTGTTAATATTTCAGAAATAAAAGTAAAAACACTAACACACATTTCACTGTGTCAATTTCACAATATTTATGTCATGTGGCATTAAAATATTGAAGTCTTTGTCAATTGTGTTAGTGTTTTTAATTTACTTATTTACTATTCATAAATATGAAATTTGGAAAATAACACCCAGACACCGTAATGATATGGAATTACACATCCCAGTAATTTATTATTCACATTTGTATTCAAAATTACGATATTATAAATAAGAGCAGGTAGTAAGATTTATTTGTGTTAAGTTGTTAAGTTGCAAGGTATGGCGACATCTTTCTATGTCTCTTTTGAAAAGCCAACACAGTTTTGTAAACAGAAACACACCTGGATGACCGCACCTTTTTTTATTTTTCTAAGAAGCTTCGAGAAGGAAATGTCGCTAGATATACCTCTTGAGGGTACGCATCTACTTCACTTTACTTCCTGACAAGGACCCGTGTAGGCAGAGTCAATGAAATCTTAATCCGTGTTCTAAATCTCATGTGTTGGGAATTATCGTGTATATGACGTAATAGTGGGCTTTTAAATTAATTACAAGTAATATTAGCAAAACTATGACCAACTTTTTAATTTATAAAATAAGACATCACTTCCTTTTTATATTACTATAATAGAGGATAGCAAACTGGACCCAATTAAATCATTATTTCAAATTCACACTAATGGTCGAACGAACATTAGCTATATAGCGCTAGCTCTTCAAACATTACAACACCAGAATTCAAACCTTAGCTTAGTCGCTGGTGCACTACCACTAGACTACCATATCCAGTAATTGTCCTTACTCAGGATTCATTCTTCATCATAGCTTTAAGGAACTTTCTTCATATTTATTATACTTAATATTTAGTTTTATAATTACTAGTTAATAGAAAATAAAAGTCATGGTTAAATCACTTAATTTGTATTTAAAATGTTCTTGAAATCCATAAAGTATGGGTGACCTGGCTGTCTAGGGGTAAGGTGTCGGGACTTCTGTGCTGAGGGTCCGGGGTTCAATCCTCGGTCCCGGCACAGATTTATCTGATTGCCAAACCCTTCCTTCACTCTGACAAGACGTGTATTAATCACAACTTGTGAATGGTGAGGAATGCCAGGCCTCCACCGTGGTTCGGATTCCACGTTAAACTGTAGGTCCTCCATTTCATCCCATAATCACCCTATCATTACACATTAGCGTAAATGCGTATAACCCGAACGGGTAGTAAGACGCGGTGCTAATAATAATAATAATAATAATAATAATAATAATAATAACCATAAAGTATGGAACACTTCTTATCCTAAATTGTATTGCTTTCATCTGAAGAAGCTGTTTTGTATTTTGAGTTTTAACATTATTATCACAGTATAAAAATGCACAGAGCAAGAATGATATATTTGATTTGTCATGGTAGTTAGTATATAAATAGATCTAATGGTATAACAATGTATTTGTTTTAAGGCCAAGTTTATAAGAAACATGGGTTATGGTGGTGCAATGGCATGGACACTAGACCTGGATGACTTTGATAATCGCTGTTGTAGAGAACCATACCCTCTTCTTCGTACTATTAACAGGGTGTTAGGATTGAGTCAAGAGAGTGCACCAGTCACTGGTGACTGCACCAAGCCACCCGCACCAGTAACCCCTGTACCTCCAGTCCTGACTACTGGCTCAGATACAGGTGAGTGCTGGTGATTCAAGTGCTCTGGTTTAAGTGCATTCAAGTTTATTTATCATTTTGAAAGAAAGAAAAATATGAGTAATCATTGTAGAATGTCAGCTTCCCTGATACTGATTTAATGATTATTTTATAAGATTTTTAGGAGCTATAAAGGATAGAAGGAGTGCTTGTTTGTGATTTGAAACCTCCTCCATAAGTGGAAATAAAATAAAATGGTTGCCAAAATTCGAATGAGCTTGCCTTAGTACACATTGCATATCAGGCAATGCAAAAAGGCCTTGTGTATTTTTCATGTATACTGTATCTATTGCAAATTGTACAAATTTCTCATAAGTACATTAGCCAGGGATGGGAAGCTAGCTCCCAACTTTTTATTAAACATTAAAACAGCTTGGTTTTATATTCGCTAAGTAAGCTGTGGCTATCTATAAAACACAGTAGATATTTTAAACACGTTATTGAAAATATTGACACTAATATAACAGGAACATTAAGCCTGCGAAAAAAATCTCATTGAAACAACTAATACTGTATGTGTCTTGCGATTAGACCATTATATTTAAATGCTTCAACGGTTCTTTAATTGCCTTGAAAGTCTGTAAAAGATAACTTCATTATAAAATAAATACATTAGGAATATGAGGGGGTTAAGAATATACCAGATTATTTGAAGAACTATTTACCTGGAGGGCAGTCTGAGTACTTTGTGTAAGTAGTCTTATCAATGATTTAAGAAATTACACGCGGATCTCAAGCGAGCACTTGCCCTTGCAGGTATGACAAATCGAGGTGCAATGAACATTTACCTCTATATTAAACACTTTTTTGACAAGCACCTCTTTAAATGTCACATTGCAGAAGCTCCTGGACGAGTTCCATATTTCTGAATGTATTGTCTACATTAGATAAGGGTCCCCCAGGTTGCCAGTCCAATTCCTCAGACAAATACAAAGTTCTTTGAATTGATAGGCTTTCTCCCATTGCAAGCAGCTTGGAAGGTGACATGCTATAAGTATGCAGCACTAATGCATCAGAAGTATATCACATTTACAGTAGGAGTGTAGGTAAGTGATAGCAAACAGATGGATCTTTATTGCAAACATTTGCTGAAAGTAACTAATATCAACCTGTTTGGATATAATTATTATTTTCTTATTAATAGTATACTATTGATCATTTTTTCCTAATAGGTTGACATTAGTGAGTTTCAGCCAATCATTGTTTGCAATAAAGAACCTTCTGCTTGCTGTCACTTACCTACACTCCCACCATAGATGTGGTTTATGTGGCAAGTTTAGTAAAGTCTGATTATTTTGTATGAACAATTCTTTTTAACCATTATGCATGCTCTCAGCTGAACTATGTTACAGCACAAAGCCCCACATACTTATATAAAAGAGATCAACATTCAGGTGTTACTGATAGTGAAAGGTATTTGAAATGCAGCTTCAACATCATTAATGCTCTCCAATACTTTCACTTTAGCCCTTTCTGTCCAAAAAACAACAGAATCACAACTAGTTGAATGCTTGAATTTTTCTTCCTCAACGCCTTTGCATGATTGTGTGCAAAAATAAATAGAAGGAATTTCCAATTCCAAATTAAATTCACAATTATTTTTCTTGTCTCAGAGTTAAAAAGGAGTGTAAATTTGTCAATGCAAGCCCAAATAAGTCGGTGTTTACAAAGTTTATGGAAATATCAGTCAGAGACTGAACAGTATCTGCAGTAAATTTTTTTTAAACTTTACATCCATTATTGTTTCCAGCCTGTGGCCTGGGTCAGTTTTTTATACCAAGCCATATATTTTCCACTACTGGCTTGCTAGGTCCTGTCATAGCTCTATATATTGTAATCTAACTTAATACTAGGGCAGGCACAAAACCCAGTCCCTAGCCATTAATTCATCACTGTGAAAGGGTAAACCCACGTTTCACCAATGATAACATTTTTCGGCCATGCCGGGAATCGAACTTGGTACCACTTAGCTCAGTAGACAGACATATTACATACTAGTAAAAATAATTCAGAGTGAAAAACACAATATAATATGCTTGATGGTCTCAATTATAGGGGAAATCACCACTCACTATAGATGAGCATGAGTAAAATAATTTCAAGCCTTAAATTAATGTGGTGAGCCATTATTTGAATTTTAACTTTCCTTGACTTTTTCTTCACATCATTGTTTAAATATCATTTTCTTTTGTCCTACCTATTATTTTATTTTTTTTTATTTATTTTTTTAACTATGACTAGGTCCATTGTGATGACTTGAGTCTGATAAGCATTCATGTGAGCAGTGACATATACCACAATTTACATTCCTTGTGTACCATTACTTACTGATGACAATTACGCATAAAACAAGGAAATAAGACCTAAAAAACTCCTCTAGCTCTCCTCTACATGCTCTCTTAAATCATGGAAATCTGTCCAAGAAATCAAGATTGTGGGAATGGAAGATGATTGTTGCTACTAAACTTCTAATTTACCTCACTCTCATGATATATGAGAAGAAGAGGGCATTTCATTGTTCTTTTCTTGGGAAAAATGCATGAAAGAGCGATATTTTTTAACAATAAAATATAACCGCACTTAGTATAATTGGCAAAAGTGTCCACTCACTATTACTATTGCATTGAGCTAGTCAGGGTCTGCTCACACTCATACTACCTTTAATGCTTCTTTAACACTAAGTTGGTGGTAGCATGGCACATGCACTGACCAGACACTCGCATTATCCAGTGGCTTACACACACACACACACATATACACAAACCTTAACACCTACATTTTAATATAAAAGTTGATCAAAAAATATAAAAATGATGTAATAAGCACAGCTTGGATAATTATATGAGTAGTAAAGGGGAGGGTACAATTCTAACAAGATCAAAACTTCCATAGTAAAATGAACAAAGCTGTAAAGTAGGTATCCCATGTCCCCGTTGATGAGACATCGCACTCATAACAGCTACTATTTAGAAGCTTAAGTTCAAGCACAGATGTTTGGCTGCCTTCTTGGAAAATACTAATGCATAGATGGGGTTCCTCTCCAATAATTTTCGGCTCATAGCCGGTGAACTAAAGAGTGTTTATATAAGTTTCCTGTTACATCAAAGCTGCTCCAATCATTTAATAACTATATATTTATTTAAATATTCTCCTGAATTTTTTATTTCTTGATAGTAAGCTATTGTGAGAAAATCCGAGAAACGTTATAATTTGTGTCATTTTCCAGGTGAAGTAAGTCAAACCACTACTCCAACACATGAGCATACCCATTGGCCAGTTACGACACCTCCTACAACTAGGCCCTCTACTTGGCCAGTTACAACACGTCCTACAACTAGGCCCACTACTTCTTCTTGGACCACTACGACAAGAGTTCCTACCACATCAAGACCTTGGTTTGGAACATTTTTATACAGCTAACTCAAATATCTCAGATAAAACTTACCATGGCAAGAAAACTGCTTGAATTATAGACTGATTGGTGTGAACTAGCTCACAGGCTCGTTTAATCAAAGGAGTAATTTATTCATCATCATCGTCACCACCACCAATTATTACATTCATCATCATCATCACATCATCATCATCATCATCATAGCATATTCATCTCATCATCATCATCATCATCATCATCATCACATTCATTTCATCATCTCATCTCATCAACTTCATCATATCATTATTATTAATTATTATTATTATTATTATTATTATATTTATTATATAATTATTATTATTATTATTATGTGTTCTGTCTTACGACAGGTCCATTCCTTTTGTCAGTGAACTTAGACCTCCAATGCGCCCTACCTCCTCCTTCAACTACCAGAAATTTCTTCTTTCCTTCACGTCATCCAATATATGAATCATCCTTCTTCCAGATTTCCTCTTTCCCACAATATTTCCTTCTATGACGTCATGCAGAAGACATTTCCCCCTAAGGATGTGTCTGATCCAGTATGTTTTGCACCAAAGAATCACATCCAAAATGGTTCTCTTCTCACCCACTCTTCTTAGGACTGCTTCATTTGTTCATTTGTCACCCTTTCTGTACATCTGATCTTATCAAGTCCTCTCTATCACCACATTTCAAAGCTCTCCAAGTATTTATTTTCCATCTTCCATGAGTTTAAGTTTCTACTCCATTCAGCGCGATGCTCCAAATGTGGCATTTCATCAGTTTCTTACTCAATTTCTGGTCAGCAGTAATTCTTCTTGTTAGAAGCTTCCTTGGCCATGGCATTCCTCAATCTAATTTCCTTGGTGCAATAGGCATCCTTTGTCAGCAGACTTCCCATGTACTTGAACTGCTCTCTGTTTTCCAACTCTCGGTAGCCAATTTTGATTTTCAGCGGCTCTTCATTTTTTTAAATCACCATCACTTTTGACTTCTCAATATTGATCTCCACGTCATATATTCTCCCTTTATCCACCAGCCGGTCCAACATTTCCTGCAACTCTTCTTTATTTTTGGCCAGCAATGCTAGATTATCTGCGTATTTTATTGGCTTGATGACGTGTCCTACAATTGTGAAACTGCCCCGTACTCCTAGGGCTTCACTGGCCAGCCATTCTTCATACAAGTTGAACAGATTGGGTGAAAACAGTCTCACTTATATTCCTATCTCTACACTGTTGGTCTCTTCAACACTCACCCTCACCTTCACTCGCTATTCCTGGTGCATGTTTGCAATCAACCTTCTGCCCACACAGTTGATGCCAATCTTCTTTAGTATTTCCATCCATTTCTTCCATTTCACTCTATCGAACGCCTTATGCCAGTTGATGAAGTCATTGTAGACTTTGTTTCTTGACTTCCAGCACTCGCTCTGAAATAATTCTTAGCATCCTGATGGCATCTCTTGTTCCTTTTCTGAATCCAAATTGGCCTTCTTCCATCACACTTTGCAGTTTCTGTTTCAGTCACCTGTTGAGTATTCTTGCCACGATATTCCCTACATGAGAGATTAAGCTGATGACCCT
Source organism: Timema podura (assembly GCA_033556935.1). NCBI lineage: Eukaryota > Metazoa > Arthropoda > Insecta > Phasmatodea > Timematidae > Timema > Timema podura. Next base: position 23,601,236 of record JAVRXN010000011.1, read on the forward strand.
GTGATCACTGCACTTGATGGCTTGTTTCTTTGTTTTTAGAGCCACCATAGTTACGTCTAGAAAGTCCTTGGGCCATTCTCCTGTTTCGTAGATCCTATTTATAAGTTAGTTGTTTCCGAGTTCCTTCAGAAAATCAGCTGTTATGTCATCATTTCCAGCAGCTTTCCTTCTTTGCATGTCCTTTATGGTCCTCTCTACTTCATGCTTTAAATGCTGGGTGCTTTTATGGCTTCCTCTACCTGTTCTTCTACTTCAATCTCTAGGTTACTTGGTCGATTTTTCTTGTCTTGCAGTTTTTCTTTATATCATTCCCAAATCCTAAGAACCTATTTATGATCCATCACCATCTGACCTTTGGGTTTTCTATTCCTATTGTTCGCACACCTTTGTTTTCATTCCCTCCCAGCTCCTTTGCTTTCTGGTATATAAGGTAATAACTTACTTTCTTTTGCAGTTAGATAATTTCATTATATGTCTTCTCTATAGAGTATTTTCTCACTTTGTCTCTTTCTTTCCTAACTTGTTGTATAGCCTCGTATTTTCTTCTTTGTTGACGTTTATCCATTTCCTTATTTCTTCCATTTTCTGAAGTATTTTTGTTGTTCCCAGGGCTTTAATGCAGTCCTCTTCTCTTTTCCAAAATTATCATTTAGTACCTTCCCCACAAAAATATCATCAACGCTATTCCACTTCCATTCCACGTTTATACTCTTTTCTATCACCTCACTTAACTTAAATTCTATTGAATTTCTCACAATGTCTCTCTTGTATTTTAATATTTCTAAGTCCCACCTCGGTTTTCTATTGCTCATCTTCCTGATCCTCTTCATTCTTGTTTCAATGTACGCCTCCAGCAGGTTGTGGTCCGAATCAATGTCGGCCTCTGGCAATGTCTTCACATTCTTTAAGTCCATTCCTAAATCGCTGCTTGACCAAGATGTAATCTAGTCAGTACCTGCTGATGTCTCCTGAGCTTCTCCATGTGTATAATTTTGTTTCTGTTTCTTGAACCAGGTGTTTGTCACCACCAGTTCATTTCGTCATTCCACTGGCAGAATTTGATGAGCATCTTCCCTCTGTTGTTTGTCTTCCCCAGTCAATGTGAACCTATGATCTTATACTCCCATCCTTCTCTGACCACACTGTTCCAATCACCCATGATGATGGTCTTCACTTTACCTCTTCCTTCATGTTCAGTAATTACTTCAATTTCATCTTAAATTTCTTCTACCTCAACATCATCGTGGTCAGTTGTTGGCATGCACACGTGCATTATCAAAATATCCATTGGTTCAGCGTTTAATTTCACTAACATCAATCTATCACTATGACACATCACTTTAGTAACACTTTTCACCACTTCATTTTTCATCACTATTGCCACTTCTTTTTCTGCACTCTTTATACCTGAATTGAGCATTGTGTAATTTCCAGACACTATTTAACCTTTATCTTTACACCGGACTTCACTTTAACCCGCAATGTTCACACCATACCTTTCCATTTCGATTTTCAAATTTTCCAGTTTCCCGGCCCTTCTCAACGTCCTTAAATTCCATTTCATATGCTGAAAGAGAAAGTTGTATTTGACGATTGTTCTTTGTTGTTCACTCCCCCTGAAGTAGTCCTCGCCCAGAGATCTGAAAGGGGAACTAGTTTGCCTCTAGTATTTTTTTATTATCCCAGGAAGAGCCATCATTGGTTTTGCTCCTTTGGTAAAAGGTGTTTTTAGTATGAGTAATATAATTTGTGGTGTGTGAAGTTTTGAAAACTTCAACTTCACTTTGAATATTTGTAAGCTTCGACTTTGATTCGAGAGTAAAATTCCAGATTTGACAATTACTAAGCTTCGCCAAAAGAAAAATATTTCAAGTTAATATATACATTTATGCTTATTTTTTTTATTAAATCTGCAGCTATTTCGTATTTATTTCTTCACAAATTAGTGTTAATGTAAAAAAAAAATCTGAAGTGATTTTATTAAATTTTGAGATAATAACTTTAATTATCATTTTAAGATTAAATATATTAACTACGTTTGAAATAAAGCATTTTGTAAATTATATTTAATACCTAAATTTACAAAGATATGCAAAGTGTAATGTTTTTACCCTACATTAAACTTTTTTTTTTTAATATTATAACTTTGATTCAGTTTTGGGAATATCTTTTATAATTTGATTCAACTTAATTTTGAATTGAAAAAGTTGACTTCACACAATCCTAAATATAATTCACAGTTTGGCACACTACCACACGCTTTAGGATCATGAATAGTTCTTAACTCTCATCCTGATAAATCCTTCTGGCTCATGAGTAAGTTGTTGTTCTTACCAACCCCTATATTGTAGAGTTAATGAGCAGTGGCATCCAATAAATAAGATTATTCTAAAACTAGGTAATTATTTTTATCACAAACACACTGTCACTAAAAAAAACCACAATGTATTGCCATAGCCAAACAGTCCAAAAATGTTTATCTTTTCTGAATTTAATATGACTGTTATTTGGTGTTGTATATCCCTTTAAGGAAAACCTCTTTTTGCTTTTTTGGTTCATTGTCTCTCCAGCTTCCTTTATTTGCCGCGCGATATTTTCTACCTTTGCACAGTGCTGAGCAATTCTGTCATTGGGATCCATATTGAATTGATGAAATCGATCAAGTGTTAGCATTTTATTGAATTCAGACTTTCGCTGAAACACAGAGTCAAGCTTGTAAAAGATCTTTTATGTGGTTGAACATGAGCATGATTTGAGATATGTCCATTACCGCCAAAATTGTGAACGTGGCAATTGCATCATTCTTCACTACTATGGAAGATCTTTTGCTACCGTTAGTTTCTCTTTGACTCCACTTACACTGTCATAAATGCCTTAAGCTTTCATTGCAAACATAATCTGAAATCTCGACTGTTGATAATTTCACCTATAAAACTTACTGACCGCACTCACGTTGACTCTTTCCACCATTTTTTTTGATCACCCACACGCCTTCAAGGTTAACAAGTCTAAGTTATTCCATTTTACTCGCGAATAACACTAAGTTATCAGAACACAGGACAGCATGTCATGGGCCATATACTATTAGATAATTTATGAATAGAATAAAATATATATATATACAAGATGGTTCAATGGTTATTATATTGCGCAACCATGTGCTAATACGACTTTCTCAGAGGGAACTTCCTAAAACAAGATAGCAACGCTAGTACTACTAAGATGGCGTTAGTGTCAGCTTACAAGTGGTATAAACTTACCTGCTTATAGTGCAAGAATTACAATTGGTAACAACATGGATTTATTTGGTTCCACCAATTTGTGTTAAGTTTTACTCAATTCAGAATTCCAAAGACAAACAATATCTTGATCTCATCTTTCTCTCTCCAGAGCACACAATATGCTGTAAGAGTCTTTCCATCCTATGAGAAATTTCTTAGTTGGGTCAAAAGCCATGCAAATTAATATTTTTTTGCACTGCATCTAATTACTCATTCTGTCTATACTCCTATTTACTAATTACACTAATGTGTTAGGTATTAGGAAGATTCAGTTTAGAGGAAATGTTCCTTCATTTGTGTGTAGGGAGAGTGGAAAACCATTTAGGTAAAATTACCCTGAGTACACTCGACCAGGATCGAACCTCACTCTCCCCATCTTCGACAGTCTAGGCTATTGCAAAAGTAGCTACTTAAACCATACAGCCACCAAAGCGGCTCAAATTTATGTCACATAATCTTTTACATGCACTGGTTGTCACACAATCCCCTTCTAATTATAATAATTACCAAATCTCCAAACAGCGACAACATTTCTGGATATAGTACTATGCAATTATTTCACCCCAAGTGGATCAACATTGACATTCAACTACCCCTTTCAAGTAGTGAGACGCAGATAAGAAAAAAAATATTAATTTATAGGGATTTAATTAGTTTTGTAAGCAATAATACTAAGGTGTCAATCCTGAATGGTATTCTTAATGAATTTTCTCTTGTAGATTTTATTTTAATTTATTTTTAGCAAATAGCAATTAGTTTTTCAAACCCCACTAAGATCAGGAGAACCGATTGCTATTAGCACTCAAAAATACAATTATGTTCCAGGTGGACTCCGAGCATAACAACCACTACCACTACCACCACCACTACCACTCCTCGTCCCACCACAACCACACGCACGCCTGCTACCTCTCCTCCACATGCCCTCTGAGGAGCCCTCCGAGTCCCCAGGCACTTGTGTTGCAGGGCAATACTATCCTGACCCCAGCAACTGCAATGCCTTCTACCGCTGTATTCTGGGCGAATTGCGCAAGGAGTTCTGTGCCACTGGATTGCACTGGAACGCCGACAGCAAAGTGTGTGACTGGCCCAGTGAAGCTAAGTGTGGCAAGAGTGAGTGATCTCTCAACAATAGTAATACCATGATATAGCTGGAACTTAAACAATTAGAAACAATGTGTTCACTCAATAAATCATTTCATACCTTTATCAAATATTTCTGTAACTATAGATTACATTCAAATACTTTACATCCATTACTGTTTCCAGCCTTTGGTCTAGGTCAGTTTTTTTTTATTCAAGCCATATATTTTCCACTAACAGCTGGCTATGACAAGGACAGGCAAAACATCCAGTCCCCAGCCGTTAATTTATCACTGTGAAAGGGTAAACCCACATTTCCCCAATGATAAATTTTCGGCCATTCCGGGAATCGAACCCAAGACGCTTAACTCAGTAGACAGACACACTACTGATTGAGCTAAGGTGTTGGATGAGATTACATTCAATTACACTTATTGTTAATATTATTTAAATAGACATGATCACTAATGTAGAGTGAAACATAAGTCTTAAAGCTAACATTTCTATCAATTGAGAAAGTTCTCATTACTTGACAAACACATGGACATAGTCTGTACTTTTGTTACTTTTGAAATACAAATAACACTCATTAAAAAGTATTAATCAAGTTACAAGAACCAAACATCATAGTTCAAATAAAATAACATACTCCCCTCACCAGTACAACTGGTTGAACATTTGTAGAGAGTTTTCAAACAACTATCTTAAGTGGGTATTTTCCATCCTTTGAACAATGATTCACCCAATGACTACATTCTAACAATGGATTGTAAGGGTAAATATAAGTACTTGTTGGATTAAATAACCAAGCTATTATGTTTGTTAATTATGGCATCTAAATATCATATTATTTAAATTGAAGAATGACACCTGGACACAGGAATTGAACCCAGAACCTTTTGCTTAGTATGCAAATGCTATAACCACTAAGCTATCCAGGAGTTGTCCCGTTCCCAGGTTCATTCTTCACTCATTTTTTTATGGCAGAGTCTTTTATGGACGTGTGGAAATCATCAGCTAACAATGACAATTACAATTGCTACCATAGCCACTGACAACCTTATCCAGGAGTCATTTTTCAATTTTTGAATATTATTATTGATATGGCTGTATCCATAACCTAAACATAATTTCGATTTTCAATGATTTGATATTCATGTACAATTAATTGTACAAGCATTTGTTTTCTTTCAAAATAGAATACTAGGGATATAAAAATGGTTCTCAAGTTGGTATTGCCCTCTGGCAATATATGAATGGAATACCATTAAAAGAATGAAATACCTTCAACATAATATAGTTCTTAAAGAAATGTGACGGAATTGTAGAAAATAACTCGCAAATACAAATAGGGACACTAACACACATTCACAAACAGTTCAATATTTTGATGCCGAGTGGCATCTTCCCAAGGAAGTAGAGATTGGACAGGAAGTTAGCTTCAGTGATGCATTGACACATACTTATTGATTGGAGGCTTAAAACTTTTCATCTTGAGTTTCTACAAATGTGTTTAAATGTAAGCTATTTGACGGATACTTGAACTGGGTGATTTTTTAGCTATGTGATCCATTGCTGTGTAAGTTACTATGTATCTTATTAACTGGGCTTATTTGAAATATGATAACACCTTGCGCTTGCTTGTCTAGTAGTTCTCAAAGTTGAGGTAATGAGTAGAGGCATGTGCCGAGACTTTTTTTCTCGATTCTTAAGAATTGTTAAATGATGAAACTTGTAAACAATTGTTGGTGTATGGGTTGAATATTGTTTGTTTTCTTGAGCCATTATAACATATTTAACAAGGCTGTGTGCTTCTCTCAGAGCCAGAGTATGTAAGTACTGAGGCTTCAAGCAGCTCTGCGCCATGGTGGAGTACACAAGCCTCATCAAGTGAGGGCTGGTGGCCAACAAGCCGGCCAACCACTGACCGCCCCAATGACTGGTGGACCCCTGCAACCTCGAGTAAACCTGTTGACTATTGGACTACCACAACACAAAGACAGACTGAAGAAACCACATCTAATCCACCCAATGACTGGTGGACACCTTCAGGGGTAAGTACTCAGTTTGCTCAAATTACTTTAATGCTTCTGGCTATATGTTTGCACAGAGCTAAATAAACATCGAGTGAGATAGTTAAACCTCAGCATATGGTATTAATGAGTGTAGGGAGAGTTAAATTTGGTGGTAGTGAGGGTGTTTCAAAATCGCAAGTTTAGGACATGAATTACCATTAAACTCTGAAAAATAGGATTATCCTATGCTATAAATATTTATTTGTTTGACACAGAAATAGTGAATCATAAAATAAGTCAAACTTTACAAATGGCTATAAAACCATTATTTGTATTTTGCTTTATTAAATGGCTCAAACGTTGAGTAGCATAACAACTCAAGCTATGAGTTTTGTGTAAAATAATCTTCAATGTAGAGCTTCAAATAATAAAACTATATTGTCTTGATATTATCACAAAGTGCCTGCCAAAGTTTTCATAAGAATATCACGATACACCCTGAGAAGTACAAATCCTGTCAAAGGATTATTTCCAGTTGCATTTCTTACATACGACTCTAACTTTATCATTCTGAAGAGAGTTTCTTTAGGGGTCACTGTCAATACAGGAAGAGTGGTTAAAATTGCAATAGACCTCAATTCATAAAATAAATACAAGCTATATTATACAAGGGCTTCAATAACAGCCTGTTATCTGTCTTTTTTAATCATCCCCAACCACTTTATTTTTTAGGGTTTAGCTCTACGAAAATGTACTTGTGTTGGAACGCATGGCATCATATGAATTAACAGCCTCACATAAATCTGATTCATTTTAGTTATGTAGTGATTATTAGATTAGAAACTTAATTTTTGGAGAAAGATAAGGTATCTGTTTGTTGAGAATTTGTTTACAAGATACTGTTGACATGGCTCAGGAAATCATAAATATTGTCCTTTTAAAATATTCTTCAATTGTGGACGCTGCCACATTATTGCGCTGGCAATGCTTATCATCAACTTGAGAAATTTACACCTATTCCCCAACTTTACTCAGCATTTCCTCAGCGTATGCAAAACTTTTGTATAACTCCTCATATTCTTTGGTGACATTAGCATGAAGGACATTAACCACAGTGTCTACATCTTTATAGACAGCCACTAAGTCACAATCAACTCACTGTAGATACTTGCATAGAGGTCGTGTGACAGAGAATACTTTTGCTGCAATGTTCATTGGTGTGGTGAAGTGTCCTTTCACAACTGTAGCTAAAAGTGTGTGCTCTCTCTTAGCAGTTTCTTTTCATTGATAATAGGAATATACATTTCTTGAAACCTAGCAATTGAATCATGATGTTGCACCCATCTGCTCTGATACATGGCGATGAGTGCTGGATGCTTGTTATCAGGCATGTCTTGCTTTATTTGTGCATAGAAAATCTCACTGTGCTGGGATGAATCTATGGAATAAACACCAGCTTATGTGGATATTCCTATGTAGTTTCTAAATGGTGTAACATTGCAGGCACTAGCTAGAGCCAAGTCTATTGAATGGGCATTGCAATAAACATTTAAAAGAAACAAGGTTGTGTAGCTTTTTCATACTTATAAGCCCCCTGGAGAAGACTGCTCATTTCATTTGCAACATCGTATCCTTAGCCTAACATAGTGTCTAGGTCTTAAGCCTTTATTATTTAGATGAAGCAAAATATTTGAATACTAATCAGCAACAGGATAAAATTCCAAAGCGTATTTTGTAAGTATTTATGTTTAACACAAATATACTGAACGCAAAGGGACATTAGCTCAGCCCTAATTACATCTGAGGTCACATCTCCTAAGATATAAAAGGCCCCAAAGGTACTATTAGTATTTTTTCAACATCTTTTCTTTATTACGCCCCCACATATAACTTTTAGTTTATTTGCATGGTTGGGCTGGTGTACTTAGCAATATCACCACTCTAGATAGTTTTGGAGGACCTGATTATCACAGCAAGAACATAGCCTTGATGTAGGAAGAAATAAATACTTCAGCATTCTCATTAAATTATTTGGGGAGAATGTTTCAAAAGTGAATTTTATTGGGAGCGTATAACCTGATTGGGTAGTAGGACGCTGTGCTAAAAAAAATCATCAGGAAATGGCAGCTCTTATTAAATATCATATACAATTATGGTCACAATAATTTATATCAACATTGATCTGTTATACATAGCTTGTTAGGAATTTTAAGAAATATTCTGGTGGGAAACCATACTTGCCTTCTCTTTTGTGACACATAAAAATTTTTGATCATTCCTTGAATTTTGACATGGTGGTCTCAACCTAACTAATGTTTTCTGTCCACCTTTCTTGTACCTTCTTCTAAATACATGTAATATGGACAGAAAATAATTATTTTGTATTTTTTTAAATGCTTGTGACCCAGCTTCTAAAAGTTTGGTGACTTCCTTTTCCAATAGACAGTTATAAAAATAAGATACAATACTTCAAAAAGCACCCTTTTTGTTTTTTGAAAATAAATATTTATATTTTAAGGAAACAATTATGTTCATATTAGTTTAAAACTTAAGTGTCTTGGATGTTGGATCTTTGGTAGATACAAGAAAATTAAAGTGTTTGCAAGAAATACTAGGGAATTTAAGAAAGAATTCTCTCTGCTAAACCTATTTTATTAATCGCATCTAATTAAATATCTGCATTTATTAAAACATCTTCCTTACTATTAATTAAATCAACTGTGTATCCTAATTATTGCATTGTACCATTTAATATCAACCCTTTGCTATGCTCTTGCACTATCCTAATAGCATACTCTAAGGCCATGTTAAAAAGTATGGGGAAAGAGCATCTCCTTGTTTCAACCCATTAAGAATTTCGAAAGTATCTGATAAGGGACATCCAACCCATACCTTGCCATATGTATCTGTCAAATATGGCTCAATTAGCTTGAAAAGTTTTTTTGAAACCCCAAACTTAACTAAAATTTCATATAATTATTTCTTTTAACTAAATCATAGGCCTTTTTAAAATATATATATAATTGATTTATCATCATGTTGTACATATACAATAAATTCATATGTGTGTTTAACCAAAAGTTACTTAGATACAAAATTCCTTTTTTTTACCATTTTTAATTCAATGTCACTATGCAAGGACTAAGGAATGTTTCCAAAATTAATTTTAACTATTAACAAGAAGCTAAAATAAACATTTTAATTTGATTTAATACATATTTTATTTTATTTTGAACGATTGTTCCACACCAAACAATATGTTCTAATTTTAACTGTGACATTTAATTGATTTCATTTCTCAAAATGGGTTACAAGGAGGAATGGGACCGCCATCAAAATACTGAGAATAGGAGAAAGATATATTTAGAAAGGTTGAAATGTCTATGCTGTGTTCATCTATTTAGAAAAAGCCTTTAATAGCATTCAGTGGAACTAGCTGTTAATCATTATAAAGAGGAGAGGGGTGGACAGGAAGAAGGAAAAAAGGATGATAGCAAATGTGGATGTCGAGCAGATCAGAGTACATATTATAAGTGAGAAGATGGAGGGAAGCAGGGTAGGCGGAAAAGTAAAGTTATTATCTCTCCCACACCTTGTTCAACATCTACCTAGACGAAATTATAAGAAAGAATTTAGATGGAGAAAGAGGGGTATGCTGTGGGGGGGGGATAGAGTGTATTCGATTTGTGAATGATGTGGTGTTATTAATGGAGCATGGACAGGAACTGACGGAAATGTTGAAAAACGTGAATAAAGTTTGTGAGGAAAGCAGGATGAAAATTAATAATAGGAAAACAAAAAGTATGGTTATAGCACAAAATTAAAGAGGATTAAGATGAAGATTGAAAGGGTGGAGATATAGCAAGTCTCAGTTTTCAAGTGTCTGGGAAGCTGGATACACAAAGATATACTATGATGCCAAGATGTCAAAACTCAGCTTTCCTTAGCTAAGGTAGCATTTAATAACAAGAAGAGACTGTTGTGTGGCCCCCTGGATAAAGGATTGAAGAGATTGGCAAAGTGATTTGTTTTGAGTGTGGCATTAATTGGGGGTGAGACATAGACACTAAGAAAGGAGGAGGAATGGAGATTGAAACGTTTGAGATGTTGGTGTGGAGGAGGTCGGAAAAGATAAGCTCTGTGGAAAGAGTAAGAAATGAGGTGGTGCTGGAGAGAGTTGGGGAAAAGAAAGGATATTAAAGTTTGTTAAAAACAGGAAAAGAAACTAGATTGGACACTGGTTAAAAGGGAAAGTCTACTGGTAGATGCTATGGAAGGAATGATAGAAGTAGAGAGGGGAAGAAGACTTATAAAGTTAATGGATAACACAAAGGTGGGAGGCAATCTAAATTATAAATAATTGTTCACTTGTATATTGTAAGACTACATTATGAAATGGTTAAAAATATATTTAAAGTAGTTTATTTGGGTCTTAAATTATTTCATTACAAAAGCTCGTGAACACATAGTAGCCTAATTTATTTCTGATAATTGTTTTAATTTAACTGCACCAATCGGGGCACAGTATAATTTATCAAACTTGTTTAGTTTGGTTTGCTGGTGACAAGGAGATCTAAGTTTGAATCCTGGCCGGATGTACCGAGAGTGTTTTTATCTAAATGGTTTCCCATTCTCCCTTTTAATTTCCTTCTCATACTTACCGAATTAGCATAATATATACACAAGGATATAGTCCAAAAGGGTGAAAAATAAAACTAGTTTTTGTGTTTAAACTTTTTTCTACTGCAAAAGCTGCAACAATATTTTTATAATTAATTTGAAATTCTTGTAAATAACCCCACAATAATTATTCTAAAAGATTAATGACTTGGAAGTGTATCGTTTTATTTTCCAATTATTTACTGAATGATTCCCAACTAAACTATGTGAAACCCTAAAATTCCATGTGTTCATAGGCAAGAAAGGGCTTACACTCAAAACTAGTCCTGTTATCAATTAAGTAATTGATTTTATATCATTTTAAGCTCTTCATAAACCAGAGAGAATAATTGAGGTAATTAAGCCAAGAAAAATCAATAACTTTATGATAATATATTGGCATTAATAGTATTTATTTTCAAAACTCATCATTAACTGTTTCCAGCCTGTGGCCGGGTCAATTTAGTAAAATGCCTCAATCTTCCAGTATTCTTCCACAATTCTTCCCCCTTTAATTCTTAAATTTTTCTCCTCTCACTTGCATGCTTTCTGTATTTTGATCCTTCCGTCTCTTTCTTGGTATACCTTGTCTTTTTCCAACTTAATTCATCTCCATAATTCTCTTTGGTAGTCTATCCTTTTCCATCCTCATTACATGACCATAAGATCTCAGCCTTGCTTCTTCTACTATCACATTTATTCCAAGTAGGTACCCCATTATTTCAAGGATAACTTCATTCCTAATCCTGTTTTTCCTTGTAATAGCTAACTTGCTCCTCAATCACTTCATTTCAATGGCCTTCCACCTCATTGTCTCTCTTACATTCAATGTCCACGTTTCTACTGCATATTTGACTATGGGTAAAAAGTACCCCCACACACTTATATTCTCCATAGCAGGTTTCTTACACACCTATATAATCACTCCTCCTGGTTTCTTCTACTTGTTATCTCCTTTCTACTCCCACACTTCACCTCAATCACGCCTTAGGATATTTTACACTCTGTACCTTTCTCAGATCTACTCCATCCAACTTTATAGGTTTACTAAGCCTTATCCTCTTCCTTATCCTTACCATTACATCACACTTCTATGTAATAAATTTAATTTCACACTCTTTCACTTCCTCATTCCATTCCTGTATTTTCTCTTCCTTCTTCCCCCATGCCATCAATTGGAACCACTGCATCCACTCCAGCCTCCTCCATCGCTTTGCAGAATTTGTTTATACCCACACTATCATCTGCCTTCTCCCCATCCATGAATACTATTACCAAGTCCTTCCCAAATTTGTACCTACTTTCCATCAACTGTCATATGTCAAAGCTCCAGTTTATTGTAGACCTCTATTCCCTAAATTCATGATGTTCCTGTCTCCACCTTACTTACATTTTATTTTGTGTTATTATTATTATTATTATTATTATTATTAGCACCGCGTCTTACTACCCGTTCGGGTTATACGCACTTACGCTAATGTGCAATGGTAGGGTGATTGTGAGATGAAATGGAGGACCTACAGTTTAACGTGGAATCCGAACCACGGTGGAGGCCTGGCATTCCTCACATTCACAAGTTGTGATTAATACACATCTTGTCAGAGGTGAAGGAAGGGTTTGGCATTCAGATAAATCTGTGCCGGAACCGAGGATTGAACCCCGGACCCCCAGCACAGAAGTCTGACACCTTACCCCTAGACCACCAGGTCACCTTATTTTGTGTTCTCTTTTCCAAAATCATCTCATATATTTTTGTAGTGGCACATCAGCATTATTCTTCTATAATATGTACACCTCACCCTGTCACCTTCCTTAAAAATTGATGATATAATTACCTTCTTTCAGCATTTATAAAAACTGTAAAAATAAAATCAATGAAAATATGATTTTTATTAAAAATATTAATTTTAAACTATTAAGTAAAGCCAGTTCTCTGTTATTGTAATGTGGAGGAAAAGTATTGCAGCTAATTTACATTGATTGTTTTTATTCTTTATTGTTGTCAGACAAGCATGAGCACAGAGATGCCTGTCGTAACACCCTCTGACCCTGAGATAACGTGCATTAGTGGCCAATATTATCCAGACCAGAACAATTGCAGAGCCTTTTATATCTGTGTGAACAATCAACTAGTGAGACAAACTTGTGCTCAGGGATTGGTCTGGAATCAGGATCAAACTATGTGTGACTGGGGCTTCAATGTCAAGTGTGAGGACTCTTACAGGAACAAGCCTTGTGAGTTATACTGGATGTATCTAATAGTATTACTAACCAGGGTTCTTACAGGAACAAGCCTTGTGAGTTATACTGGATTTATCTAATAGTATTACCAACCAGGGTTCTTACAGGAACAAGCCTTGTGAGTTATACTGGGTGTATCTAATAGTGTTACTAACCAGGGTTCTTACAGGAACAAGCCTTGTGAGTTATACTGGATGTATCTAATAGTATTACTAACCAGGGTTCTTACAGGAACAAGCCTTGTGGGTGTATCTAATAGTGTTACTAACCAGGGTTCTTACAGGAACAAGCCTTGTGAGTTATACTGGATGTATCTAATAGTATTACTAACCAGGGCTCTTACAGGAACAAGCCTTGTGAGTTATACTGGATTTATCTAATAGTATTACTAACCAGGGTTCTTACAGGAACAAGCCTTGTGAGTTATACTGGGTGTATCTAATAGTGTTACTAACCAGGGTTCTTACAGGAACAAGCCTTGTGAGTTATACTGGATGTATCTAATAGTATTACTAACCAGGGTTCTTACAGGAACAAGCCTTGTGGGTGTATCTAATAGTGTTACTAACCAGGGTTCTTACAGGAACAAGCCTTGTGAGTTATACTGGATGTATCTAATAGTATTACTAACCAGGGTTCTTGCAGGAACAAGCTTTGTGAGTTATACTGGATGTATTTAATAGTGTTACTAACCAGGGTTCTTACAGGAACAAGCCTTGTGAGTTATACTGGATGTATCTAATAGTATTACTAACCAGGGTTCTTACAGGAACAAGCCTTGTGAGTTATACTGGGTGTATCTAATAGTGTTACTAACCAGGGTTCTTACAGGAACAAGCCTTGTCATTTATACTGGGTGTATCTAATAGTGTTACTAACCAGGGTTCTTACAGGAACAGGCCTTGTGAGTTATACTGGGTGTATCTAATAGTGTTACTAACCAGGGTTCTTACAGGAACAAGCCTTGTAAGTTATACTGGGTGTATCTAATAGTGTTACTAACCAGGGTTCTTACAGGAACAAGCCTTGTGAGTAATACTGGATGTATCTAATAGTATTACTAACCAGGGTTCTTACATGAACAAGCCTTGTAAGCTATACTGGATGTATCTAATAGTGTTGCTAACCAAAGTTCTTACAGGAACAAGCCTTGTGAGTTATACTGGGTGTATCTAATAGTGTTACTAACTAGGGTTCTTACAGGAACAAGCCTTGTGAGTTATACTGGATGTATCTAATAGTGTTACTAACCAGGGTTCTTACAGGAACAAGCCTTGTGAGTTATACTGGGTGTATCTAATAGTGTTACTAACCAGGGTTCTTACAGGAACAAGCCTTGTAAGTTATACTGGGTGTATCTAATAGTATTACTAACCAGGGCTCTTACAGGAACAAGCCTTGTAAGTTATACTGGATGTATCTAATAGTATTACTAACCAGGGTTTTACAGGAACAAGCCTTGTGAGTTATACTGGGTGTATCTAATAGTGTTACTAACCAGGGTTCTTACAGGAACAAGCCTTGTGAGTTATACTGGGTGTATCTAATAGTGTTACTAACCAGGGTTCTTACAGGAACAAGCCTTGTGAGTTATACTGGGTGTATCTAATAGTGTTACTAACCAGGGTTCTTACAGGAACAAGCCTTGTGGGTGTATCTAATAGTGTTGCTAACCAGGGTTCTTACAGGAACAACCTTATAAGTTATACTGGATGTATCTAATAGTATTACTAACCAGGGTTCTTACAGGAACCAGCCTTGTGAGTTATACTTGGTGTATCTAATAGTGTTACTAACCAGGGTTCTTACAGGAACAAGCCTTGTGAGTTATACTGGATGTATCTAATAGTATTACTAACCAGGGTTCTTACATGAACAAGCCTTGTAAGTTATACTGGATGTATCTAATAGTATTACTAACCAGGGTTCTTACAGGAACAAGCCTTGTGAGTTATACTGGGTGTATCTAATAGTGTTACTAACCAGGGTTCTTACAGGAACAAGCCTTTTAAGCTATACTAGATGTATCTAATAGTGTTACTAACCAAGTTTCTTACAGGAACAAGCCTTGTCATTTATACTGGGTGTATCTAATAGTGTTACTAACCAGGGTTCTTACAGGAACAAGCCTTGTAAGTTATACTGGGTGTATCTAATAGTGTTACTAACCAGGGTTCTTACAGGAACAAGCCTTGTCATTTATACTGGGTGTATCTAATAGTATTACTAACCAGGGTTCTTACAGGAACAAGCCTTGTAAGTTATACTGGGTGTATTAATAGTGTTACTAACCAGAATTCTTACAGGAACAAGCCTTGTAAGCTATACTAGATGTATCTAATAGTGTTACTAACCAAGTTTCTTACAGGAACAAGCCTTGTAAGTTATACCGCGTGTATCTAATAGTGTTACTAACCAGAATTCTTACAGGAACAAGCCTTGTAAATTGTACTGGATGTATCTATAATTCATTCACGAGGTTAGTTTACTTCGATGAGAGCTCAAAAAGTTACTAGAAATAGTCCCTAATGTATCCTTATGCCTAAAGACGACATCTTTCAATTTGTATAGCTGTAATTAAAACATATGGTAATGTATGAATGTGACAGTTAACCACAGTAATTTAGGCCAATATTATTTATATATTTACTTCAGGTTGGGCACAAAGCTTATTTATCATTTTATTCCACTTAAAAATTATTATTCACAGCACTTTCACTAAAGTTCTAACTAATGTTGCTTCAAAATAGCGGCAAACTAATTTAAACCATGTGGTTGAACATGACGTAAAGAAGTTATTTACAATGATACACCCACGCAGTGGATATAAATATTTTATTCACTTAAATATTTTGAAATACAATAAAATAATCATAAAATAATTTATTACATATAAAAAATGACAAGTATTTTCTCTTTTCCAAGTAAATATGATTCCTGTATTAAAAGGTATTAATGTATGCACTATATTACACATCATAGATAATATTCTAAAAAGAAGAATAAGTACTTTCTTAATAATATTTGGCAGTACTAATGAGTTTAAATATTCAGGAACAATTTTAACTATCAATAATGATATTAAATTGGAAATTAGGAAAATAATACAATCGGGAAATGAATGCTATTACTCAGTCAGTAAGTTGTTAACATCTTGCCTACTTTCAAGGAATGTAAAACTAGGAATATGCAAAACAATAATTCTACCAGTTGTTGGGTGTGAAACATGGTATTTTACCTTACATGACAAAAACCAATTTAGGGTATTTGAAAACAAGGTGCTTAGGAATATATTTGGTCCAAAAAGGAATGAGGCCACTTGGAAGTGGTGGAGGTGACATAATGACGAGTTACATATCCTATACTCATTACAAGACATTGTTAGGATAATCAAGTGTTATAGATTACGGTGGGCAGGACATGCATCGCCAATGGGAGAGTCTACTACTATGTTTAGGGTACTGATTGGCAAACTCAATGGGAAGATACCATTGGAAAGAACTGGATGCAGATGGGAGGATAACATTAGAATGGACCTGAAAAAGATAGGGTTTAATGAGGTAAATTGGATAGAGCTAGCTCAAGATAAAGATAGGTAGCATACTTTTGGAAATGTGGCAATGCAGATGGGAGGTTAACATTAGAAAGGACCTAAAAAAGATAGAGTGTAATGAGGTGGACTGGATAGAACTAGCTCAAGATAGGGATATGTAGCATACTTTTGGAAATGCAGCAATGAGCTTTTGAATTCCTAATGGCATAGAGTAAGTAAGGTAATTACATGTAATTATTTTATTAAAATTAAATCTCATCTAGGTATGTGTTCTATAATTATATTTGTTTGAATAATATGAGCCTTTTTTATATGTTGATAATAATATTTGATGTTGCACTAATGGTAGATTAGCTTCCGAGCTTGTGCTGTATGTGTGATGGTTTTGATTTGTTTTATTGTTTCTGTTTGTGTGGGTACTAAAAAGTAATTCTTTCACTCTTAATGTTGTGTTCCTAATATAAATTTACATGTATTCTTGCAACATTATTTTAATGTACGCTAGTTCTAATTCTAATTTAAAGACTAGCTAAATATTTATAGAAAATCTCCAGGAAAGGAAACCATAAAATATGAGATTTAAAGTTACATTAATGTTATAAATCCACTTGATTTTGTGATTGTCTTATTTACCAGAATGTTAATAGCTTGTAAACCAAAACAAACTCCCAATTGTTTTATGTGTTTCCCAAATTATATTTCAGTTAATATTTTTACCTATGACTAGACCTAGAAAATATGTGACTTATCAACTCTGTAAGTTTTAATTTGTTGATATCACTATTTAGTTGGGATCCAACACCATTATTTTGATGAATTTAATGCAAGGTTATTTTTTTTCCATGTATCACACTTTTTTTATTGTGTCATATCATATATTATATTAGTTTTAATTCTATATGTTTCTATTGTTGATTTGGATATTTGTGTTATCAAAAAATGTGATTTTATTTGATGTGTAAATCATTAACAGGACCTAGATTTGATGACGTCATGTTTTTTTTTAACTCCCAGACAATGCTCACGTGTACTACATAAAATCTATTCATGATTTCTTGGTTATAGAAATGTATATAGGCCTATCTTATAAGTAATTTATAATAATTATTTGTTATTTTGAATGTTATGTTATATTTTCATCATTAGAATAATTTTTTAATAAATTTTTAGCTATTTATGTAGAATAATATTGATGTTTTGTAAATTAATGAGTTTAGGTATATATATATATATATATATATGTTTAAACACTATAATATCCTGGTCAATGTCCATAATTGATATAAAAATATTTTTATAGCCCACCCACAGCAACCACAGATTTGTACAAACCTTATCAAAGTTTTGATTATTGATACAGTTTAGTTTATCATAATATTTTATTAAAATCATTTAGTTATATTACTTTTTGAATATATTAAGAAATTGAAAAGTTGCCTAATAGCTCGACAACTTATGACAATGGTGTAAAAGCACTATACAATAATTTAAAGTATGTGAGAGTGAAGGAAGCCAAGCTGAAGAGATAGTGTGGTTAAGCTTAGACAAGAACAAATACACTTCTAGTCTTCATTCAATTTTTACACTTCTTTTCAATTACACAGTTTTAAATTGTTTTGTTTTAAAACAATGTTTTAAATTTTTGAAGATACCATACTCCTTTCACATATTAAGAGACAAATAACACATACAAAACAAAGACAAATATTTGGGGCCACGTGGTTGAGAAATTTGAAAAGTAGGATAACTGAAAACTTTTGAGTATTGCCATATTTGCCAAATGACAGGAGAAAGGCTTGAATAGATAAAATAGTTAGTGAAAAAATAATAAATGAATAACTAGTATATTTTAATAGCAAGCTATAAATTTTAAATAATTTTGAAAATGTCTAAAATAAAATAATAATAATTAATAATAATAATAATAATAATAATAATAATAATAATAATAATAATAATAATAATAATAATAAATAATAATAATAATAATAAATAATAATAATAATAATAATAATAAATAATAATAATAAATTTAGTTTTAAATAGATTATCTCAGATTTAAACCGGGGGTAGTCTGGATTTGGTTACTCATTTATGTATGAGTTCCCATTGTTTGAGCTGAGAGTTGTTGCAAGTGGTTGTAGGTAATGCTCTGAGTTCTCTGGTGGTGTAGTAGGAGTCAAAGTCCTTATTGTGGGTGTTAGCATGAGAAGGAACTGATTTATCTAGATTTTTGTGGTTGGTATTGAAATGCGATTATTCTTGCTTATTTTCAAAGGTTCTGTTGTGAGTCCTACTTATCCAGCCTCACAAAAATTACATTAAAGTTGGTAAATTAAGTTTGATGTGATGCCAAAATGGTTTTATTGTTTCTTCAAGTTCTTTCTATTGAAGGTCTTTCTAGAGAGGCAGGGGGATCTTGCAGGTGTTGCATCATTGTTTTATACATGGGTATGAACCTTTTGTTGTGTTAACACAAACGTTTTATTATGGTCGGGCAATTTTGGGTGTCCTAGAAGGATGTGAAGGTTTAGGAGGTCTTTTGAAAGAGATTGTTGGGGGAGAGCTGAGAAATGTTTGTGTTTGGGTGGAAAAAATTAGAAAGTTGTAGCCATTCTTAAGAATAATGTTTATTTTTTGCAGTCCTGGGTGGTATTTTTTTTATGAAAGGACGTCATCGGAAACTTGTGTGTAATGTGTCGAGTCATTCGAGAGGGATTTAGATATTTTAGTATCAATGAGAGTTGAAGGATACCTTCTTTGATTAAAGGTTACACAAAGCTCTTCACAATAATTTGGAGTGAGGTCATCAGTGTCTGATCATTATGTGTTCGGCCCTAATGGCCAGGCTGTAGGGGATGTAGAAAGGATGCCACAGTAGTGGAGGCATTTTTGGGGGTTTGTAGGTTGTATGTTAACTGCCGTGTGAATCAATTTAAAGAGAAAAGAAAGTAGCACCACTTAGAATAATTTGATTATGTCATTGATTGCGTCACCCAGTACACAGCAGTTATATTTTAATACTAAAACAGCAACCTATACATATTTTTCTAAACAAGTAAAGTAATGACGTTAATTGAACATTGGTGTGGGTTTTAAAAGTTTATTTATTAGTTAAAGTTCCAGAATTTGACCTGATTTTTAACAACTTAGTTTGTCTTCCATTAAACTTTGTGTATGTAATGCGGTGGTTTGTATGCTGAGTGACGTCACATGGTCAGCCAATCAGATGTCTTTCTCCATCTGGCGTTATCTTCTATTACCTTTACATTGGTCCTGAAGACGTCAACATACGAATAAGGGAGATGCTATAGTGAAATATTGAGAGTGAATTTGAGAGTTCTGAAATTGTTAAGATCATCCAGGAAGTTGTTAAATAAGTAAATCTTTTGGATGTGTCAAATGATAAAAATATCATCAATGTATCGGAAACATACTAGTGGTTTGATGGGTCTGGATCATAGAAAACCTTCTGGTAGTCTACCCCCTAAACCTTGAATCATTCTTAGTTCAATTGATGTCACTGCGCCCAGCATCTCTCATATTCGTGGCCGAGCTATAATAGAACACTTTCTAAACCTCAAACAACAAAATTACATACCCACTAGTCCTTAGGACCTTAGCTACACATTAAAGTAAAAATTATTCTGGAAAAAAAATTCCCGATTCCTTGACAAACATTATTTTCAGATCAAGGACACTGCTATGGGTACTTGTGTGGCCCCCTCCTTTGTCAACCTATTCATGGGACTACTGGAAGAACGTTTTCTCAAATTACATAACATGAGCAGTATAAATGACTGTTTCTCTTTCCAATAT
Organism: Timema podura; assembly: GCA_033556935.1. Taxonomy (NCBI): domain Eukaryota; kingdom Metazoa; phylum Arthropoda; class Insecta; order Phasmatodea; family Timematidae; genus Timema; species Timema podura. Next base: position 23,621,887 of record JAVRXN010000011.1, read on the forward strand.
TAAAATAATTTGTATAATTTAAACCTGATTCATTGGCCAAATGGTCTAATGATTCACTCTCAAAATAACCGAGACAGCCAATCACAGGGGTATCGGAGTTCGAATCCCAATCGAGAGTACTGAGGGTGCTTTTTCCTAAATGTCTTTCCCCTCTCCCTTTTTAAATGTGGGTACACATAATTTAAATTCAACCTTCCTCATCCTTAACTCATTAGTGTGATTAGTTCATCCACGTACAACTAGAACAGATACGATGCTAAAAATATATAAATATTTAATTCACCTATGACACCATATGCTCAGTGCACAATCAAACCTTAAAAGTGAAAATTAGTTCTCCTTTGTACGATTGAAGGTATTATGTTATCATTATTAAAATTGCCTTGATTTATGGAATGTTGATCTTCTCTTCTAGGAAATATAACCTTTACTGCATGAATCTATGATGTGTTTGTTTCAGACTCTTTGTCTGCCTCACCAACTGGTCCTTGTCAGGCTGGAGTATCTACAACCTATCCCGGGAACTGCAACAAATACCTAATGTGTCTGATATGTTTGTTTCAGACTCTTTGTCTGCCTCACCATCTGGTTCTTGTCAGGCTGGAGTATTTTCAACCTATCCTGGGAACTGCAACAAATACCTCATGTGTCTGATATGTTTGTTCCAGACTCTTTATCTGCCTCACCATCTGGTCCTAGTAAAGCTGGAGTATTTACAACCCATCCTGGGAACTACAAAAAATACCTCATGTGTCTGATGTTTGTTTCAGACTCTTTGTCTGCCTCACCATCTGGTTCTTGTCAGGCTGGAGTATTTACAACCCATCCTGGGAACTACAAAAAATACCTCATGTGTCTGATGTTTGTTTCAGACTCTTTGTCTGCCTCACCATCTGGTTCTTGTCAGGCTGGAGTATTTGCAACCTATCCCGGGAACTGCAACAAATACTTCATGTGTCTGATATGTTGGTTTCAGACTCTTTGTCTGCCTCACCATCTGGTTCTTGTCAGGCTGGAGTATTTTCAACCCATCCTGGGAACTGCAACAAATACCTCATGTGTCTGATATGTTTGTTTCAGACTCTTTATCTGCCTCACCATCTGGTTCTTGTCAGGCTGGAGTATTTTCAACCCATCCTGGGAACTACAACAAATACCTCATGTGTCTGATATGTTTGTTTCAGACTCTTTGTCTGCCTCACCATCTGGTTCTTGTCAGGCTGGAGTATTTTAAACCTATCCCGGGAACCACAACAAATACTTCATGTGTCTGATATGTTGGTTTCAGACTCTTTGTCTGCCTCACCATCTGGTTCTTGTCAGGCTGGAGTATTTTCAACCCATCCTGGGAACTGCAACAAATACCTCATGTGTCTGATATGTTTGTTTCAGACTCTTTGTCTGCCTCACCATCTGGTCCTTGTCAGGCTGGAGTATTTTCAACCTATCCCGGGAACTGCAACAAATACCTCATGTGTCTGATATGTTTGTTTCAGACTCTTTGTCTGCCTCACCATCTGGTCCTTGTCAGGCTGGAGTATTTTCAACCTATCCCGGGAACTGCAACAAATACCTCATGTGTCTGATATGTTTGTTTCAGACTCTTTGTCTGCCTCACCATCTGGTCCTTGTCAGGCTGGAGTATTTTCAACCTATCCCGGGAACTGCAACAAATACCTCATGTGTCTGATATGTTTGTTTCAGACTCTTTGTCTGCCTCACCATCTGGTCCTTGTCAGGCTGGAGTATTTTCAACCTATCCCGGGAACTGCAACAAATACCTCATGTGTCTGATATGTTTGTTTCAGACTCTTTGTCTGCCTCACCATCTGGTCCTTGTCAGGCTGGAGTATTTTCAACCTATCCCGGGAACTGCAACAAATACCTCATGTGTCTGATATGTTTGTTTCAGACTCTTTGTCTGCCTCACCATCTGGTTCTTGTCAGGCTGGAGTATTTTCAACCTATCCCGGGAATTGCAACAAATACCTCATGTGTTTGTTTGGCCAGTATAAGGAATTCAGCTGTGCTCCTGGACTGCACTGGAATAATGTGAGGAACATCAATTTATAAAGTATTATTTCACAACCTAACATCATTATTTCCTCTTATAGCTAAGTAATTTCTAATTCTTACAGAATGCTCAGTTGTCAGCTATCATCTGTCATGCACACTCTGGTAATATAAAAATACTATTGTAATCTAGGATGGAAGAAAGACAAGCTTGGTATGAGGGAACATAATAGAAAAAGACATTTATTAAGAGATAATAAAAATCACTGTTATTGATAAAAAAAAAAGCAGTATCACACAAAAACATGTTGGATAGAAGAGAAAACCAAAAACTGTACTGTCACTGGACTCAAAACACACCAAATTATCTGCATGCATACAATGCTCACCATGCACTTTACATGCACAGTTACTGCATATGTCCACACACCAAGATGCATCCATACTAAACATTTGGCACAGAGCAACAGACATAATATACCATCACGTTCACTGTTTGAGCACTTGTTTTGTTTGTCATTCCCAAACTTGCACAAAGTATATAAAAACATTCTTTAGATAGAGGCGTTATATAAATATCCGTGAGTTGGTTATCTGTGGAAACATATTGGACAGCAATTTCACTACTCTTAACTTTTTCTCTAATATAGTGACAGTACACACATATACGAGTAGATGTCAGTAAATAGATCACAAATGGTTCTGAAAAAAAAGTAAGTAAGATGAAACATTTATTATTATATTTACCTTTATTTCTTGACAAAATTTCCACCAATATTGGTACACCCATTCCATCTCTTAACCAATGCCTCAAAACCCACAGCATAGATGTTTTGTGTCTGTTTTCTCAGCCATATTCACACCTCATCTTCAACCTCTTCATCAGTGAAATAAATTTATCGCAAGAGTTGATGCCTTACACAAGGGCTGACAACATTTTTTTGTGTCCTAATTGTTTTTATAAACTTATCAAAGGTCCTGTGACCACCATTTTACTTTTAATTTTTTTCTAAATACTTTACAGCTTATATAATATATATTCTATAAATTTATTCCTTCATCGAATACTTATGTTCCCACCTTTATAAAAAGAAAATAGAATAAATATGTAGCATTTACATTTTCATAATAAATTATTTCAAAATTACCAATTAAAGTAATTTTAATTACACTTTAAGATCTACCATTAAGGTGATGTAGAGACAGGGAGTAAATGTAATTATTTTTGCAGTTTTTTTAAATACTTTTTTTTTGTCTAAATAAATTAATCATTGCTTTAGTACAAACATAGAGTTTAATTTTCTTCCCATTGTGACCTCATCATTTCTTGAATATCACTCAATAGTGTTCTGGAATTTAATGACAACTCTTTCTTTTAATTTAAAATGTTCGTCACCTATGCCGCTATGCTCATGGCAGATATTCAAGAACTGTTGATGTCACCATGTGAAGGAAATAAACTCTATATTTGTACTGGGACCATATTTTATATATTCTGGCCAAAAAAATGATTTGCTATAAAAACTGCAAAAACACTGCATTTTTTTTTCCATTCCCTACATCCACAACCTTAATAATAATGTAAGTTTTCCTTTATGACAAGTGAAATTAGACATGAGAAAGACCCATCAATTGAAATATACCAGTTTCCAAATCTGCCTTGGATAATTCAACTACCTAAGCGGGTTTTATAGAGATTTGTTATTTGCGTATTTAAAGTCAGGAGTTAAACTAAATTTATTATTTATTTTAAAATCAGGAGTTAAACTATATTATAGTTTAAAAAAATCATAATTCAAATTTTTTTAACACATCTTGAAAGTAGAAAAGATTATCATAATAACTACATGCAAAGGGAATTTTTAACAATAAATTAATAATAGAAAAATTAAAAACATTCATAAAATACTGTGCTTTTAGTTGAAGTTCCCATCAGAAAATGTTCATTGCAAAGAAGAAAATAGGAAGAGTGATAAAAAACAAATATTACTGCAAAGATGAGCATTTGGATCACCATTAATAGAGATGAATTGGTGTATTCTATTAGGATATTAGCCTATATTATATGCGAAGTTTGAAGTAGGAAAGCCATTTCAGCAAGTTGAGATTGAGCCCTGACCTCTCAGATAATTAAACCCACGTGACTAACAAGGATTTACTTCTATGTATATTTATGTTCATGATACACTTATTTGATGAAGTACTTATACATTTTTTAGTTTGAACAGAAACCTTTTTATTGGGGTTGCTTTAAAATTCTATTTATTAATCTAGGCTGGCACATTGTGAAGACACCCTTTGTATTAATGTTATAGAAACAACTCAGCTGTGACTGGCCTGATAGTGCTCACTGCACAGAGACAGATCCAGATGGAATTGATACAGAAGAAGGAAACAATGAAACACTTGCTCCTAGTCCCTCCACGTCTACAACTCCCCCATCCCGACCAACATCAAGCATGCGTCCACCCACTACTAGCACATCTGTTCCAACAACACCAGGAGAAGATTTATCAGGTAATAGTCATAACATTTCTGCTGATAATGAGATAATGGTTGCCTTTTAAATAAAATCGATCATTACCACCCAATTATTGATATATAATTGCCCCACGTTGGGCGCCAATTTATTTATTATTACGGTTGCGGTTTAATTTGTGATGATTGGTAATTATAGCCCCATGATTGAGCGCCAATTATTACGTTAACTGTTTGTTTTTTGAGATATATTGGTATTTATAGTCCTGTAATCAAGCGCCAATTATTATATTATTTTACTTAAATAAATACAACTGTTAATGTTGCACATGATTTATTTAGATCATGGAACTGGTTTATTACAACGTTCTGTAGATTTATGTTACCAGCACTGTGTAGATTTATGTGATTACTCTCTGTTTATGTCCCGGCACTTGTGTGTTCATACGCACAAACAGCTTATATATGACATACCCCTTGCCCTTGGACCTCTCATGACCAGTGTCAAAACCAACCAATCGAAAGCGTCCCTGCAACAGGTGTCTTGAAGGCTAGCTTCCTATTGGGTATAGCAGCTGGCGTCTCTTGCTCGTTTGGTAAATACTAGAGTTAAATTTTGAAATAAAAAATAAGTTTTAATGGTGCAATCCTTCTACATTATTCTTGAAAAATGTGTGATTCTCCATGGATGAAGTCTTAAAAGGATAATTTACATACAATTTATTGAAGAAAAATACCTTCATCCATGACTTTTTAAATAAATGAGAGTGGTCCAAATCAGTATCGTTACAACCATTGGACAAAGAGAGAAAATCGATCATTATCGTCCAATCCCTCAACCTAGGTTTCATTTTATTGAAAGTCATCAGGAGGGTGTGTGAAATGCCGGCGCAACTTTCTGAAAGATAAACCAAAAATAACACAAAAGAGAGAAAAAGTAAAATTGTAAAGAATGATAGAACACAATGGCAGTAATGTAAAGTGTGAACATTGTAATTCTTTTCATTGTAAATTATATTTTTTGTTAATTCCTTGTTATATGTTTCTATCCACCTTTCTTCCAAATATTTATAAATCTAAATTATTGTATACTTTTGCTAGTTCAATTTTTAAAATTATTATGACAATCTTAATTCAATTAAAAATGTCGAATTGAAGCCGAATAATTTTTTACCATCCTTATTGTTCTTAATGTTCTAAATTTGAGAAAGGCAGTCAGGTAACCTGAAGACAACAATATGATGAATCAAATTTGGCAACACTAACAAGTGACAACTATTAAACCAAAATTAAACATATCAAGACTGAAAAAGTATAATCCGAATCAAAATACAGTTGTGTCAAATGTAATCAAACTTTCATCCCTCTTCTAGTTTCTTCATTACTTTTTCTCTATCACTTATTACTTTATATCCCCCTATCAGACTTTACTACTATATAGTATGCTCAACTCTTAACCCCCCTACCTCTATAAAGTTTCTCAGGTCAACAGTGCTCCTTGCATTTAGGATTGTATTATATGTGCATGTGTGCACATTGTTGCATTAAATTGCACCTGTCATTGAATCAGCTATTAAAAAGTTATGGATACCATAATATTTATTCATGAGAATGTAAAATGTAATAACTTTATTTATAATGTCTTGTTCAAATTCATCATTACCTTTGATCTGTATCTGTCCCTATATTGTAAACATTCATAATTGTTCTGAATGTGTGTCCTTACTTTTTATAATATACAACATACTTGTTTTAAGAATAACATATTACGTGCTTTACATCTATTAATTTTACTTGAATTTCATATTGTTTGTCAAATTAATAACAGTTAATTTATTTACAACTTTGAACCAAATTATTATTTGAAACATACTCCAAATAGCTCGTAGAAGCAGTCAAAGTTTTTAATTTCCTTTCTCATTTTCTATTTCACCAAGTGACAGTCTTGGCTTTAAGTAATTTGTAAATCAATTTAAGATTATTTTATAAGTTTGGTGCATACCATAACAGACATATTTATCAAGCAGCATTGTGTTACAGGTTACTTCAAGGTGGTATGTTACTTCACTAACTGGGCATGGTATAGGACTGGCGTTGGCAAGTATCTACCCGAAGATATCGATGCCAACCTCTGTACACATATTGTGTATGGTTTTGCTGTTCTTGACTATGAGAACCTCATTGTGAAAGCTCATGACTCCTGGGCCGATTTTGATAACAGTGAGTATCACAATTTAACAAAAGTAATGCAAAATTTCATAATCCCAAAAAATAAAAATAAACGGTTTTGTTGATAACTGTTTTTGAAAACTTAAATTAATTGAAAACTATTATTTTCTAAGTTTATTTTATTTATATATTTAATAAGCTATTTATTCTTATGAAGATATTGTGTTATTATGTCTCTATATTTAACGATGGTACCAAGAGTCCTATTTCACCCCTTTAAGGCCTTTGGTTGTAAACAGAGAGAAATATGAAATAAATATGGGATCCCATACGGTTGAGTGGTTGAAAAAACATCCATTAATGCTGTATATAAATGAAGGGTTCAAACTGTTCCAATGCTCATAAAATCAATAAATAGGAATTATATTTACTGGAATTATATTGTCGTTATTGGTGGTCTTGGGGAAAAGTGCTCGCCTCATGTCCTGATGTTTGTGGGTTCAAACCCAGCCAGGGTTGACAGATTTTTCTTGAGAAATAAAAATCTGTTGCACAACTTCTTTCGGAGGGAAAGTAAAGCTGTCAGTCCCATGTCGATTGTGGCATGTAAAAGAACCCTGGAAGGGATGCGAAAATACCTTTTCCGGAAAAATAGTTGGATCCTTTTGCTCTCGTTAATATAAATTCTCGTGGACTGATATAATCAATTGGTTCATTAAGTGCCACTAAAAATCGCTAAAAAAAATATAAGAAACGGTGAATTTTTTATTACTAGATAATATTCTAAAGTAAAACTAGGTATATTTGTGTCTATCATGAGATGACAGCTAAACACAATGTCGTGTATGTACAGAGTTCTATGAGCGTGTGGTGGCGTACAAGAAGAAAGGTTTGAAGGTATCATTGGCTCTCGGTGGCTGGAACGACTCTGCTGGAGACAAGTACAGTCGCCTGGTGAACAGTGCAACAGCCCGAAGGAGATTTGTCTTGCAAGTGGTGCAATTCCTGGACAAATATGGATTTGATGGGCTCGACCTGGACTGGGAATATCCCAAGTGCTGGCAGGTAAGTGAGGACATCAAGTATACATAGTCATGGTGTAAATAATAGGTATGGAGCATGAGAACCTAAATAGTGTATGCCTATAAGATTTAATATAAAATATTGTACATAAAAACATCCTTTAGTAAACTTATATGAAAATATTCATGTAGTGAAATCTGAAACCTTAATATGAGAAAATGCTCTTAGAGTACTAGTAAAAAAAAATCCAAATAAAGGTTAACCAAAAAGTCTGCGGTTGTTTGGTATTAGACATACAATATTCCCATTATTAATGAATACTTTACACAAAATTTCAACCATTTTGTTCTGCATGTGGATCAATCAATATTTTTAATCGTCAATATGTTTGGATATTTTCATAAAAAATGGACTTGTTTGTCTCCAATAGTTCAATTACTCAACACAACTCATAACACAAAATATTTATGAATAAAATCAACTATAAACATTATATAACAGCCCTTAATTTTTACCAAAAACTACTCTGAGGAGGGACTTTTTGATCACCTGTATAAATAAGTTTTTGGTAAGTTCATTTTCTTTGGTGAAATTTGTGTAGTGTGTATGTTAAAAGATAAATAACATGGTATAAAAGGTTGCATATTTATTACCAGCATCAACTTTAACTCTACAGTAGAATCATAATTACCCAGACATCGGTTGTCCGGACACCCGGTTATCAAAGCAGCGGGTTTTGTTAAATTCGGAGTTTATAAGTATGAAGTGGGAAGACTGGCTCTTAAAGAGTTAAGATACTAAATTCATATAAGAAATAAACCACAACAGTAAAGAACACCTTTACAAGCGAGGTGTTCAGTAAAGTGGGAGGAAGTTGGTAGGGTTTATCACGTCAAAAGACGAGCAAGGAGGAGAAGGTGTTTCTGTAACATCTCGTTTATTGGGATGCTCCTCACCCATCACCAGTTATAAAACAGCGGGAGATGCACATGCATATATATGTATTTTATGTTGTTATTTCTTTTGATGCTTTGCTTTGTTGCTCTTGACGGGCTACATCGTGAGAGTTCTGTATCAAAAGAAGGCTGTGTTTTACATTAAACTAGGGGCTAGTCCAGTCTTCTATAGATGCCAATTTTAGATTTTACGCAAAGTTAGTTCCTTGTTGTGTTTATTTGTCATGCTATCGAGATTTTTTTTTTTTTTTTTTAACTTTTAGATTTTACTCTTAGGTCAAAACTATATTTATAACCCTAGCCATGTAATTGCCATGTGTTGAATACACCCTGGACTCACTCCCCTAAAAATTTTTTTAAAGAATTTTGGGGGCAACTTAAACACTAAATTATAGGGGTTTACGAAGTGCTCTTTTTCAATTTTAAGCGAACTCGAAATCGAATATATAAAATATTCTCGAAGCTGAATCAAAGTTTGAATATTTTATTTGTTTTATGCTCGAAAAAATTGTATATTGTGGCTATTTATTTAACTTAATGGATTATAATTATTTGTAAAATATTCTATTGCACCAATGTGCGTAATATTTTGTGTTAATCTGACAAATCAATATATTATCACAGCTTAAAATTCAATTACTTCAGTTTTTTTCCATGTGAATATTAATTTGTAATGCATAAAATAGCTCAGAATGGCTGAATTAAAAATAAATGGGGTATTTTAACTGTCAATATTTTTATACTGGTGTAGCTTAGAAGCCAAAATTTGTGTCAAAACGAAGTTGGAGCTGATGTTTTGTTTCGAAGCCAGGTCAAAGTTTTGAAGCTTCGCACACCCCTACTGAATTAACAAGTGTATAAAGTTTCAGTTTCCTTATCGGGAAGTTTGAGAAAAGCTTTGGACAGACAAAAAGACATCACTTGGCTAATTATCCAGATAGTAAAATTAACCAAGCACGTCTTGATTTATTCAAACTGCTTTTAATGAATTGGAAATATTTAATATCATGTAAAAAGTAATAGCATTGGCAAATTGAACATTTTAAAATGGCTTTCTTCTAATATAAACCATAACGCATGGAAAATATTATCAATAATTAAATTAAAATGATAGTAAAATCCCACATATCCTTGTTTTTGTATTAGGTTGACTGTGACAAGGGCCCTGACTCCGACAAGGCATCATTTGCAGCATTGGTCCGTGAGTTGAGACAAGCATTCAATCCTCGAGGTCTCCTCTTATCGTCTGCTGTGTCTCCCAGCAAGACAGTGATAGATGCTGGTGAGAACATACTTACAACCAGTACATAGAAAACATACTAGTACTCTTTCAAGCACTGCATTGCTGTTAGGGAGTTATGAATCTCTCAGGACTCTGCCAGCTTGTTTTCTCTCTGACAGAAGATTAAATCTTTGATCATGAAAGGATTCAATCCTAAGTCTCTCTGAAGTGGTTGGAAATAATCAAATCACGCTGCACTCAATGTTCGGACTTTTTGACTTTTCATCTTTTCTGTTTAGAAAGTTATTTTCCATAATTATGATAAATAATTGTTTAAGGGAAAGTATGATAAACCAACTCAATTTTAAATTAGTTAGCTCGTACAAAATGTACAGATTTCTAACAGCAAAGTGATATATTACAAACTAAATTTGAATAATTGTTGAAAACTGTAATATACACACACATATATATAATACAATATACTAATATATATATACATGAATAGATGCATATATAATATATAGGGGCCTATATATGAAAACACAACACAGCATTATATTACAACGCCTGCTTTTATTAGGGTTACCATATTTTATGAAAGATAATGCAGGACACTTCATAAAAAATAATTTCAATGTTAATAGAGCATACAACTTATAAGTCACACCCCTGCATGACAAACAAAAGTTGGTATGAAGAAATAAAAGTAAATACATATCACCTTTTTATCAAGAGAATATTCTTGACTTTTTAAGAAATTTTCTTTCAAAAGATAATCACACAAGATGTCTGAAGATTTTCTTGGTATGTCTGCAGTATTAGTTTAATCCTGTTATCTAAAGTAAATTAACTGAGCAATTATAGGAACACGTTTTATGTTATTAGGATTTGAACTATCAGTTGTTATAGCTAAGTAATTAACAGTTTTTAAAGCATCCTACATTTTATTGAAAATTAATGGTAATAACACATTTATAATTATCACTTCAGTTTTTGTGTGAGTGGCTGAAAATTTTGGTTCGAATAACTTTTTAACTAACTTAGATGTAGTGTCTGATGTCTTGAACTGATTTTATGCATTACTGAATGATAAACAAATATGGTTTCTTTAGCAACACATTCGAGGTCATCATCAGTGCATCTGTTGATTTAAAATCAGCAGCGATATTAGAAGATGATCACATTATTTCTGCTCGCTTGTGTTTAGCACTTTTTATATATTCTTCTATATCACCCCTTCCCTTGTGTATGACTGAGAAGTCTTCCATTACACAATATGCAATTAGGACGGTCACTGACATAATAAGGTTTTAATAACTAATCTCAGCTTGCAACTTTTCTTTGAAACTCATTTTCTCCTTCCCATATTAAGTAAAGTAAAGAATACAAATATTTAAAAAAAGGTAGCAGACTTTTCAGGCAAACATCAAACACACAAGGATAGTTACTAATCACTAAACACATAATCACCGATAAGCCGGGTAAGCACACATATTAAAATCAGTTTGGACAACTTACACATTCGAAAGGGGTCAATGACCAGGGTTCCAATGCTTGTTAGTGAAATTACCCACCAAGCTAACAACAATTTCCTAAAGATATTAGTACCATCCAATCAGTAAGAACATTACTAAGATTTTCTGTGCTTTTTTTTTTCTTAAATAAATTAATAATTTATTCTTCTTCGGGTTTATTCATATAATTTTCAAATAATTTCAGGCTTTAGGATCAGAAGTTTCCAACCCCCTCATAAAATCACCTGCTAGACCCATTTGGTAACTGTCCCTCCACCTCTCCATAGAACAAAACGATTCTGTCGCCGCCGTATGTATAAATTGTTTTATCACTTTCAACTATAGCACTGCCCAGAAGAATGTGCCTGTTATCCCTCTTACTCTTAAGCATGATCCAGTCTAGGTGGAGCCCCATTAAATACTATTTAATGTTTCACTATAAAACACATTGCTGATTGTGGTTTTATATATAACAATGGGCTGGTTGTACAGTGGCTAGAGCTGAGATCATAGGGTAGGTTGATCTCCAATCATTGTCTCAAGCAACAATTACGATATGATTGTCTCTGGTCAAGCTAAACAGTCAATTTTCTCCCATCAACTGTTTGAGCCTCCAATAATCAGTTGATGAGAGACGAGAGATGAAAAATGACACTTGGAGACAGGATGACCCGGATTCAATTCTTTAGTCCAGGTGTAATTTTCAAATCTATTCAAATATGATTCAGATAGAGCTTACTTACTTACACTATGGCACTAGGAACTCGAAAGTTCATTACCGCACACACAAAAGTATGCCACCTATCCCTATCTTGAGAGCTAATTCTATCCAGTCTATCTCATTATACCTTATCTCTCTCAGGTCTATCCAAATGTTATCCTCCCATCTGTGTCTGGGTCTTCTCAGTGGTTTTGGTACCATTGGGTTTGCCATTTAATACCTCGAACACGGTTCTAGATAGTCCCATTTGCGCTGCATGACCTGATAGAGCTGTTTTCTGTAATTGAAGGGTACAGGGAAAAAGTGGAAAGAGTCCAAATTTGAACCCAATTGAGTTAATGCTGCCATCTGTTTGATAAACATGAGACCTTTATAATGCACTAGAGATTATAGTTAAAAGAAGTCTCTGTTATATTTAAATTAATTAAAAAAAAGAGTATTTACTGGGGTCTTCATGTGGTTTGAGATATATTATTATTATTATTAGCATCGCATATTACTACCTATTCGGGTTGAGATATAATAGTTTTTGTCCTGTAAAATGTGTGTAATGTGACTTTCCCCCTTTTTTCCCCGTATACCCTTCAATTATAATCATACATTCTCCAAGTTTCACCTTTCATACATGTATCTACGTTTATAGCGTTACTTCCATCTATCATGAAAGTTTGTGCCAACGTTATAAAGAAACTGATTTCAACAGGATACGATGTCAAGACACTGGGTGAGAACCTTGACTGGGTAGCGGTCATGACATATGACTTCCACGGACAGTGGGACAAAAAGACGGGACATGTGGCTCCACTATATTTCCATGAAGATGACGACTTCTTCTTCTTCAATGCGGTCAGTTTAAATATTTATTTTATATTATTTGATCTATTTCCCTTATGAAATTGAAAATTTAATGACTCTGTATGTGTATTTTTATGTGTTGCATGTGTTAATAGTTTTTTTAACTAATGATTTGATTATGACATTGTTTGGGATATAATCACCAAACATATGGAAGAGTTCAATAACTGAGTACCTGTGTGGAGTCTGTTATGATAGGTTTTTACCTTGATGACCATTTAAATCATATGTTTAATTGGTTGCCAATATTGTAAAAGATCATTGCTTTGTTATAAATGTTAAGTTTTTTATTTACATGTTATATTTTATATTAAAAATAACGTAAACTTAAGTTTTCTCACAATATTTCCCTACCTTCTTCTAATAATTTCTTTTTACTCAATCCTAAACAATATTTTAAACATAATTAAAAGTACTTATTCTTTGTTTTGAAATGTTATTTATTTTGTGTAATATAGTCCATACATTAATACCTTTTAATACAGGCATCATAATTACTTGTTAATGAGAACATATTTGTCATTTTTTTTTATATATAATAAATTATTTTATCATATTTTGAAATATTTAACTGAATAAAATTTTTTATCCACTGCATAGGTATATCATTTGTAAATAATTGTTTCTGCATGATCAATCACATGGTTTAAATTTGTTGGTCGCCATTTGAAGCTATATTCATTAGACCTTTTGTAAAAGTTCTGTGAATAATAATTTTTTAAAGTGAAATAAAATTATAAAAAAGCTTTGTGCCCAACCGCAAATAAATATAAATAATATTGGCCTAAATTACTATGGTTAACTATCACATTCATACAGTATCATATATTTTCATTACAGTTATCCAAAGTGACAGATATCAGCTGTTGGCGTAGGGATACATTAGGGACTATTTCTAGTAACTTTTTGAACTGTTATCCAAGTAAACTAAGGTCGTGAATGTACTATAGAAGGGGCTGAGAACCATGCATGGAGAAGAGTTTTATAACTAAGCATGCTGCCAAAATCAAGTTGGTGTTTTACTCCCTTCTGCTGAAGAAGGGGAATGATGTATCCTGAAAATTTTATAATTATGTGTTTTATCATGTTTTTATTGTGAACTCTGAGGTTTACAATTTTCTGGTAAGTGTGTAGGCTTTACCTTTCTATCTTTCAATGTTTAATTTGATCATATCCTTATGTATTAGCTCTAGATGATGGTTTAGTTAATGTTATACTATTCACCGATTTTTGTTCATGCAACACGACAGAGTTTATGATGGCACTCTCAACAAGAAATATATCACTTTTCCTCCTTCATTTTAAAACTAGTTGAAACTAAATGACCAAATAATTTGAACATATACAGCATACGAAACAATGTCTTCAAGTAAAAAACCCAAAACTCAAATTATTTAGCAACAATATTTATTAGAGAAGCAATACTCTAGTATTAGCTATGTTGTTTAACTTATATTAAATTGTACTCTTCGTACGTGGAATAGTTTTTAATGTAGGCCTATTTAAGTAAAAAATTACAATGTACATTAGGTTTTATTTAAATATATAATGATTTAATTTAAAACCGGTATTTGATTTGGTTAGCATAATATCTTACAAATTTGTCATTGAAGTGGATAAATGTTTTTAGCTCAGGTAGAAGAACAAGTTATTTCATGCTTGAATAGTTTTCATAGACATCTTCTCTCAAGTACTAGCCACCCTTAATCCCGCTATTCCTCTACATCTGCTCTACCCTATTCTTACCCTGTCACAATACTTTAACTGGAGCTAAAAATACAATGTTGCCAAACATAGGAACAAATCAAAGCTGTTAACAAAATATAAATGTAATAAATTAACATTTATTAGTTGAAATTAACTTGTACAGTATTGTTTAAGATAAAACAGTTTGTTTATATGTATGATATTACAAGTAATCAGGATCTAATAACATGTTAACCTTACATCTAAACACCTATTCAAATTGGCAAATCATTGAGGCAAGGTTCTTCTTGATATAATTAGCAGTGCCACTAGAAAAAATTAATTTGGTAATAAGTACGGTTAGTCTCAATAAAAAAAAGTGAAAAAGAAACATATCTTATCCATAGAAGACAAATTTATGGCAGCTTTATTGCTTTGATAGTGGTATTTAAACTTAAAATATTATATAAACAATAAACCTTTTTAGTTATATTTTTAACTGTCCTATGAAGATTTGGGGGGACTTACCTCGCCACAACACCTTGATACATAGTTAAAGCTGAAGATATAGTTAAACAATCAGCCTACGTCTACATCAATAATCAATTTCAACATGAGAACTTACTCAATAATAGGATAATAATGTTATATGTTATTTCCACCAGAACTATTCTATCAACTATTGGATCTCAGAGGGTGTTCCCCGTCGCAAGATAGTGATGGGTATGCCCCTATATGGGCAGTCCTTCCAGTTGGCTCAAGCATCCACAAATGGGCTCAATTCCAGGGCTCCTGGACCGGGACAAGCGGGAGAGTTTACAAGGGCTGCTGGATTCCTCGCATACTATGAGGTATTGACACAAGCTGCTAACTTTTCTAAATGCAACTTTTGAGTTCAAATAGTTTCATTTGACTTTTGAACTTAATTATATTTTACAATGAGCTTAACACTATAACAAGATTTTTTATCTTTGGCAAATTAGATAATGATTGCAATTTTGGTGGATATTGGTACTAATCTAGGACATTCCACATTACAAGTACACAGTAGGTGTACTGAGAGTTATTTTTCCAGAATTGTTTTTCCCTCTCTTTCTCCACACAAATGCGGGTACACTTCTTCTAAATATAGCCTTCCTAATCTCTTAAGCTATTAGTGTAATTAATACGTTAGCGTACAACCCAAACGAGTAGTAAGATGCAGTGCTAAAAAAAATAATTAAGGAGTGTAAACCCTAGAGATCCTTTAAGGGGTGTAAAACCTTTAGAACATTTAAGGGCTGTCACACAATGAGAACATTCAAGGGCTCTAAAACCTAGATAACCTTGAAACGGTATCACACCTAGAGAACATCCAAGGAGAATCAAACCTAGGAAACTTTAAGTGGTGTAGACGTAAAGGACTTATAAGGGGTTTCAAACCTATAAAACCTTTAAAGGATGTCAAATAGAGACCAGCTTAGAGGTGTAAAACCTATAGCACATTTTATGGGGTGTCAAGCCTAGAAGACACTTTAAGGGGGTTAAAACTAGAAATACCTGAATTAATTTTCCACGGATTGTAATCAAACTCATTACACTATTGTATTATTTACTAGTTACTACTATAGTTAATAATATAGGAATAGTTTATTTTACAATCAACCTGGCATGAAGAAATAAAGATTAATACCTATTTTGTAAAACCTCCAGAATGTGGTGAATCTGAATAATATGATTGATAGAGAAAAGGATTTAGATGTCTCAAATCACATTGAAGCTAAAGAAGACATTGTGACTACTCCTACTCCAGAAATATATTTTTGAGCTTGCTTCAGGCTTCAACCTCCGCAAAGATTCAATGATTTTAAGATTACTGCAACCCGCCTCGATGGCGTAGTTGGCTAACGCGCTAGTCGTGTTGAGCCAGACCACTGAGGACGGGGAGATCGAGGTTCGAATCTCGGTCGGGTGAACTGTTTTTTTTCCTAAATGGTTTTCCACTCTCCCTCCACGCAAATGCGGGTTCACTTCCTCTAAATTCAACCCTCCCAATTCCTAATCCATTAGTGTAATTAGTACTTAAGCGTATAACCCGAACGGGTAGTAAGACGCGGTTCTAAAATTAAATTAAATTAAAAAGATGACTGCAGCTGGTGAATAAATTGACATGGATGGGCATAGTTTGTACACTGAAGCAATTCAGAGTAGCCGAAGTACAGACTGGCAACATGCAATGGATATCAAATCACAACAAGAAAATGAATATTGAGTATGATAAATGACCAAGTAACCAGATGACCATACCCTGACAGTGGGTGTATAAAATCAAGGAAGATCCTAATGGAACTATCCAAACATTGTGTATGCTGTTGGAGTGTTATAAAAAAAATTGGAAAACCCAACTATAGAAAACTGGATTTGAGTCAAGCACGTTTTCCACCACCTCAGGGCATGTAGAGATAGGGAAATATCTACGGGCCAAGCTTAAAGGAAGGAATTCTTGAGTGATGGTGATAATGGAGGCTGACTTGACTACAGAACAATCAACCTGAGGCGCAGTATATTTATGGAGGTCGAGTAATTTCAGGTCCTAGCCAAAGGCAAACCTCTTTTGCTATCTCAAGGCAGAAGCAGAAATTGTTGCAGCCAAGGAAGCAGCTCGTGAAATAGTATTGTTATGTAGTCTTCTGGAAGACCTCCTGGAATTGAAGAGGAACCTGGAACTTCAAGTCATCAATCAGGCAGCTATTAGATTGGCTCAGAATCCAGAGTACCACCATTGGACAAAGCATATTTGCACCAGACATTTCTTCGTGAGTGAGCTTGTCCGATAGGACACGATATATATTAAGCGAGTAACCTCTGAACATCATACGATGGATATAATGAATAAGCCGCTTCATAAACCTAGATTCAAATTTCTCTGTCAGTGAATGAGACTAGGCTAGGACTAAATAAATTGTTTAATGAGGGAATGTTAGTAAGTAATACCTTAATTATCTGTGAAAACATTAGAGAAATTTCTCTTGATGGAATTCGTGTGCATTAGCGGTATTCTCTGGTTTGATACAAAAATAATATATATTTATATTTTCCATTTGCCAACTGTGAATATTGTTTTTATATTGTATTGTTTTGGCAAGAGAGCATTACGTCGAACAGTTAATTGTGAATAGATGTATGTTAAATAAGTCTTAGAAATTTATTAACACTGTTTGTTAGCTACAATTAACAATCACACAGATTTTACCATCAAAATATCTTTACAGAGGAATCTCTTGAGTCGAACGTATACAATTGGCCAAGTTTGAATTCAATTTTTTTTTGTAGGTTCAATCTCAAATTCAGAATATTTATATTTGCAGATTCCTAAATTGTTTGCAACATTATATCTCTGATAATATATTAAGGTTTATATCCTTTGAGCTCATTTACCAATTGATTTTTTTTATATTCCAGATCTGTGACAGGGTGAAGAATAGAGGTTGGACCGTCGTAAAGGACCCATTGGATCGAATGGGACCTTACGCCTTCAAGGGAAACCAGTGGGTCAGCTTTGATGATGCTCACATGATTCGGTTAAAGGTTAGATACAAACAGTTTATATATTATATACAACCTATATAGCTTATCACAAATTTCTATAAATACTAAAAGCACTTATCTTAAATAAGACTTAGTTATGTGAAATGTAAATTAATACATTCTATTCTGTTTAGTATCAATACATTTATATCATGGTACTCTTAGGTGGCAACTTGGGTTTATTAATTTTTGATGGTAGATTTAGAATAATTACTTTTTTTATATATATAAATAAGGCTCTAGCCTTTATCGCCTATTTAATTAATATTATAGTTTGATCTATTTTTTTATGACCTAAACTAAATAGTATTTCTCTTATGCTCCCATTCACTTTCCATTATGTAGTGTAAAGATAATACATGCCTTGTTGGCCACTATAAACAACCAAATTGTGCAGCGCCAAGACCAGGGCTGGTCCAAGGCAAAAGTTTTGTTTGTGCAAAACTCACATTTTGCGCCCGTCACCCCCCATCTGAAAAAACTGTGAAGAGTACTATACATGGCCATTTTAAAACTAGACCCTATGTATACCATTTTGAATGTTCCTTCCTAAATATGTCACAAATCTGAGATTGTCTTTCCTTAGAATTCGGGAAATATGTTCCTTCATAACAGGATTGAATTTTGCAATCAACTCTATGAGCCCGAGAAAATTTCCATTGTTTTTGCTGTAGAGCAGGGGTTTCCAACTTGTAAGGGCTCGAGGGCCACAGTGGAAACCTTAGGCATGTTTGCGGGCCGCACTTTAATAATAGGACAATTTTCGTATAATTTTGCAAATAGAACAGAGTACCAGTATGAAATAATATGCATAGTTTAATTGAAACAAAGGTTTAATAATTTTAATTGCTTAAAACACTATTTTACAATTGCATAAAAGAGTGAAATTAAAAATAAACAAAAACTATTATACCCAAAACAATTGAATTTCGAAGAGCAAGAATGTCAGTTTATTTGACTTCATATTTTACAAATGGCAAAAAAAACTAACCCAAAGTCAAACTGAAATTAATAATGTAGTCAAAATAAAACTTAAAAAAGGGCAATTTAGTGGGAGTACTGTGGTCAATCAGCTACATCTACCAATGAACGAATATCCACCTCCAGCTCTGTTGTTGCTAATCTCAAAAGATGCAGCAAGGAAGCTGCAAGTCAACTTCTGTACTGATTTTTAATGAATTTCATAGAAGAAAAAATAATTTTACATATGTACGTGCTCCCAAACATTGAAGTCATTTTTAAGTCCAAATTGTCTTAAGTTTGGGTATTTTTCGCTGGATAACAGTTTTAAAAAATGTGATCCCTTTTCTTTTCTGGTCTGTAGGAACGTATCGGCTTGTAGATCGCACAGCTCAAGTTGTAGGTGTGGTTCTTGTTCCTCGATTGTAGCACCAATAGGATTCATGTAAAGCTGGACACTGCTTTTCAGTGTTTCAGTTTCCTTGAATCGTGTGTTGAATACTTGAATGATTTTTTTAATGTGTGAACTGAGATCTGAAAAATCTATAGTTTCCTGGTCTTTCTCCGCCGCTAATTGTAGACACCAAGGGAAATGTGTCAATTCATTGTTTTCCAAAGCACGTATGAAAATGTTTAAATTGTTTCGAAATCCATTTACAATTCCCACCATATCAGTTACGACCTGGTTTATTCCTTGAAGACTCAGGTTTAAGGTGTTAAGGTGTCTGTTAGGAAAGCTAACTGCTTTAAAAATTCTGGACTTTGAATTTCTTCTTCTGGTTCTGTGGTATCACACGAGACAAACTTATTAAGGAATTCAGGGATTTCCCCACGAATAGCAAAAAACCGTTCTAGACACTTTCCTGCACTCAGCCACCTTACATGGTTGTACAGCAGCAAGTCTCCATATTCTGCCTCAATTTCCAGCAAAAACTGCTTTAGTTGTCTATGCAAAAGGGCTCGATTTCCACCTCTTAACATATTAATAATTTTAACCACAAATTTAAAAACTTCAGTTTTCTTCATTTATTTCCCACATAACGCTCCCTGGTGAATAAGACAGTGGATCATAGGACACGTTACGCCATTTTCTTTTAGCAATCCCGTCAGACCTGTCTTCTCCCCTGTCATTGCTGGCGCTCCGTCTGTCACAATGGCTGAACATTTACTGAAGCCTCCAACTTTGTCGACAGTTTTTTTACAGCATCATAAATGTCCCTCCCTTTTGTTGTTCCTTGAAGAGAGCACACATCAAATAGCTCCTCTTTACTGCTGAAATCTTCGAAGGTGGTGCGCACAAATATTAATAGCTGACTGACATCTGACTGGTCAGTGCTTTCATCAAGGCATAGCGAGAAATGCATGCTTTCTTTAACCAATAAAATCAGCGATTTTTCTACTTGTTCTCCCATATCAATGACCCTTCTCTGTACAGTTTGGTTGGAAAGTGGCACTGATTCAAATTTCTCAGCTATTTTAGCATCTCCAAAAGCCTTTGCCATTTCCATAGCACACTTTTTAACAAGACTGTCTTCAGTGAAGGTTTTTTTTGCCTTTGCAAGTTCAAGTGACACTGCGTACAGGGAAGATGACTAATTTGTAAGACTTTACTAAACATACCTGTTTGTTGTTTTAATTTATTTTTGAAGTCTGCGACCAGTCCGTGTCGAGCTTCTTCCCTATATGTTGCATACTTGTTCTCATGCATTGTTGAGTAGTGTCGTTTAACATTGTCCTCCTTCGGTACAGACACAAGTTTCATGCATACCAAACATTGAAGCTTCCCACTGTTGTTAGTAATTAAATAGTCACTCTCCCAGCTTTCCTTGTAAATTCTGTTTTCATTTTCAATTTTGCGTTTCTTTGAGTTTCCGCTCATTTTTTGTACACGTAAGAGACTCAAGCAGCGGTACACTTCACACTCAACACAAAACAAAGCCTTCAAAATGGACAGTAACTTGTGAAACTTCACTACACGTCAAGCAAGCACGATTGAGCGTGAGTGGAGACGGGAGGAGTAGCCAGCAAGCCTTGTTGGGCTAGCGATGCAGTGCGTAACTTGTAGAACGGCTGACTATTAATTATTTATCAACTTCGTTTGATCATTTTTGCCGTATGAATATTAATACATCTTTTGAACAAGCTATGAAATATTTTTCATAACTTTTCTTGAGATTTAAAAAAAAATTCTTAAAATGATTGCGCGGGCCGCAAAAAGTTGTCTCGCGGGCCGCATGTGGCCCGCGGGCCGCCAGTTGGAAACCCCTGCTGTAGAGGGTTTCCCATGTTGTGTTGGGCAAGGAACTGTATGATGGCAAGATCTCTCATGAGGACATTTTTCTGCCGCTATTTTTCCTGAGCAATTAATCTTTGATTTTTGTCATCAATTGTCTTGCCAATGTTATAACCTCCTTTCTGCTTCAACTTATTTTTCGTAGCACTTTAACTGGTTAGAGGACGTCTCATGTTGGGGAAGAGTTTTTCCGATGTGCCTTCAATCACAGTTTCCATTTTCATCAGATAATGTAGTCCTGGTGATTGTCGTGTTAAATATCTTGCAGCAAAAACAGTATACACTTCCCTTAGACTGGGAATACATTAGCCATCGTCTGCTGTTTTTCTCACCGTTGGAGGCAATCCAATAATAATATTCATTGCAAAATGATATTTTTGTACCGCCTCTAGAGTAGCTGTCTAATACGGTTGAGATTGGCCCTTGCTAAATAATAAAATCACGTTCAGTTGTGCTTAACACTTTGGGCCAATTAGCAGATCTTTCAAATTGTCACATGAATTATTCATTTCTTGATTTGTATCAGTCACATAAATCTTATTACTGTGATCAGTAATTTTCATGGTGTTAGAATCATCGGCATTAGTATTTATTAAATCTTCTGAGCAATCTTCATCCTCCTCTGAGCACTGTTTCAACAGATGATCATCGTTACATTGAGTTTCAATTTCACGTTATTTACTAGTGCTTGCCTTCATTAAATAATTATAAATTAGTTTAGCGCTTGACTTAGTTTCTTGTAAAATTTTTGCTTTCCATTTTCTATTTTCGGCTGCAGAAAGTTTGGAAAACATTTTAGTAACTGTTTTAAAAAATAAATGTAATATTATTTAAAAAACAGAAACCACAAAAAGTAAAAACATAATATTATTATTATTATTATTATTATTATTATTATTAGCACCGCGTCTTACTACCCGTTCGGGTTATACGCACTTACGCTAATGTGAAATGGTAGGGTGATTGTGAGATGAAATGGAGGACCTACAGTTTAACGTGGAATCCGAACCACGGTGGAGGCCTGGCATTCCTCACATTCACAAGTTGTGATTAATACACGACTTGTCAGAGGTGAAGGAAGGGTTTGGCAATCAGATAAATCTGTGCCGGGACCTGGGATTGAACCCCGGACCTCAGCACAGAAGTCTGACACCTTACCCCTAGACCACCAGGTCACCTAAAAACATAATAATGACAGCAATACAGCATATGACACAATACACTTCACAGAGTACAGTACCTACTAAAAAGGTTTGCACCAAATTAATAATTGAAAACAAAACTAAAGCAAAATTTCACAGAACACCATATGGACTAAAAATAATAAGTAGTGAATGGCAACACGCCGAACTATAAATAAAACGAGTAAGCGATTCTCAATAAATCACTTGCGCAGAGGTTAGGTGACTGACTGAGAATAAAAACTAACACTTTACCTACCCCCCATCCCCTGCCACCCACCAAAAGTTAGGCCTGAGCCTAACTCATAGATCGTACAGTCTCGACCCGGCAACTAGTATAGTCCCGTCACCATTGTAGTTGACAGGGGTACGTCACACCCAACAACCTTCAAAATGTATTTACTTTGTTAATGTATTCTAATGCACTAATTTGAAATAAAACAGTACTCTGTTTGGCATGGATGTAAATATTAATTTAAGATATAAGTATTCTTCTTACAAATTACTTTCTTTAATTATACTTATAATTTCCCAGATAAAAACAAAATATATTTATTTTTGGGCCATTTTGGCGCCCCCCTGAATTGTTTATGTGTACGGTTGCACATGTAGCACAAACCTTAGACTGGCCCTGGCTGAGACACTGATAAAGAGAGTGAAGCGTCAGTTTCTGCTACCTAATGGCCTTGAAATGACCTAATTATGAGTGTCTTGAATGTGATCAAATCTGGTAGCAATCACATACATAATACATTAGTTTTTTCTTGGAAACTTCAGTTGTATACAATTGACAGTAAACTTATCAATGAATTCTCAAACTTTTCACCTCTTTGAAACATTATTTTTCTGTATAAACCTATATTTTATTTTATTCTTATTATTCTTACACTTTATAATATTAGAAACACATCTTTGTTTTAAATTTGATCTATTTCATGATTGATTACAAGTTCCACTTTACTCCTAAATTTTAGTTCTTTTGTTCCTTTTGGCTACAACTTCAAAAAATAATACTTATTTTAATTGATATACACTTTAAGTACATAACTATCTGTAGACACACATTTTAAGGCGTTAGGCTCACAATATTCTTATAAACTATCCATTTCATACTTACTTGGAAAGCAATGGAGGAGGCAGAAGTGGAAATAGGAGTGGTAATGAGAGTGAAAAACATGTATGAGGATAACAGGAGTTGTGTTAAGATGGAAAGGGGAAGGAAGGAGTAGTTCCAAATAAAAAATGGAGTAAAGCAGGGAAGTGCCCTTTCACAATTACTTTTTGCAATGTTAATGAAAATGGTCATGAACAAATTGGCATGAAAACTCGAGGAGGAAAAAATGAAAGCCATGATGTTTGCTGATGACTTGATGGTATGGGGGGAGAAGGAAGAAGAAGTAGAGGAACAACTACAAGAATGGAGTGAGGAAGTTAAAGAGTGTGGAATGAAATTTAGCATGGCAAAGTGGGAAGTGATGGTACTAACAAGGAAGAGGATAAGGCCTAATAGAGCTATAAGGTTAAATAGAGTAGAGATGAGAAAAGTACAGAACATAAAATATCTTGGAAGCGTGAATGAGGCAAAAGGTGGCAGTAGAGAGGATTTAATGAGAATAGGACAGCAGGGAAAGCTCTTCAATAGGACCTGCGACCTGCTATGGAGAAAATAAGTCCCCTTGAAGTATAAGGAAGTAGGTATTGTACAGGGCATACTTTGTACCTAGTCACATATGCAGCAGAAACATGTACAGTGAATGTAAGAAAGACTATGAAAATGGAGGCCATGGGAATGAAGTTTGTGAGAAGCATGCTAGCTGTCATGAGGAGAAACAAGATTAGGAATGAAGTTATCCGGGAAAGAGTGAGGGTACAGGGAGTACATGAGATAGTAGAGGTAGCAAGTCTGAGATGGTGTGGGCATGTAATGAGGATGGAAAAAGAGAGGATGCCGAAGAAAATGTTGGAAATGAAGTATGTGGGAGAAAGACCGCAGGGGAGGCCAAAAAAGAGATGGGAGGAGCAGATAACAAAAAGTGTTCAAGTGAAAGGAGAAGAAAGGAAGCAATTAAAGGAGGAAGAGTGGTGGAAGGATAGAGGACGATGAAGGCATTTTACTAAACTGACTCGGCCACAGGCGAGAAACAGTTGATGATGATGATTATTATGATTATGATTATGATGATGATTTGATATTCACCCAATAGATTAAGTCATAAAATAACTTTTGCTTAAAGAGTTAAAATATATTAAATAAAAAAATAATTAATTATATACTAGTTTATTATTCAATTCAATTAAGAAGAGTGATGCTGAGAATTATTCTGAAACTCTCTTCATGTTGTCATTCACTTTTTTACATGATGGTAACATAATTTTATATCAAAAGCTTTATGCACATATTTACTGTCAAACCTCCTCTTGTTGGTTTGCGGAGACTTATCAATCAACTGCTGCATTTGATGATCAGACAATTTGCTACTGTTGTGTCTAAAATAAACTCTTCACACTCTAGTTTAGCTGTCTCCCAGCATGCTCCAAGTATCAACCTGAGTGTGCACATCTTGTGTACATAAATCTGTCTTCCTTCTTCACAGAGAATGAGGAAGAAGGATGATCTATAAATATTAGAGTTTGAACTGTAAGAGTTAGTTCATTCAGTGCTATCTGGGGCCCAGTCTGGCTAAAGGATTCTAGCTAATTAAGGAAGAATGTGTTCCTATCCATTAAGTGTAAGACTACCCTTCCATACTTCTCCAGACATATGATAATGATATCCTTAATCCCTCCTATAACTACTATAGCAGATAAACCAGTTAGTCTTGGATCCTTAACTCCTCCTAGAACTGTTACAGCTTATGTACAAGCTCCAATTATATGCTTCTTGTCTACTAGAGTTGTTGCAGCTGATACCATAAGCTTCACTCACATCCTTCCATCATAATATGACTGTTGTTGATTCCACCAGATTTGTTCTTGTTCTTGCAGTTTACACTCGTATCCTTGCAACCTCTACTCACAGTCATGTATCCTTGTATCCATTAACTGTAGCAGTGTGTAAAATATATTGGAAACATGATTGAGGCAGAGGGTTGGAGTAAAAAAGATTAGGTCTGTGTGGGATCATAAAATTCGAGGAAAGAACTCGGGAAATTAGATGTTCCTGAAACTTGGTGGGAAAATTAATTCCTGGATTTTTTTTTTGGGGGGGGGGGAATATATGTATTATTAAAAGTTACGATTAAGAAACGTCTATCCATTCATGTCTTATTTAATGTTCATTATACAATATTATTAACTTATCTTCTGTTAATTAGACAGGTACCCTAAACTTCTGTAGCTTTTATCAAATTACTGCAAGAATAAATATTATTCAAGATTATATTCTGCTAATTTTAAAGGTGTTGATTATTGTCAAATGTTGCTTTGAGCTTATTAATTCGTCAATCAAAGGATGAGTTAGAGCTGTAGTATGTTGATCATGTCCCGAACACCCCTAACCCCTTGAACCCCAACATTTTATAAATTTCACCTCTGTAGAACTTTCCTCAGACCTGAACTAAACACTTCACCTGACACCACTATCTGATTTACTCTCACTAGTATGTCACTGTCATCCAAAATATATGAAAACAATGATATTATAGTTACTTCCTCTTGAATGGGGAAGTAACTGTAGTATCACTGTTTTTTTCCCCCTTAAATTATTCTAAATTAACATATATTTTAATAATATTCATTTAGTTTATTGTCATACTAAAGTAAATCTTATGGCTGACCTCAGCTTCCCACACTTTTACATTTTGCTATCCATGCGTGTGCAGAGTTGAGAATTGCTTTATCAACAACTTTTGGGACCTCCTCTATCTAGTTCACAGTCAACACAACTGAGCGCCATTAAATAACACACCAATGCTAATAATTTGTTATTTCGACACAAATTGTAATATTTTTTCAAATCATTATTTGTTGGGGTTTTTTTTTTTTTTGTTGCTATTTGTGGAGTGGTATATCTTTAAACATTGACTTCACTTGACATTTGTGTATTTCTTTTACTCTATAATATTTTTTCAACCAGATATTTCCTTAACGTTTGTTACTTATTTATTTATGTTTTAGTATTAATCAACAATTTTTCTTACTTGACATTTGCTATTTTGTCACATACATTGTTCTTTAAGACATGGTAATATGAATCTATTATATTACTTTTATTTTTATTTGTAGAAAGTAATATTACTTATGTTTTAAACTCATATTTTTTAATTTAGTCACCAGTTTATAAGTAGCTAGGATTTAATAAAAGAATCTATGCCAAAATTATAAAATGTTATGTTAGTAAGTAAAGTGTATGTTTATGTATGTGCAGTCAGAATATATTCGTGCCATGGACTTAGGAGGTGGCATGGTATGGGCACTAGATCTTGATGACTTCAGAAACAGATGTGGAGATGGGCCCCACCCACTGCTCAACACAATACGTTCTGTATTGGCTACACCGGGGACAGGAGCACCAGGTCAGCCAACATACTAACTTTTTCTATACGTCTCCTGAATTTTCATGGGGTGGTCGATTTTTCCCCTATCTTAGGAATGATACTATTTTTTTTTTGGTAATAAGAACGTTTAAAGGTCCATGTTTCTTTAATAGTTTGATTTTTGGTCAGTGGTTTGTGAATGTAGGCTAAGTATGCTTTTTTATTCAGTATTTTCTCACATTGAGATGACTTGATTCTGGATAAGTTGAGTGTTTATGTTTAAAATAGCTCTGATGAATAGTAATAGGTATATGACTTAGTGCAATAGTTGATTTACATTTTCCTATAGATTAAAAAAAAAAAAATTATATATACTTGAATGATTGTTGTTTAGTGGAATTGTCCTACTTTTGGGACTAAAATAATTGTACCCTTATACTTATAATTTAAAAAGCTTGTGTTTTCCCACATTTTTCAATACATTTTAGGCCTGAATTACCAATTCAGGATTGCAAAATGATTAATAATTGGTTTAATTATTAGCTAAGCATTCGAAACTATCCTTTAATCTTCATTTAAACAATCCAATAAACCAGTGTTAAAAAATGGAAATGCCACATAGCTGAGGGTGTAAAAATGTTCATGATTTTTGAAAGGGGCTAGGGTCAAAACAATTTTGTGGGGACCTAGTAATGAAATAGGTACATTTCCTACTTAATTACATTTACTTTTTAGTCAAATAAATGAAAAACACACAGTAATATTTTGTGTGTGTGTTTCTAAGGGATGATAATACACAAAGTTTACATTGTAAAAACATGTTAATAATCTAATATTATTCAACACAGTAACACACTCTTAATTTATTATTCCCCCGCCCCCTTAAAGCTACCAACATAGTGATTCAATAATCACACAATTGATGAATTCTTCCATAGTTTCATCGCATTTCCAACTCATTCAGCATTTCTTATTATTTTGGTTGGGGATCACCTCGTGGTTATGTCAAAGTCCACCGAGATGACAGCGTTTCGAGTATTGAGGCCAACTCGAGATAGTAAAATTGTGGCTAAACCACTAGGGATCAGTCACGGAGGAAAAAACCCACAATCTGTGGCATGAAAAAGGGTTAACCAAAATGGGGTGTGCAAATGGATTGTCCCTTTATGGTTTACCCTTTTTCATGCTGCCATTTGGGATTTGCTTCCTCTCTACAATGAGTTGGTATCTCTCGTGGCACTTTTTCCATCTTCATACCTGCTGGTTTGTCTACCCCAGGCCTTAATTAATTGACTTAAGGCTTAAAGCGTATGCAAGAACAAGACTTAGCAAGCCCGGAGTAGAAGTAAGTCAATGGCGCATGGATTTGCTTGCTAGCACAAGTCTGGTCCCGAGAAAACTTTGGCTGTACTTCACTCGTACTACGATGCTATTTCTCAAGCTGGCCGGGCGCATAACTATTGAAATAATTTGTTACTTCTTTGTTTTTGCGAAAGAATATAGTGGGCATAGATTATCTAGATTTTAAAAAGCCAACTACTCAATTATTATATATCGACATAATATAGCAGATTAAATTGAAAGTTTTATGAAATTATATACTGATCAAACCACACTCACCTTTTGGAAACTACCGGTAATTAAAATTCCTGGTTATTTCTTCTTAGACACTCTATTTTCTATCATCATGTGATTCTTGGTCTTTTCTAGTAAATATATTTCGCTTTTCCTCAATGAAAACTTGTTTTTCACTCACACTTTAACAAATCTTTTTTGTCTATGAACAGTTTTGTTAATTTTATGAGCAAAATCATCAATATAGAAGGCAGTGGTTGTAGATAATTTATATTTCCGTTGGTGTGTTGTTACCTCTGTGTAAGATTTTATCATGTGACTGTTAGCAAGACATTCTAGCATGCACTTGATAGACTTGATCTGGACTTAATTTTCGACTTTACTTGCAATCGACTTGTACCTGGATCTTGCTCAGCATCATTCTTGCATACCACCCTTAATGTTCATAATACTGTACAACTTTGATTGCCAATAGATATATTCAGCAAATACAACCTTTCTGTTATGTGTGACCACATAGACTAAATGGGCATGTCACCAATCCAACTTTGCTAGCGTGCACCTAGTGCCATGATAGCACCTAGATGCCATGATAACACTTCTTGTTTGAGGCAAGACGTTCTTAAAATCACCATTATTAACTCAACACCTTATTACTACTTATCACTTGCCTCAATTGATCCCTAGCCACGGCTTTCTAGATCGAGCTTGCCTCAATATGCTAGTGCTGTCATTTGGCAGATTTTTACAGAACCCGATATGATACTGGCACTGTATGAATAATACACATATAATTTAGAAACTGTAGAGTCATTATGCTTTTCAAAAATTGTTAGTGATTCTTCTCAGTCAGATACACCCATTTTGGGATATGGGGTTAGAATCCCTGGTTAGGTGTACTGAGGGTGGTTTTTCCTAAATGATTTTCCACCCTTCCTCACAAAAAGGAGGTGTTATGGAAATAATATTGTTGTTTATGGCTATATCTTGGTAATTGTTACTATTTTACTGAAGTCAAATGGTTTGGTCCTATGGTCCTTGAGTAGGAATAACATACTTTCTCATGTGTGCTGTCTCACCATGTGGCGGGACCGTATTCCTTACTAAAGAGCTAGTAGTTTCTGAAAACCTCTCTGTCTAAAGAATGATTCAATTAATATGATGTCTTGACTATAGTTCATAAAACAGCTGGAAAAATAATTATTGCCTTGGACTCGTGAACAAATACCTTTCCGATGTAGGCTTATTGGTTTCTGTTGCAGGAGGAACCATTGATTTTGGTCATTGAGTGCAGAATAAGAACATAATCTTCTATTTTCCCTGTCTTGTTTCCCAAAAAACAATGAAACATTTTGTCAGTGCTTGACTGTATGTGTTAAGACTGTACTTACAACTTCTTTTGACTCAGAACAGTCTAAGATTAACTCTGAAGGGTCTTACTGAGATACCTTAGTGAATTGAAAATAGTATTACATTCCTACACCTCTGTCAGTACCAGTATTGTAATTGTTACAAGTTAGTGTCCTTATTGTGTAGTGATGCAGCCATCAACAGTCAGTCCACAGCTGCCTCCCTCTGACTGGCAGCAGACTACACCGGCATCGTCTATAGACACGAGTGCTATTCCTAGTGTTACCACTACAACACGACCTCCACTCCAGGTACAAGTGGCACCACTGGAGATTTCAAAGTTGTCTGCTACTTCACCAACTGGGCTTGGTACCGGTAAGATATCTCCTCTAGTCTCTATAACAAGGATAGTTGTTTGTGTTACAGTGTACAGCTACATTCATAGAATATTAAACAAAATACATTGTATTGTTAAGGATGCAATGACCACTGAAGTTGAATTCACTCTAATTGGTCAAAAATGCTTAATATTCTGATGTAGATATTTCTAGAAATGTATGTCTTTAGAGACTTCAAAAATACTTTTTAATAATATTTATTTCAGGTACACAATACCTTTTTATGGAAAATATTATTTTGACTTTATAGGTAAGGCTACACTTTTTTTAAAGCTTCCACTTTCTGGCAAGTTTGTAGGCATTGCTATTTTATTATACTTCTAATAGCCATTGAATCCTTTCAGTTAGTGCCATTCTTTCTTTTTTTCACTCTTGATAAATATAATTAAAAACATTTTAAAAAAAGCACAAAATACCAAAGTATTCTAGGTAGAAAATACTTGAAATAATAATAATAATAATAATAATGATGATGATATTGTATTTTAGATAAAAAATAACGATATTTTCAAAATAATCCAAAATACCAAATGCTGAATAAAAAAGGACTCTAATTCAATATACTACAGAAAGTATGCCATAGAACATTTTCTGGACAAACGACCACTCAATTCTAAGCCATCCACCGCCTTTCTAGTAGAATCCACTAGCGTCTACTTGGAAAAAAAAACAATTTCCTCTTCATGGACAGACACCACCTTCAAATCCGAGGGACGGCAATGAGCACACATATGGCCCCGGCCTACGCTAACCTCTTCATGGGCAAACTAAATACCAACTTTTTGCAATCTGAATCCTTGCAACTGCTTTGCTAGATAAGATTTATTGATGACATCTTCATGATTTGGACAGATTCTATAACTAATTTTATTACAGTTTCTGAACAGGTTGAATAACCACAGCACTCTCAGATTCACCTGGAACCTTTCATAACACCATGTCATATTCTTGGATCTAGAACTGAGCCTTCATGAGGGAAAAATAAACACCACAGTAAACACCAAAACCACTAACCATCAACATTATCTCCATTTTCAAAACAATCATCCTCTTCATGTAAAATACTCTCTACCCTATAGCCTAGCTACCTGAGACAAATGTATATGTTCTGAGGAAAAAGACCTTAACAACCAATGTTAACAACTCTTCAAGGCTTTCACAGCCCGAGGATACCCTAAACACATAGTCAATAGTCAAATAAACAGAGCCCTATCCAATCAAGAAACAACCTTCCAGTGACACACCGCTCACCACCCAGTATTATGAAGGACTAGACAAACTCAGATTTATCCTAAAAACAGGCTACAATAGCCTAACCTCATCACCTCTCCACAAAATCTTCTCAACATTACTCCAAGAATCACATTCAAACGCCCCCCTAATCCCCGCAACATTCTGGTTCACCCTAAATTTCCTGACCCAGCCAAACAACATCAGGCCAAAGGTTCCTACTCTTGCAACAAACTGAGATGCAGTACGCACAAAATTCACCAACCGTCCGACTCAATCATCAGCAGACAAACACAAATTAAATAGGTACCCCATGAAGGGCCACTATGACTGCTCCACAGTAAATCTTATATACCAGCTCAGCTACAATGCAACTACTGCATTGCCGAATAAAGTGGCCTCACCACAGGAACACTCAGACAACAATGAATGGTCACCGTTTTGATAACAACCATGACAAACCAGTAACACTTCATGCCCAAATGCATAATTCAGATTTTAACTCATGCTATAGTACTACAGTTATATTAAACCTCCCCATTAGTTGCAATACTTCCCAGCTTCATAGGTGGGAACTTGTTCACCAATATATATCCAAATCCAGGCAACCTCAGTGGTCTCAACCTTAGATAACCTTAATAATGATTAAATATAATATAAATACAACATTCTATCCGTATAGCAAGAGTAAAGAAACAAGACAGAATAGGCAAAGGCAGAATCCATGCCTAAACCTTTTTTTGAATCAAGAAATGGGCAACAACAGAATCTATGTGACCATGATCAACCTCTAGCCATGCTGCCATAGTCCAGTTTGTGTTTTAATCTCTTCTGCTAATGAAGAGGTATTTAATACACAAGTGGTAATACTAGCCTGTAGGTCCTCAATGATATGATCCCTCACACTACATAAACATTAATTTCAATCCCACCGAGATACAAACAAAAGTTGGGTTGGCTATCATCTTGAGTGTAGATTATGAATCACCAAGCTTTGACATTAATCAAACAGTCTATTTTATAAATAATATAATAATATTAATAGATTATGGTTTTTTTAGCACCATATATTACTACCCGTTCGGGCTATATGTTTATGAACTAATTACAATAGTGGTTTTATGGATTTAGGTTATATTTAGAAGAAGTGTACCCACATTTGCGTGGAAGAAGAATGGAAAAACATTTAGGGAAAACCACCCTCAGTACACCCAACCGATATTCAAACTGTGATCTCCCTGTTATTACCAGTCTAGTCTTAGACCGGCAATTCTTAACCAGGGGCCGGGAAAGGTTTTTTGGGGGCCTCAAAAAAATAATTTAACATGTTATTTGCTTATTAATGAAGTTGATTATCTTAAATTTTATGTTTTGGAAGAAAGAATCTGATGATTGAAAGCATGTAAGTACAGTAGACTCTCGATTTTCTGGAGTAATGGAGGGGAGGGAAGCAAGTATACAAATCATGGATAGTACAAATAATCCCCATCTGTTTACCATCACTATTAAAAATTTGCTGCCCTTTGTTTTAACTTATTTATGTGAAAAGGTACTCTCCACAGTGGTAAATATTAAAACGAAGCAGTGAAATAGACTCCTGCATGCGAATAGCTTTAAGTAATACACATGAAACAAAAAGAGATAAATTAGTGGAAAGTGTTCAACAGCAGAGGTCCGATTGAATATATTTAAGTAAGTTAATTTATGTTTTTTTATTTGTTTTTTATTATAATTAGTAAATAAAGCCACTATTTTATAATAAATCTTAATGATTACTGAAAGTAATCATATTCTAGGTTACTATTGAAGTTCCGATAGTAAAAATAAAAACTTTTGTAAATCATAAATCATTATTGAGATTATGGTGCAAGTAGTATACAGATAGTACATCATTGTAGCAATGAAGCTGGACAGTTATTACCAGTATTAGATGAGCCTTTCCCCTGGATATCAATGACGAGAATGAAAATTAGAGAGGTGTGGTGTTTTTAACATAAAATAATATAATAACAATTACAATAATCTAAGCCTACTTCCATTCTTTATTATTTAGAATAATATGTTAAAAAGCCACATGGATATATGCAGGCATGTTATAACAAATTTAAGCTGCTACCATGTTGGAGAAGCTATTAGATGTTTATTTAGAGCATGGGGGCTATCAAAGCAGTCCCAATATTGTCTTTTACAGTTTTTATAAGACCTTGAACCTTCTATTTGAAGGAAACCAAATAGTCTTCCAATATTTATTTCATTACAATAGAGAAGAGAGTTTGGAACTAGAGATGTAAGGCCATGGAAACAAGTAACTTCATAGTGTCCCGATTGCTTTGCTGCTATACCTCAGTTTTAGCTTATGTGGTGCTGACTGACAGTTCACAGCTGACTTCTGACAGTCAACATTTAGGTATATACCTAAATGTTGGCTGTCAGAAGTGACAACTGCTAAAGACATGTTTTTTTACAGATCATATGATTCGGCGTAGGGATACATAATTTGGTCTGGTAGCTTTTCAAAGCCGTCCGAAGTCAGCTGTGAGCTGTCAGTCAGCACCACATAAGCTAAAACTGAGGTATAGCTGCCTTAACCAAGTTCTGAAATTATCAAAATGAAGACAAGTTAAGTTTCATGGTAGCTTGGAATATCCCATGTAGTGCTAATATTGCTCATATTATTCACAAAGAATGTATGTTCTGCTTGTCTTAGAGAGTACAACTTTAGTTCAGGGATTCCCCACATAACTGTGGGTGGAGCGGGTAAATCCCCAACATCTATCAATCTTATTGTCTACTCACATATTTTAGTAATGGTATACCTTTTATTTTAGAAAATTAAAGAATTATTGTAGCCATATTAATTATGTAGTGAAATAAGTTTAAGATTGCATAACGTATAAACATTAATGTTCCCCATATAGTAATTTATTAACTGGTTTACCTTGTGTTTACAACATTCTTGTCACTACTCATTCCCGAATTCTCCAATTTTAATCCCTCCTTTCATAGGGTTGTGTTTTCAAAGCTGCTTGTCTTAATCCTTCTTAGGGCTGTGTTCCCAAAGTTCCCACTTTTAGTATTTCCTATGATCATACTGCCAAAGTTCCCTGTTAAATCTCTCCTTAGGTTGTGTTCACAAAGTTCCCTCTTTTAAGTTTTAATCCTTTTTAGGGTTGTGTTCCCAAAGTTCCCCGTTTAAATCCTTCTTAGGGTTGAGTTCCCAAAGTCCCCTGTTTAAATCCTTCTTAGGGTTGTGTTCCCAAAGTTCCCACTTTTAATCCCTCCTAGGGTTGTGTCCTAAAGTCCCTTGTTTTAATTCCCCCCTAGGGCTGTGTTCTCAAATCCCCTATTTTAATCCCTCTGAGGGTTGTGTTCTAAAGTCCTCTGTTTTAATCCCTCCTATGGTTGTGTCCTCAAGTCCCCTGTTTTAATCCCTCCTATGGTTGTGTCCTTAAGTCCCTGTTTTAACCCCTCCTAGGGTTGTGTCCTCATCCCCTGTTTTAATCCCTCCTATGGTTGTGTCCTCAAGTTCCTGTTTTAATCCCTCCTATGGTTGTGTCCTCAAGTCCCTGTTTTAACCCTCCTATGGTTGTGTCCTCAAGTCCCCTGTTTTAATCCCCCCTATGGTTGTGTCCTCAAGTCCCTGTTTTAATCCCCCTATGGTTGTGTCCTCAAGTCCCCTGTTTTAATCCCTCCTATGGTTGTGTCCTCAAGTCCCCTGTTTTAATCCCTCCTATGGTTGTGTCCTCAAGTCCCTGTTTTAATCCCTCTGAGGTTGTGTTCTCAAGTCCCCTGTTTTAATCCCTCCTATGGTTGTGTCCTCAAGTCCCCTGTTTTAATCCCTCCTATGGTTGTGTCCTCAAGTCCCTGTTTTAATCCCTCTGAGGGTTGTGTTCTCAAGTCCCCTGTTTTAATCCCTCCTATGGTTGTGTCCTCAAGTCCCCTGTTTTAATCCCTCCTATGGTTGTGTCCTCAAGTCCCTGTTTTAATCCCTCCTATGGTTGTGTCCTCAAGTCCCCTGTTTTAATCCCTCCTATGGTTGTGTCCTCAAGTCCCTGTTTTAATCCCTCCTATGGTTGTGTCCTCAAGTCCCCTGTTTTAATCCCTCCTATGGTTGTGTCCTCAAGTCCCTGTTTTAATCCCTCCTATGGTTGTGTCCTCAAGTCCCTGTTTTAATCCCTCCTATGGTTGTGTCCTCAAGTCCCCTGTTTTAATCCCTCCTATGGTTGTGTCCTCAAGTCCCTGTTTTAATCCCCCTATGGTTGTGTCCTCATCCCTGTTTTAATCCCTCTAGGTTGTGTCCTCAAGTCCCTGTTTTAATCCCCCTATGGTTGTGTCCTCAAGTCCCTGTTTTAATCCCCCTATGGTTGTGTCCTCAAGTCCCTTGTTTTAATCCCTCCTGATGGTTGTGTCCTCAAGTCCCTGTTTTAATCCCTCCTATGGTTGTGTCCTCAAGTCCTGTTTTAATCCTCTAGGTTTGTTCTCAAGTCCCTGTTTTAATCCCTCCTATGGTTGTGTCCTCATCCCTGTTTTAATCCCTCCTATGGTTGTGTCCTCAAGTCCCCTGTTTTAATCCCTCCTATGGTTGTGTCCTCAAGTCCCTGTTTTAATCCCTCTGAGGTTGTGTTCTCAAGTCCCCTGTTTTAATCCCTCCTATGGTTGTGTCCTCAAGTCCCTGTTTTAACCCTCCTAGGTTGTGTCCTCATCCCTGTTTTAATCCCTCTATGGTTGTGTCTCAAGTCCCTGTTTTAACCCTCCTAGGGTTGTGTCCTCAAGTCCCTGTTTTAACCCTCCTAGGGTTGTGTCCTCATCCCCTGTTTTAATCCCTCCTAGGTTGTGTCCTCAAGTCCCTGTTTTAATCCCTCCTAGGGTTGTGTCCTCAAGTCCCTGTTTTAATCCCTCCTAGGGTTGTGTCCTCAAGTCCCTGTTTTAATCCCTCCTAGGGTGTTGTTCCTAAAGTCTCTGCTCTACTAAATGTTTCAGTCAAGGTGGAGGGAAGTTTCTTCCCAGTGATATTGACCCTGAACTATGCACTCACATAGTTTATGGATTTGCGGTTCTTAATGGAGATCAATTGCTAATTCGCCCTCATGATACATGGGCTGACTATGATAATAGTGAGTAATGTTTAATTATTTATTAAGCACATACTTTATTTATATGATTTAGTTCTACTAAATATGTGTTTGGATACAGGGTTTAAACTCAGTATACTGGTGAATGTAGATGAGTGCCAAAGGCAACATCTAGGTCAAAAATAAGAGAGATGTCCAGCATACTTACCTGGGTAGTGCAAGAGTAGTATTAAGTTTAATCTCTAGCTTTTGCTAACCCCAATAATAATATTTTCTTCAGGAGTTTAGAATGGACCAACCAACTGTTAACATGGTCACAATATTGTTTCTAGATGTATTATTTATGTGACAGTAAAATGTTTAAAAAGGTTTAAAAATAAGTATTTTTCTTTCCTAAATGCAAATAATATTTGTTCAATAACCAAGGCCCCTAATTGATTGGAATTGATTATTCCACTTTTATGTTTGTGACTTTTAATGTATTATTGTATGTTTTTTTGTCAGAGTTCTATGAGAAGGTGACAGCATTAAAACTGAAAGGACTGAAGGTGCTGCTTGCTATTGGTGGTTGGAATGACTCGGCCGGTGACAAGTACAGTCGTTTAGTGAACAGTCCCGGAGCAAGAGCAAGGTTTATATCACATGTTCTAGACTTCGTACAGCAACACAACTTTGATGGCTTGGATCTGGACTGGGAGTATCCCAAATGTTGGCAGGTTAGCTATATTTGATGTGTCTAGTGATATTTTCAAACTACAACTTACAACTTTAATAACAAACTAATAGTTATTATAACTAATGGGTGAAAATAAAGTTTGTGAAAGCTCTCATCAAAATACTTTATAATAATTATTCATATAATTCATTCATCAATACAACTTTACATTTTTGAAAGATGGCACATGACACAGGAATCAAACCAGAAACCTTATTTGCACGATTATTATGAATAGGGTGTTGCCTACATTTTCACTTGTACTTTACATATTTTGTTAAAATATTAGTCTTCTTCAGAATAAATGTGTTCATTTTACAATTCTAATACTAAAATACACTTAGGCTAGTCATAACCTAGAATGTGATTGTGTTTTTATGCAACATTCACATAAGAATCATCTTTGCTGCACTAGTGTGGACAATTTACATGAGGAATATATAGATTCAAAATAAAATAGAAGTTGGGTTGAATTTCAAAAAAGGCCAAGAAACTGTTCAATCTAATAAAATACTTTTCTAGCATTATTAAAAGGCTTTAATTAAAAGGAAATTATGCTATAGTTAAAAATAAGATGGGCCTAAGTTCATGATAAATAAAAAATAAAATAAAAAAGAATTATTATTATCATTATAAAATGCAATACACAGTAAGTGGATATTAAAAAAAAAAATTCCTTGCACTGGCTTTGTTAATGTAGCTTATTAAACCAGGCTGTAGGCATTTAAGTTTAATATATTTTGAAAAAAAGCAAAGCTATAATACAATTAAGTATTATATGAATGGTGGAGTTTGGGTGATGAATGATTATAATTATGGACATAAGTCATGTCTCGATTATAGTCAAATAAATAGAAAAATGACAACTGGACAGGGGAATAGAACCCAGTACCTTTGGCTTAGTCTGCCTTAAACTATGAGTGAAGAATGACCCTGAACATGGGACAACCTCTGGATAGCTCAGTGGTAGAGCATTGGTGCACTAAGTCGAAGGTCCCAGATTTGATTCCACTGTCCAGGTGTCATTTTTCAATTTATTTGATTAATTTATTTTGTAAGTCATCCAAGTTATTACAAATCACTCAGAATATGATTATCAACAATATGTTTCTATTCTTGTATCAAATAATAGTTAAAAACTAAATTTTAAAAGAAAAATTTGAAAAGTCAACAGTCGTAACTTTATTTTCTAGCTTTATTGCCCAAAGTCTTACATAGGTCCAAAATTCAAATTTCATCATCTTATCAATGCTTTTCAGGACGACAGAAAAGTATAAAGAATAGTTTTATAATAATTTCAATAACAATTTAATAAGCAATATAAAAAAAAAATCCATGAATTTTTGTCTTGTAATGATTTTTTTTCAAGGTCGTATGACAATGCTTGAACCAAAATTATGTGATGAATAGAGGGACATCTGAATGAAATTTTGCCCAGGAACATTATTACAATATACTCTCTTGAAGTTTCAAAATAATTGTTGTCTTAATTTTGGTCCAGAGCTAAACATTTATTTAGAGGAACATAAGTGATTTAAAGCCCATTTTAAGTAGATTATAAAATGCATATATGATAAATCCATAATTAATATATATAATACATTAAAATATGATTTTTATAGATAGCTACAATTCTGGCCAGTAGTGGAAAACGTTTTAAAGTCATATTTCTTACTGGACAGCTCAACATACTTTGCTAATGCTATTTTTTTATGTCATTGTTGAAATTTTAAAATTATACATACAAGTTAAAAATAAATTTAGATGATAGTTACTTAAAAGTTAAAGCCAACATTTTATTCATTTAACTTTAGCTAAATATTGTTTTGCGAAAGTGTTATCTATCCAACTACTTATTCATGTGACTAGGTGGACTGCAAGAAAGGACCCGACTCTGACAAGGAGGCATTTGCTGCATTAGTACGTGAGCTGAGTATGGTATTCAAACCTAAAGGTTTGCTACTGTCTTCAGCTGTGTCGCCCAGTCGAGCTGTTCATCAGCGCGGGTGAGTAGAAGCTATTGGAGGGAACGGCAATACAATTGAATGAAAGTATCACTTATATTTTCTTGATTTTAGAATATATATTATGTTGTGAGGATTTTTGATATTTTTATATATGAGATAAAATATTATATCCTATCAGCAGACTGAGGAGGTTGTTAGTGGGTTTTTCTCCACAATAGTTTTATTAGCACGTCTTACTACTCGTTAGGGTATTATGCTAATAACATACTAATTACAATAATCTATTGGGTATTGGGAAGGTTTAATTTGGAGGAAGTGCACTCAATCTGATGGAGGGAGGTGAAAACATTTAGGCAAAAAACCCTCAGTGCACCTGAACGAGATCAAACCCCAATCTCCCTTTTCAGCAGTTTAGTCAATTGCGAGAGAAGTGCCTTGGACCGTGCAGCCACCGAAGCGGTCTTCACATTATTGACGCTTAAAGAGCTTGGCATTCTATGAATGAGTGGCTACTTGGCGCTTGGATCTCCTATCAACCTAGTAGCCTATTAGTATTTTTACTATCAAAAGGGCTGTAAAAATATTTGTTTCACATTCAGAAGTAAGGCCCCTTATGACTAACCTTACATAACTGAGATAAGATTAATTGTTGACTTTTTTTAACAGTGTTTCACTATGAGATGTGGCACCATACTCATACAGTGAGATAAACTCATTAAACAACTAAAATATCTTTTAATATCAATTATAATTTTAAAAATGCTTGCACTGAAATAAATATGAAAAAATCTTCTTTTTATCATAAATCACAACAACTGGATTTAATAAGTATAAGTTTTATCTATCCATCGTGATGTTAAAAATTGTTTAATGAAACTGATAAACAGTCTCACATTACAAAACTCCCCATTAAGACACATGAATGATAAGTTTCTTTGTTAACTTTTTTTTTTTTTTTCTGAGTTGTTGAGCCAGATATATAGCTAATGTGTTTTATCTCAGGCTATGATGTCCCTGTGCTGTCACAATATCTTGACT
This sequence comes from Timema podura, assembly GCA_033556935.1. Lineage (NCBI taxonomy): Eukaryota > Metazoa > Arthropoda > Insecta > Phasmatodea > Timematidae > Timema > Timema podura. The sequence continues at coordinate 23,662,348 of JAVRXN010000011.1, forward strand.
GGATCGCAGTCATGACCTATGACTTCCATGGTCAGTGGGACAAGATCACTGGTCATGTTGCGCCCATGTACCCGCATCCAGAAGATGTGGATGTCACATTCAATGCTGTAAGTTTACCCTCTTATGATATCTCACATCATTTAGCCATCATGCTTTTCATCTTCTTTCCAAAACAACAAGAGAAATATCATACATTTATCAATCATAGCCAATTTTCTATTTTATTATAAGTTGGAGTTGGAAATTAAATCTGTATTTTTTAGAAATCAAATTTTTTTTATATAACATAATTTATAATTACAGTGAAAATACAGTAGGAAATATTTTTTGAAAAATACAGACTTTTTTTCATTGTGTCCTTATTCCTGGGTGTAACTATACTATCATGCTAATATGTAAGATTGAGGAAGGTAGAATTTAGAGTAAATATACTAACATTTGCTTGAAGGTGGAGAGGGAAATTGTTTAAGAAAAACCACCCTCAATATACCCCAGGTCAGGGTTCAAAACTGACCTCTCTGTCACTGGCAAACCAGACTAGATAAGCCTAACACTTAGTCTGCATTCACTGCCAAGGCAGGATTCACCACACCTATTATAAAAAAAAAAATTTAGGTGTTGATATTATCTATCAAAAGGCAGAGCTATACATCACATGACTTGGTGCATGAATATATAAAAGTATTAACTTTTGTAGATCAGATCTAATCTTAAAATAGGAAATAAATAGTACATTTCAACAATGTGATTGTCCTCTTTACAACATTACTTTTACAAAATTTCATAGATAATCAAAAGTCAGGGAAAGTTTATATATAATCTGTGGTGGTTGTTGATCTAGACACTAGGGTGTTTACAAACTAAAATTGTAACGAAGAATATTGTGCAAATATATACATATTTAGTTTAATTATATCAAGACAATACTAACATAAATATATGGGTCCTTATAAAGTTTAATTGAATCAACATAGAACATGCATACATATAAATAGGCCTACATAAATTATATACATTTATACATATATACACATATTTATGTAGGCCTACATACGTGCAAATAAAGTAACTATAGGCCTATAGATCTACTTACCACAAAGCTATACCATAGAGAACCAGGCAAGATAAATTCGCTATTCTTCAGGTTAAATGAAGAGTACATATGTTTACCTGACCTTACTACATTGACAATAATGGTACTCTTGTGGAAATGTGGATTTTTGTGCTTTTAAATTTTCTCGCTCATATGAAATAGTCTGGCTAGCCATGCTTTGTTCATATATTTAGCTCTTTACAAAACAGCAAGAAAGCTAAACAATACAAAGAATTTATTGAATGAAAGTCACATAGTCAAGAATATTTTTAGTAAATGTTACCTTAGAATTTGCATTTGTAATCACATTTTTTGTTTTGCAAACTTTTTCAATTAAATTTTGTTTATCAGATCCTAACCTTTTAGTTATTCTACTATCCTGATAAATTAATGTATCACTATTTAGAATTTATTGCTATGTATTCTTCTTTAAAAAATATTACAAACAAAAAAACTCTGATGTTATGTCTATTTACACTTTCAATAAGCTAATACATATTTATAATCTAATTATTTACATAATTATATTCTATATATGGTAACACAAGGTTTAAACAAGTATTTTTTTAACTTCACTTCCGAATTACCAATCAAAAGAAAGACATTTACCATACTTAAAATGATTCGTCCAAACTACTTGGTTACTTACTCTCAACTGAATCGTGACTGGACTCATGAGAGTCACAAATGTTTCAGTTTGCTTAAATCAGCTCGATTGGCAAGACTCTAGAGGGAGAGCTAATAAAAATACTAAATGTCCACAGCAATGTAGCGCACATTTCCCATGCTAAATATCCATAAGAGCGTTGTAATTCTGTCATGCACATGCACACTATCACTTTTTCTGTAACAAATAATTCTAGCGTTCACACTGTGCTGCCAAACTGCCTATAAGACCTTATTTCCCACACTCATACTTGACACAGTTACCAACATTACACCAGAAAATCACTTACCACAATAGAAGAAAGTGATTGTTTAGTGTAATAAATTATCACATGAATCTAGATGTACTAATTAATTATTTAAAACTAAAATAGTATATAACATGTAATCAAAATATTGTGGGTTCATGTGTATATGTGCTCATATACATGAGCCTCCACTGTATATAATATGTTATTTTGTAAAAATATTAGAAGATACAAATATTTTTATTTATGATAACACAAAATATATTCTACTTCCCCGTGATCAAAAATATAAATTTATTGATTAATTTTGGTTTAAAAAATTATGTAAAATAAAATTATACTTTTCATAGAAAAGGCTAAAGATTGTTATAGACATTAACAATTAAGTACTGTCATTGACTTAAAACATAGTACATTATTTATATTTGACTACCAGATAAGTATTTTATGATCCATACAGTGAAGATAGCATATATTAAATGTATATAAAAATCTAATTCCCCTTTTTGTAATGTAAGAAAATCTGTATTGGTTCCTCATGTTTATATTTTACTCAATATTAATTATTATCCTCAATACACCTTATCCACTGCTGAACATTGAAAGTACCTTCAAGTATCAACTTTGTTGTGTATTTTCAGAATTTCTCCATCCATTATTGGATCCGCCAAGGAGCTGATCCCAAGAAAATTGTAATGGGTATGCCAATGTATGGGCAGTCCTTCTCTCTGGCAGACAACAGCGAAAATGGTCTTAATGCGCCCACTTACGGTGGAGGGGAAGCAGGAGAGGCCACGCGAGCAAGAGGTTTCCTGGCATACTACGAGGTGAGCAATAACTCTTGGGAATAAAAACACTTTCCAAAATAACAAAATATCAACAATAAACAGAGCTGAGCCTTCACCCAATCAACAATACACAGTTTGAAAACCAAGTGGTGAAATACAAAACACTAGTTAATAACAAATAATACTAAATAGTGTGACAAGCACAAGGTTTAAAAGCTACCAGAAAAAGTTCAGATGCAAATTTTATACAACAAATCTTAAATCAAAAACTTTTCAATGCATGTTGGAATCTTCTTCGTCACAAGAATAGATGTGCTGTTGCTTTTCTTTTCTACCCATAACTGAGATTTAATATTAAAATTCCTCTTCATTCTTTTTAATATTTACCTACTATTGGATGTATTGTTCATTCTTTCTGATCATTGTTAGACACTATTAAAATTCCTACTCATTACTGTTAGTAACAATTAAAATTAGTACCATAGGTATTTATTTCTACGTGTTCCTTTTACAAAGGAACTACTATTGGATCTGCTATTCATTACCAGTCACTACTTATAAGTAAATATTAAATTTCAATACTCTTTATTCTACACTGCTAGCTACTATTAAAATTACTATTTATTACAACTTATTCATGATTAAATACTGCCCATTACAGCTTGTTTTTATTAAAATTACTATTCATTGAAACTTATTCATATTATTTACTGTCCCTTTCTGCTTGTTTTGATTAAAATTACTATTCATTGCAACTTATTCATAATAAATACTGTCCATTCCTGCTCATCTATTTAATTAAAATGAAAGAACTATTTATGTTTTCTCATTCCTGTAATATACAATTAGATTACTGTCTAAGCATACTCATCAGGTACTGCAAGTTAAGACTCAATCTAATGATATTTCAAACTAATTAGTGTTTGCCTAAGTTTTTTGTGATTCGTGTCTTGTTGTATTCTCATATTTATACTAATGATGTAAAGATGAGATAGGTTTAATTTAGAGAAAATGTACCTGCATTTGTATGCAGGTCAAGATGAAAACTAATTAGTAAAAATACCCCTCGTCGCCCAGCTGGGATTCAAACCTCGACCTTCTTGTCAGTTCAAACCACTGATGTAAGTTATTTTTAGTTATTATTTCTCTCTATAAGGAAAACCTCTTTTGCTTTATGAGGTAATTGTATTATATTTGGAAGAAGGTACAGGTGGATAGAAACATATAAAAGGAATGAACACAATATGGTTTTACAATGAAAAGAACAACACAATTCACACTTTACATTGTTGCCATTGGATAAAGAAGCAATAGCTGCCTCTTGAAGAAAATAGATCATTACCTCCCATTCCCCCGACCTAGGTTTCGTTCTATTGGGACTCATCAGGGAGGAGTGTGAAAGGCGCAATGCAACTTCCTAAAAGACGAAACCAAAAACAACACAAAAGGGAGAAAATGGAAAATGGTAAAGAATGATAGAACACATAGATAGGAAAATGTTTTCTCTCCACCTTTCCATTACCTTCTTCCAAATATAATACAATTACCTTTTAGTTATTATTAAAATTACTATTCATTTATACTTGTTATTACTAAAACTTATTGTACTTAGAGGTTTACTGTTCCTTATTACTCATTAATGCTAATTATTACTAAAACTACTCTTGATTTCTACTCATTCATTTAAAATACTATTGGATTTATTGTTCATACCAAGTAATTCCTTTTAAATTAGTAATGGTTTGAATTAGGAGGGAAACCCAGCACACTTACCTTGGTGATACTGGAGTAGAAATTGTTTAGATAGAACACTAAAAAACATACAAACACATTTTTAAGGACAAGCTTTCACTGTCACAAACGGCTTCATCAGGTCAAGAGAGTAGACTGATGCTCTAGGTTGAACTTCAAGGTTGACTGTTGACTCCACAAACTCAACAATCTCTTGAAAATAGGTTTCCCCATACTACAATCCTCCACCATTAAACAACATGTCTTCAAGGAGCCTCCAAAAGTAACCTATAAACAACCAGCCAATCTACACAACTTACTTGTAAAACCCAAACTGCCGGACCCCACTATTCAACCCGAACCCAAACAAATATCAGGTTCATTTCCCTGCAACCGCACCCCCTACAAAACCTGCACCATACATAAACCAACAAATTCATTTTCCAGCAACATAACTAAAATAAATTTTCTTAATAAATGCCACCATACTTGTGATTCTGAAAACCTCATCTACCAACTGGAATGCACCCAGTGCCAAGCACAATACATTGGTCTCACAACAGAAACATTAAGAAGAGAATGATGGTCATCAACATGACACAAAAATGAAAAATAAGATAAGCTGTAACATCACATGCCGAAACCATGATCTGGACTTTAATCACTGCTACACAACCAAGTGGTCAAATCCCTGAACAAGAAATATGCAACCCTTCACAACTAAGGATATGGGAACTGGCCCATCAATATATCATCAAATCCAGACAAGCCCCTAACCTCAACCTTAGGTAATTCCTCTCCTTCCTACCAGCACACTTATTATTACATTCAATGTCACAACAATAATACAATATATAACACAATTTTTAGTTTTTCTATCTATCTATTTATTCATAGTGCTGCCATCTATACAGTAATATCATAACTGAAAAACAGTCAACTGTGGACAGTCAACCTTGCATTCCAACCAATAGCATCAGTCTACTCTCTTTACCTGATGAAGATGTCTGTGACAGTTAAAGCTTGTCATTAAAAATGTGTTTTTAAACCATGATTTAGCCTAGTGCTCTATTCCAAATTACTTTTAAATTAATAAGTAATATTCTGCCAGAAATAAAAAATAAATTGTCATTGTAAGGTGTTTTTTTTTCAATCTCACCATGACTGTAATCCAAAGAGTCAAAAGATAATATTTCTTTGCAACAGATTGTGGAGACCCTGGGGTGTTAACCCTTAAATCCGGGCCTGTATATCCTAATTATGGCCTAATATTACAAAACCTCTTTTTAAAAGTGTATTGCTATAGCAATTCCCTTTATATTTTCAACTCCTGTTTATTACTCTCAATTACTTTTACCGTAGTTTAATTGTTTAACTTTGTAATCTCTATTTCTGCTAGTGACTCTGAAACTACACATTAGGTACCAATTCTATTTGTTCCTACTTCTTACATCCTTTATTAAATACTTATAGGTAAAGTTTTAAACTTCCGTTACAAAACTTCTAGTTCCTGTTATTTATATTTCCTGTTTAATACTATTTCTTACAATCTCATACATTTGTTGCTTCTTTAACAATAATTATCTGTTTAATATTGTTAGGACATTTTTGGATTAATCAGGAGCAAGCAGGGATTTTTATATTAACATGAGTGTGTGTGTATATATATATATACTTATTATTATATAACTTGATTTGAATCAAATATAAAATAAATGTTAATTTTCATAATAGATTTGTACAAATATTAAGAAGAAGGGTTGGCGCGTGATAAAAGACAAGAAGGGCAGGATGGGGCCCTATGCCTACTCTCGGGACCAGTGGGTGTCATTTGATGATACAAGCATGATCCGACACAAGGCAGAGTTTATCAAGGCCATGGGTCTGGGTGTGGGATGATTTGGGCCCTGGATCTGGATGACTTCAGGGACATATGCTCCTGTGAGCAATACCCACTACTCCGGACCATCAACAGGGTGCTGCGTGGATATCCGGGTCCTGGACCCAACTGCGACATTGCTGCTGCCGCTGACAACATCAAGGTCGACATACACGAATGTGAGTAAAGTTAACAACCATTTCTTGAGACAATTATTTAAGTTACTAGATCTACTTCCATGTATTCATACAGCAAGGAATGTGTTCTTTGAATGTAAATTTTGACGATGGCAAGCTAAATATACAGTAGTAACATTAGGTCAATATTGGTTATTTCACATTAATTTGTCATAGTTTAAAAAGTGTCAAAATAATAAGATTTAGGTATAACAACACAAGGGAGCAAAGAGAGATGCTGTATTGAGAAAAATAATAATTTATGAAATAAGTGAACTCATTCAAATAAAAAAGTTATTACTAATCAAGTGTTACAACTTAACTCTTTCTATTTATTTTGAAAACATAGAGCCTAATTGAAAGTTTTTGGGTAATAGTAAGGAGGCAGCCATTGGTTGTAAGCTGTTGTTGTTGTTGATGATGATGATGATGATGATGATGATGAAGGATGCTGTTACAAGAAATGCAGAAGTTTTATTAAAGGCTAGTGATGAAATAGGTTTAAAAGTTAATGCTGAAATGACTAAGTAAATGGTCACACAGAGAGCAGAGATTGGGGACGATAGTTTAAAGATTTCTAGGAACGAAAAGGATATAGTTGGGAAATGCAAGCTATTGCTTGGTTGGTAAGTTGTTGACATCTTGCCTGCTGTCCAGGAATGTAAAACTTAGAATATACAAAACAATGAATTTACTGGTTGTTCTCTATTGGTTTAAAACGTGCTCACTTACCTTAAAATAAAATAAATTAAAATAAAATAGGCTATTAGCAAACAGGGTGCTTAGGAAGATAGTTGGTCCAAAAAGGAATTAGGCTACTGGAGATTGGAGGATGTTACATAAGGATGACTTACATACCCTGTACTCATCAAAAGACATTGTTAGAATGATCAAGTCTCGTAGATTACATTGGGCAGGACATGCAGAGCGAATGGTAGAATCTAGAACAGTGTTCACTGTATTGACAGGCAAACCCAATAGGAAGACAGATAGGAGGATAACATTAGCATGGATCTGAAAGAGGGTGTAATGAGGTGGACTGGATAGAACTAGCTCAAGAAAGGGATAGGTGGCGTACTTTTTTAAAGTGCGGCAAGCATTTTTGAGCTCCTTGTGTCATAAAGTAAATAAGTAAGTAGTTGACAGTTTTACCATTTTGACAGTATTGTGGGTTTCTTTCATTTGTAAGAGACGAGTTTGCTTCTATTTTCCCTTTAAAACCCTATTTTTTTGGTGGAGATTTATAAAAGCTAAGTATAACTTGTGCAAATATCCTTTGCTATTATAATAACTAATGGCACTTCCAAACTTTTTATATAAACCAGGCATGTCCAACCCACAGCCAGCGAGCCACTTGCAGCCTCCAAGTATGTTCTGTGTAGCCTGCCAGCTCAAATTGAAAAAAAAAATCTTTTTAAGCATCGCATCTTACTACCCGTTCAGGCTATATGTTTTTATGCTAATTACAAAATGGTTTTAAGGCTTAGGGAGGTTATATTTATAGGTAGTGTACCCAAATTTGCGTGGAGGAAGAGCAGAAAACCATTTTGAATAAACCACCCTAAGTACACTTGACTGAGATTTGAACCTCAATCTCCCTTCGACTACTGCGAGAGCAGTGCATTAGACCATATGGGCTCTGAAGCAGGTTTTAAATACTCAAAATTGCATTTATAAACAACAGATTAGGCTCTTTTAAGTGACGTAAATGCTCACTAACATCCATTTAGTTTCCAGAAGTTTAGGTATAATTTTAGGTAATTATTGTTGTAAGCCACACAGCACTAATTATCTAGCATTATTGTTGTAAGCCCCGCAGATCTGATTTTCAAGCATTATTGTTGTAAACCCACAGCGCTGATTATCCGGCATTATTGTTATAAATTCCAAAGTTTTGATTTGTCCCCGTACAGTGGATGAGAACTTGATCGCACCTTCAGACTCTGTTCTCTTGGAAGCAGTAGATGAGCCAACATGTGGAAACAAGATATTCCTGTCCCATTCAACTGACTGTAACAAGTACTACTTGTGCCACCATGGAGAATTGTTGGAACAATCTTGTCCTGAAGGCTTGTACTGGAACACAGTGAGTTAACGGGGTGAAAAAAATAACAATGTTTGTCTTAAAACTGGAGTTTAAATATTTGAAACAGTAGAGTTTAGTTCATTTTAGTGAATAATTACAACCTGCACATGGAAATCGAACCCAATACTGGAACCAATGTTCCGCTTGTCATTTTTCACTTATTGAATTTGATTCAATTATTAAGACTACATATCTTTATCTTGAGTTAGCAGGAAAACAACTAAAATTATTGAGCATCTCAAAGCATAGTTTGTCCGAGAAGTTACAAAGTTTGGAAAACTAGAACCAGTTGCAAGATTTTAAATTTTTTTTCTGCTTGTGATGTTGAAGATCATTCTGTTTTTAATCATCTTGATTCTGCTGCATTGGAAACGAAGCTTAACTGAAAACTTTCTGGCTTCACTAGTCAATTTTCAGAAGTACACATGTTTCTTAGGTTTCATAATAGTTTTATAATTATTATGCCAATTTGTATTAGAAATGAAAATAGTTTAATTTGAAAATACTCATTTTATCAATCCTTTATTTATTTTTAGATTGGAGTGGAAATAAGTATCTAAGAAAAGATTTAATTTGAGGAACAAATAAAAGACATATATATGCACACAAAAAAAAGCATAAACACAATGGCTGATCACCGTACATTCAATAAGCTCCTCAGCCCAATTATCCTCAAGTATTTTGATTTGTTTTAGCCAAATTATTTGGTAAAGGTTTTAAGCCTCTCATTCTTCGCCCATACTTAACCTACATAAAACAAATTAAAGAACAAATTTCCAACACAATTCATAGCTATCTATAAATTCCTAGTTTAGTCAGAATCAGATAGGAATCATATCAAATCCTCGCAGCGATCTTTACTGCAAATGCAAGACAAAATCAACAAATAATCAGTAGTTTCATTAGATTTCTATAAGCGTGTTCATAAGATAGTTGAAACAAACTAAAATACATTGATAAAGAAACATTTTGGATAAAATAGCATCACAGTTCACCAAGAAGCATAAATGAAATAATTTACCCTACTACACAAACATATTAAATAAGGAGCATTTTGGTTTGCCAAATAGAATAATGGTTAACTGAGATATGTCACCACAAGTTTATCATTTTAATTTTTCTTTCGCTGCTAGGCAGGTAGTAGTTTTCCCCTTGATTATCGCAATGCTAATAGGTCGCCTTTAAGATTTTAAAAAAATTCTATTTTAAGGTTTTTTTCATCTGTTGGTTTCATTAGATCGGAAAAATATGGTTTAGGGCGGTAATATTATTTGAAAATACTGAAAATTTAAATTTTCTACAGTGCAGAGAAATTATTTTAAGAAATTTTGAGCCCTATATTTCATCCAAATTAGATTAGGTTTGTATGTTTTGTTTGCTATATTAGATTTTTAGAGTTTCAGATTTTTATCATAAGGATGGTATGCTTCATAGCATACATAGCAAATTTCAGCTCTATAGGACTCAGTTTGTACTTTTTGTCCACCATATTCGATCCGCAATTTTGGATTGTTCAAGTTTGAGATGTTTCTCATAAAGATGGCATTCTCCATAGGATTCATACCAAATTTAAGCTCTTTTGGCTGCTGTAAAGTGGGAGAAATAGCTCTGAAAAGACATACAGGCACTGCCTGGATTTTATTATGTAAATAATTGAAAAAGTACACATGGACATCGAGTTGTGATGATATGTGAATGCTGTGAGCTCTAGACAGACTTAGCATGATTGTTAGTAAAATTTTCTCAAATTGTATTTTTAGATACATGCTGGGAATGATATTTGAATATTACAGTGTTTACCAAACAGTTGTTTGTTACTTAATTACACACCAGAAATTGACAATTACTTGAAGAGTTCATATAGATAACAACATTGTTCTAGCCTTCACTTCCGTTACAACAATCTACTAGAAGTTTTGCGTGGCTGTCAGGTGAAAATTTGACCTCCTAATTGTATATTCCAGGACCATTGTGACTGGCCTGAAAATGCCAAGTGCGGCTCCCCGGAGGAGGGGATGAGTAGCAGCACCAGTATCAGTATCACAATGACTGAGCAAGCCACTACCAGCCCGACCACGAAATTAACCACCGCTCGGCCAACCACCAGTATGAGGCCTTCCACGCCTGGTACAAGCACTGACACTGGCTACAAGGTTGTCTGCTACTTTACCAACTGGGCTTGGTACAGGTCAGTACAAACTTTACAATGAACCTTTTTTGATGGATTATAGTTTTGGTTTGGTTTCCATCAGCTGTTTCCTCTCAAAATGAGGAGGAATGGAGGTAAAGGTGATAATATAGTTTGGTAACAGACACACGTCGAAGTTGTTTTTGTTAATGATGGAAAAAATAGGACCCCTCGTATACAAAGCGTGGTGAGGAAGAGAAAGTTGAACCTTGACAGATAAGGAAGAGTGAGAGGAATCTTGGTATACAAGGTGGGAGGGGGGGGGGAGGATAGGGAAGGATCTTGACACATAAAGCGTGGTGAGGGGAGAGAGAAACCTTGGTACATGGGGTGGAATCATAAAAAGAGATTGAAAGGAATTGTCAAAATAATACAACAACTCTTACAAATAGTGTCAAGTTTATGTTGACATATCTGTGAAAGAAGTTGCTAAATAACTTATTTCCTGAGCCCTCCTTGATAGTAGTCAGAACATACGTCAGTCCCTCTGGAATACAATTGAGATTATAATACCATATTCTTGTGTGCGGAAAGAGGGTGAAAAAATGGAGTCAAGCGAGGAAAGTTCCCTCTCAATTGTAGACAGGTAGTGGTATTATGAACATTGGTCTATGCTCTCACTTGTAGGCAAGGTATTATGAACATTGCTCTATGCTCTCACTTGTAGACAAGGTAATATGAACATTGCTCTATGCTCTCACTTGTAGCAAGGTAATATGAACATTGGTCTATGCTCTCACTTGTAGGCAAGGTATTATGAACATTGGTCTATGCTCTTACTTGTAGGCAAGGTATTATGAACATTGGTCTATGCTCTCACTTGTAGGCAAGGTATTACTGAACATTGCTTATGCTCTCACTTGTAGACAAGGTAATATGAACATTGCTCTATGCTCTCACTTGTAGCAAGGTAATATGAACATTGGTCTATGCTCTCACTTGTAGGCAAGGTATTATGAACATTGGTCTATGCTCTCACTTGTAGGCAAGGTATTATGAACATTGGTCTATGCTCTCACTTGTAGGCAAGGTATTATGAACATTGCTTATGCTCTCACTTGTAGGACAAGGTAATATGAACATTGCTCTATGCTCTCACTTGTAGGCAAGGTATTATGAACATTGGTCTATGCTCTCACTTGTAGGCAGGTAATGAATGTTATGCCATTAGAGGTATGAACATTGGTCTATGCTCTCACTTGTAGGCAAGGTATTATGAACATTGGTCTATGCTCTCACTTGTAGGCAAGGTATTATGAATATTGCTCTATGCTCTCACTTGTAGGCAAGGTATTACTGAACATTGCTTCATGCTCTCACTTGTAGACAAGGTAATATGAACATTGCTCTATGCTCTCACTTGTAGACAAGGTAATATGAACATTGCTCTATGCTCTCACTTGTAGACAAGGTAATATGAAGCAATGCTCTATGCTCTCACTTGTAGGCAAGGTATTATGAACATTGTTCTATGCTCTCACTTGTAGGCAAGGTATTATGAACATTTGTCTATGCTCTCACTTGTAGGCAATGTATTATGAACATTGTTCTATGCTCTCACTTGTAGGCAAGGTATTATGAACATTGCTCTATGCTCTCACTTGTAGACAAGGTAATATGAGCAATGCTCTATGCTCTCACTTGTAGGCAATGTATTATGAACATTGTTCTATGCTCTCACTTGTAGGCAAGGTATTATGAACATTTGTCTATGCTCTCACTTGTAGGCAAGGTATTATGAACATTGCTCTATGCTCTCACTTGTAGACAAGGTAATATGAACATTGTCTATGCTCTTCACTTGTAGAGACAAGGTAATATGAACATTGCTCTATGCTCTCACTTGTAGACAAGGTAATATGAGCAATTGCTCTATGCTCTCACTTGTAGGCAATGTATTATGAACATTGTTCTATGCTCTCACTTGTAGGCAAGGTATTATGAACATTGTCTATGCTCTCACTTGTAGGCAAGGTAATATGAACATTGCTCTATGCTCTCACTTGTAGGCAAGGTAATATGAACATTGTTCTATGCTCTCACTTGTAGACAAGGTATTATGAACATTGCTTTATGCTCTCACTTGTAGGCAAGGTATTATGAACATTGCTCTATGCTCTCACTTGTAGACAAGGTATTATGAACATTGTTCTATGCTCTCACTTGTAGACAAGGTAATATGAGCAATGCTCTATGCTCTCACTTGTAGACAAGGTAATATGAACATTGCTCTATGCTCTCACTTGTAGACAAGGTAATATGAGCAATGCTCTATGCTCTAACTTGTAGACAAGGTAATATGAACATTGTTCTATGCTCTCACTTGTAGACAAGGTAATATGAACATTGCTCTATGCTCTCACTTGTAGACAAGGTAATATGAGCAATGCTCTATGCTCTCACTTGTAGACAAGGTAATATGAACATTGCTCTATGCTCTCACTTGTAGACAAGGTAATATGAGCAATGCTCTATGCTCTCACTTGTAGACAAGGTAATATGAACATTGTTCTATGCTCTCACTTGTAGACAAGGTATTATGAACATTTCTCTATGCTCTCACTTGTAGACAAGGTAATATGAACATTTCTCTATGCTCTCACTTGTAGACAAGGTAATATGAACATTTCTCTATGCTCTCACTTGTAGACAAGGCATTGGAAAGTACAAACCTGAAGATATTGATGAGTCACTATGCACACATATAGCATATGGGTTTGCTGTGTTAGATGGAACCACACTCACCATCAAACCTCACGACTCCTGGGCAGATATTGATAATGGTAAGCTACTTCATATGAGCCCTACTATTAACTCTCACTTGCTTAAGGTGAACTTATTAACACAATAAGTGGTGTAAATTTTTCATATTAAATCAGGATGATAAGGCATCATACTATGAAAAAATTTAATAAATACACAAACAGTGAGCATATTAGAGATATTTTATTTGTTGGCTATTGTTAGAGACTCACTGAAACTTATAGCGTGAGGTTGGCGAGACTGGGGACTATAGGACAGTCAGTGCGTGAGATGGCGGTGGGTAGACGTGAATAAGGCGTGTGCGAGTTAAGGTCGTGAAAAGGGGTTGTGTTCATACATGTGTGTAGCACAAGTTATGTTGGATCACCAAGTGTAAAATAACTAGGCCATTTGTGGGTATAACAAATCAGAAGTGGGATGAACACAAAAAAATAATATATCAAGTGCTTCGTTAAACGCGTAACCGGTATCCCTTGTGCTTAATGGCGTAAAACACCTGACGCGTTATCTAAGTTTGTGATAAACGATTGTAAATTTCATTAAAGTATATGTCTTGAATTTAAATAGTAATATTAACGGGTTGCAATTGCAAAAAAATATATTATAATAATAATAAACAAATTGTCATGGATGATGAGCGATAAAATAAGACTTGAAAAACGTGGGTACGCCGTGGTCGCCATCTTGCTAGCGTGGAAAACATTTAAATAATTTATATATATGTACCTTGAGTTACGAGTGTTTGAAAATGAACAAATTGTGATTTAATTTCCAATAACCCTTCAAAAATCAAATAAAAAAAATGCAACAGCAAGACCAAAACGATTTGGAGGAAGGAGCTATAAGCCATGAGGAGGTAGTGGCAGAACATCAGACGGACTTGGTTATGTCTATGCAGGATGTTCTGAACCTAATTTTGGAAAGTAACCGCCAGCGTGATAAAACTCTTTTTGAAATGATGAGATCGCAACAACAGCAAATACCAGAACCAACTTATAATATAATGCCTGACTTAGCGAAAACCATCCCCTATTTTGATGGCGAGTCATCAGGAATGAATGCGTCTGAGTGGCTACAAATAATCAACACCACGGCAGAACTCCATAAATGGCAGAATCCATTCAAGTTAGAATCTGCTAGGACTCACCTCATAGGTGCAGCTCAACATTGGTATCGATCCCGTCTATCAGAAATAGTCAGTTGGGACCAATTCGAACGCCAATTTCGACGGACCTTTGTGGGAACTTTAAGCCTCCCAGAAAAATTTGATCAAATGAAGAACCGTGTGCAAGACAAAAATGAAAACACGCATTTTTATTTTCACGATAAAGTGCGGCTATGTAAGGCCCTGGGATTAGAGTTCACAGACACTAAGAAACAACTTGCAATTGGCCTGTGGTCACGTGAATTAAGTACTCTCGTCATGAGCAAACACCATGAGGACCTGGATGACCTCCTTCATGACATAAGGGATTTCGAAGAAGTGAATGCACAGCGATCAAAACGTGTTACAGATCGTCCTGGGAAACAGATTTCGTGGAGATCAAATGAGCAACCTAGGCTTGGCCTACAAACCGGAAGTGACATGACCAGCTCACAAGAGACTAGTCAAGCAAGAGGCCGACCATCTAGAAGTGAAATAAAGCATGAGCGGCCAGATTCAGTGTATTATCAAAATGAAAAACGGGAGCCACGTTGTTTTAATTGTCAAAAATATGGACATATTTCTAGAGACTGCTCGGAGACAAGAAGACCTATAAAATGTTTAGCTTGTGGCCAAGAGGGCCATACCAGGCGTTTCTGTACTAATCGAAACAGGCAAGTGGAAGAACATATTCAAATCACTAGCACCGAGAAGAACATAACTGCAGATTTGGAGAAATACCTGAAAGAAGTTAAGATAGGACCTGTATCATTTATGTCGTTGATAGACACAGGCAGTTCATGTTGCACAATACAAGCCACAGCAGCCATAAAGTCTGGATTGCCAATTCAACCTTGTAAAAAGAGTTTACATGGGTTTGGGAACACAGAAAATGTGATCACTTCATTGGGTAGAATAGTTTCGGATATATCTATGGATAGTGCAGTAGGGGGTGATGTGGAGATTCTGGTTGTCCCAGACAATGCACAAAGTATTGAGGTCATCATCGGAAGGACTTGGACAGAACTGCCAAGTGTGGCATTTGTTAAGTTAGGAGAACATTTAGTTGTCGGAAATGCCGACGAAGATCCCTTCAAGAAATTAAATCTACCAATATTGACAAAGGATAAACCAATAAAACTGCGGACACTATCAGCCAACAAATTGCAAGGGAATAGCATTAATTTTGTTCAAGTCGTGTCAAATGTACCTCGAGACGGCCAGCTAATGTTTGGTGGCGCTGTTTATAAGCCAGATGAGAACGGGGAGTTCTCCATACAAATCATAAATACAAGTACTGAAGAGAGGTACATGAAGAAAAATGTCAGTGTGGGTCGTGGTGAATTAGTGAACATAGTGGATGTTGACCTATATAGGCCTACACAACATATCAATGACAATGGCTCAACACGTAAGATTATCGGGAGAGAAGACCTCCTTATTGATGATTGTGCTAACGAACAAGACATAATTTCATTAGTGAATTTGGTGAATGAGTTTAGTGATTGTTTTGCTTCCAACCTGTCAGAGTTAGGATGTACTGACTTAACCAAAATGAACATAGTTGAGGCCCCTGGCAGCAAACCGGTTGCATGCAAACCGTATCGAACGAACATACAAGAAAAGGAAGCTATCAGAGAAATAGTCAAGGAATGGAAGGATCACGGCATTGTGACGGAAACTAAGTCGCCGTATGCGAGTCCGGTGCTACTGGTAAGAAAGAAAACCGGAGAAAATAGACTGGTTGTTGATTATCGACGGCTAAACCAACAAACCATAAGGGATAGATATCCATTACCCCACATTGACGACCAATTTGAACAACTTTCTGGTAGCAAGGTGTTCACAGTACTTGACTTAGCCCACGGATATTTACAAATTCCTTTGACTGAGGAGGCGAAGGAGAAGACTGCATTCGTTACACCAGAGGAAACAGGTCAATTTGAAAGAATGGTATTTGGTTTGACTAACGGGCCAGCCGAGTTCCAGCGTGTGATGAACCGTGCATTAGGTGGATTACGAAATACAATAGCGATGTGCTACTTGGACGACATCCTAATCCCCGCAAAACATTGGCCAGAAATGCTAGATAGGTTAAGACTGGTCCTCGAAGCCTTGAGACGGGCTCACCTTACATGCAAGCTAAGCAAATGCGAGTTTGGGAAGAAGACCATTGAGTACTTGGGGTTTGTGATTAGAGAAGGCACCATACAACCCGGGGCACGTAAGTTATTGGCAATCAGCGAGTTTCCCAAGCCCAATTCTGTCCATGAGGTAAGAAGGTTTCTAGGGCTCACTGGATTCTTCAGACGGTTCACACCTCGCTATGCCGAAAGAGCTGAACCACTCAGTCGCTTATTAAGGAAAGATTGTCAGTATATGTGGGACGAAGAGCAGAATAAGGCATTTGAAGACCTCAGGACTACTCTCATCCAGGAGCCTGTGCTTAAGCTTTACGATCCTAATGCAGTCACTGAACTACACACAGATGCAAGTGCTCAGGGGTTGGCTGGAATGCTCCTACAAGAAGGTGTAGATGCTCGTATGCACTTAACATACTGTGTGAGCAAGAAAACTACGGATGTGGAAGCTAATTACCATTCAAGCAAACTTGAATTAATGGCTATAGTGTGGTCCATGGACCGCTTGAGACAATTCTTGCTAGGCATTAAATTTACAGTGGTGACTGATTGTCAAGCATTAGTTTACATGAATGGAAAGCGAACGACCAACCCACAGATTGCTAGGTGGTACAATTTGATACAGGAATATGACTTTGAGGTAAAACATAGACCAGCTGAGAAGATGGCCCACGTGGATGCCATGAGCCGTGCACCAGTGAGCTGTGAACAAGATACTATGGCAGAAGTGATTAGTGATAGGTGTGAGGTGTTTTTAACCCTATCTGTTGAGGATCAAGTACTAGCAATGCAATATAGTGATCCAGAATTAAGGGATATTATGCGCATACTTAAATTGCCCCAACAACACAGAAATAAAGCTGAGCATAACAAGGTAGTTGATTTGGAACTTGTAAATGGGAAAGTGTGCAAAATTGAGAAACATAATCAGCAGACATCCAAACTTTTTGTTATCCCTAAAGTGATGAGAAAAAGTCTTACTGTTAAATTTCATGACTTGTCTGGACACTTCGCAGTTGACCGTACTGTTGCTAAGATAAAAGAAAACTATTGGTTTCCTGGCATGAAACGATATGTTAAGCATCATATAGCTCACTGCTTTGAGTGCCTCTTGAGTAAGGTCCCAGGGGGACGAAAAGCTGGGCTGCTTAACCCAATACCTCCAGGCACTCGTCCTTTTCAAATAGTGCACATCGATCATTTAGGACCTTTTCCACGAAGCTCAAAGGGTAATTGTGAACTACTTGTAATCGTGGATAGCCTGACAAAATTTGTGCATCTCTATGCAGTGCGTGATACATCCACCAAAAGTGTATTGAAGTGCCTTGATCTTTTTTTTGATGAGCGTGGTCTACCTGAGAAAATAATCAGTGACCGAGGAACGTGTTTCACTTCACATATATTTGAAGAATTTTGTGTTTCACGTGGAATATATCATGTACTAAACTCTGCCAGGCACCCCCAAGCCAATGGGCAGGTAGAACGAGTGAACCGAACCTTGACACCAATGATATCGGTGTCATCCCAGCGAGCAGACTTAAAGGACTGGGATAAGAATTTGAAGAAGATTCAACGTGACCTCAACACTGCTATCAACAAGACGACGGGATATCGCCCTTTGAGGCACTTCACGGGTATCGACCTCGGCACCACGATGGGGCACTTAGGAGTCTCACCGACGTACCTGGAAACAGCACGTACCAACCGCCCGCAGAAATACAGGAAACAGTACGCAACAAAATCATGGCAGAACAGCTCCACCAGAAGGCATATTTTGATAAGAGAAGGTATACTCATCCAAGTTTTGACATTGGAGAAGTGGTGATGATGCGACGTTCACCAGTGTATACTGGCGAATCAACAAAGGGGCAGTCAAAGTACAGAGGTCCTCTTGTGGTGTTGAAAGTGTTCCCAGATGGCAACACTTATCGAGTTAGTCAATTGACAGGAGATGTTAAACAGAAGCACTATGCCACCACTGCGCACGTTTCTCAACTCAAGTCATGGGGTAACAAGGACAAGATTGATGATGGTGAACCTGTGAGTGATGAGTCAGAAGATGATAGGTCAAATGGAGCGGAGCTGAAGACAACCAAACCTGATAGCAGTCCTGTGACATCTTCAGACAGTTCTGATGTTGATGAAACTGGAAGAGACCATGACAACCCAAGGACTCGACCTATTCGAGAAAGGCGTCGGCCCAAGTACCTAAAGGATTTTGTCACCGGAGTGTTGTGATTAGTATGACATTGTGTGCCAATGTCTATACATTGTATATATCATCATCTAGTAATAAGATAGTTTAAGGATTAATTGACAGTGTATTTGTAAATTACATGTGTGAACAGACTTCATCGAGGACGATGAGTGCTACAGGATGGCCGAGTGTTAGAGACTCACTGAAACTTATAGCGTGAGGTTGGCGAGACTGGGGACTATAGGACAGTCAGTGCGTGAGATGGCGGTGGGTAGACGTGAATAAGGCGTGTGCGAGTTAAGGTCGTGAAAAGGGGTTGTGTTCATACATGTGTGTAGCACAAGTTATGTTGGATCACCAAGTGTAAAATAACTAGGCCATTTGTGGGTATAACACTATTAACAGAAGTGATAAGTTTTTGTCTTACTATAGAGATATAATTATATTCATATTTTAAATTCCTTTCAACTAGACAGCCCTAAGACTTTTTTATGTATCTATATTAAGAGTAAATAGCCAGAGCTATATTAATGGTAATTACTTCAGTTAGATATCATATTCTGAAAATTGAAAAATGACACCTGGACACGGGAATCGAACCCGGGACCTTAAGCTTAGTACGCCAATGCTCTAACCACTGAGCTAAGTCCATCTTAGACTCTGCCTTAAAATATGAGTGAAGAATGACCCTTGGCACGGGACGAATCCTGGATAGCTCAGTGGTTAGAGCATTGGCGTACTAAGCCAAAGGTCCCGGGTTCGATTCCTGTGTCCAGGTGTCATTTTTCAATTTTCAAAATATTATTATGTGTGTTTTACAGTTGCAAACAGTTTGTAGATTCTGATTGAGTTATTATAATGATATGTATTCTGCTAAAGTATGTTCACACACAAGGTTAATTCATATTTCAACTTTAGTAATGTAGCCACAATTAATCATTCAATTTTTCTTGTGTCTTAAAGTTCAGGCACAGTTTATGTTCTTACAGAACATAAAATTAAATTGTTTTTTCAAAATAATTTATAGCCTACGGTTTATTTCTTTTAATTTCCCTTCCAAAGTTAAGAGTGTAGTTTTGTTGAGCCAAGACTACTGTGCATTTCTTTTAGTGTTAAGTAGGGGTGTGCAAAGTCCACTTTTTCAATTCAAATCTAACTCGAATCGAATATATGAAATATTTTCGAAGCCAAATTGAAGTTTGATTATTTTTAGTAGTTGTTTTATGTTTGAAAAAATATTATATTGGGGTTATTTAAATTACTTTATGCACTAAAATCACTTGAAAAATGTTTTATATTCCATAATTGTGTATTATTTGGTTTTAATCTGATACCATAAATCAAGTTATTATTAAAACATGTAAATCAGTTCCAATCCCCCCCCCCCCCCCCCATGCATTTTAATTTGTATGTACAAAACAGTTCAGAATGGCAGTAAATAAACATAAATTGAATATTTTAGCTGTCAATATTTTTATTGGCGGGCGAAGTTTAGTAGCGGGAAATTTTTTCTAAGCAAAGTTGATGCTATGAAAAGAACTATATAAACACTGGTGTTTTTAATCAATTCATATGTGCTGCAAGCAAACTTTTGTGAAACTTCACCAAATAGACTAGTCTTCTGGAAAGTTGATAAAAAATTTATTTTCCATACCTACTTATATTGGCACTCAATTAGGGGTGTACAATACTTTGTAGACTTCAACTTGGCCTTGAAAAAATATCAGCTTCAATTAGGTTGTGAAAAAAATTACAACTTTGACAATTATGATGCTTTTAAAATTAAAATATTGACACCAAACATACTTATTTATGTTATGTATTCCCTTTCTGAACTGTTATGTATATTTCAAATCAATATTCTAATGAAAAATTCTGACGTAATTAAATTGCATGTTGTGATAATAACTCTATTTATCCACTTAGAATGAAACATTAAAAACAATTGTGTAATAAACATTTTGTAAATGATTCCAGTTTTTAAAGTTATATAAATCAACAAAATATAATATTTTTTATAGCATAAAATAATTAACATGAAATATTCAAACTTTTATTCAGCTTTAAGAGTATTTTATATTCAATTTAGATTCACTTTGAATGGAAAGAGTGGACTTTTCACTCCCCTACCAAGAATTAACATAAAGAGGCTAAGAAACTATAATCATAAAGTTCACCTGTTAGTTTCATATGAATCTTTGAACTTGTTGTCATGATAACAATGAAGGTTCCTTTTGTTTTCATGCTATCTTTATTTTATCAAGAATTCTACCGCAAAGTGACAGACTTGAAGAAAAAGGGCCTGAAAGTGCTGGTTGCTATCGGTGGCTGGAATGATTCACTGGGCGACAAGTACAGTCGTTTGGTGAACAATGCGGCTTCTAGGCGCAAATTTGTAGAAAATGTCATCCAATTCATTGTGAAGTACAACTTTGATGGTCTTGATCTGGACTGGGAGTATCCTAAATGTTGGCAGGTGAGAATAATACATAAGAAGTTGCCATTCACTTTCATATCAAGCTCTTGTAAGTATAATATGTGTTAATAACACTTGTATTACCACACTTTAATCTAAATTGTGTTTAGCTTACGCTTACACTAGATAATTATGACTAAGAAATTAAATAACCAAGAAATGAAATAATATAATTTTTGGAAAGTAAAATTAATCAGAAATTTATATTCTTTATAGTATAATATTTCTTTACTAACTAAACTTAATTTTAAAAAATAATAATAAAATTTGTTTTTATGGTGCCCTGAAATCTTAATTAATAGATTGGCAAACCTGGATGATAATAGAGTTGATTTACTGATCTTTCTCTAAACTATTTTACATGTTTCCAAATGCTTAGTTAAAAAAATAAAATACAAATAACAGCTATGCAATGTGTTTGAAGGTGGACTGCACAAAAGGTCCTGACTCGGACAAACAAGGTTTTGCCGCGCTGGTGCAGGAATTGAGCACTTCCTTCAAACCTTTAGGACTTCTGCTGTCATCAGCAGTCTCTCCTAGCAAGGTCGTCATAGACTCTGGTGAGCCAAACATACTTACACCATTGAAATAACAAATTTTCCATCCTGGATGTTAAATGCTAAAATTCACTATCATTAAGACCGGTACATTCAGAATTTATAATGCTAGTAAAATATAATGAATGAAAAAATGACTAACCTTAATATCCCACGTCAATTCCAAATCAGTATGATCAAATCAAATTAATTAATATCTTAAATAATTTCCAAATCATTAAAATTAACTGTCTAACTAGACTTAATTCATCGATCATAAATTAATATGATCAACTGTCTAGTAATATTCTAAATTAGTCCCAAATCATCATGATTAACTCTTTAGATTTAAAATCCTAAATCAGGGCATGCGTGTCACTGGTTGTAATGTGAACAAGATTCGTAAGGCCACAGTAAAAATAACCAACAATAAATGAAACTTTTTGTCAATGTGGTATAATTTTTTCTTAAGTCAATATTTCAAAAAAAAAATTACCATGGATTAAATAGTTCAGAAATTCAATTTTGTTAATCACGGTTTAGCCACCTCTGAATATTATATTCTCTCAATTGAAAAATGACACCTAGACACGAGAGGACTCAGGTTCGATTCTTTTGTCCAGGTGTCATTTTTCAATTTATATAATAAAACATTTTATTGCTATATGTCAATGAACTTTATTTCAAATCAACGCTTAGAAATTGTCTTGGCTCATACTTACATGCATCTTGTGTTTTGTTGACGACAAGAAGCTATGAACCAAACAAACTATCTTGACTAGCAAAATACAACATGTTTAAAACTAATATGGAAAATATTATCCTGCTTTTGATATAAACATTATATATATATATATATGTATATATGTATGTATATGTATATATATATATTAATATATATGCAGTGAAATCTCTTAATAGAGGACACCTTCCAGAATGACAAAAATGTCCGATACTAAGAAGTGTCAGTTATTGGTAAAAATATATATATAATTTTAAAATCATAGTGCTTGTACACAGTTTAATCAGTGGCCGCACAGTCTAAGACCCTAGTCTCGCAATAAACTAGACTGCCGATGACAGGGAGATCTTGTCTTGAACCTGGCCGGGTGTACTGCGGGTGGTTTTCCCTAAATGGTTGTTATGAGTCTGAACACGTGGGCTCTGCAATTAGATATTACACGTGCTGCTGTTTTCCTTTATAGGGAGTTGTGTTGACCAAACAAAATGTTTGAATCATGATTGATCTTAGATTGTGCTCGAGGCGGTAAGTGTAAAGTCCTGATTAAGATTCGGTGATTTTGATGAAAATAGGTATTCTTATGACAGACTAATGCTTGGACAGCTCGGTGACTACCAAGCTAGTGAAGAAACCTATGCTTGCTAAAAGGTATATCTATCAAGTCTTAGCTTCTAGAACATTCCTTGAGTAACAAGAGGCAGCCATCCTTTGTGTTCCTCCCTTGCTTGCTTGCTTTATGTTAAGATTTCACCTGAATGGTCAATAAAGAGAGATAGAAGAATGTTGCACCATGTTGACATATACTACCAAAAATATTGTTAAATAATAGTGAATTTATAATAATATCACGTTGGATCATATCTTATTATATCTATAAATTAATAAAAAAAAATTCTGAAATATAATTAATACAATTCAAAATTTTGAATCAAAATAAACCCTAAAGCCGGATTCGATGGCTCTATCTTAAATTCGAATCTATAATTTATACTTGCTTAACAAATCAATACAATCAGGCCAGAAACCGTTTGTGTAGTAGAGTGAATAGAGAAATTAGCTTGAGTTTCATGTCGTAAAGGAATCACATGGGTGACAGTTGTTTGTGACACAAAAAACATTTTACTCAAAAAAGTATCTAGGCCCACCTTTTTAAAATATTATTAAAATTTTGCATTATGATTGAAAAAAAAACATGTTATTTTTATTTTATGTTTAGCCTTTTGAAACTAGTGCTATTTTTAAATATATTATTATTGGACTGGCTTAGGAAACTTAGCATAGTAAAATATTCAAAACAAATTTGATTAGAAACTGAACCTATTTTTAAAATAAAATGTTTGATCAATTTTTTTAAGCATGGGGATTTGACTAGGATTAGATCTGATAAAATAAATTTAGCATGAGATTCAATTTGACATGAAATTTTTTTCGATTCAGACACAATCCAATTTTTTTCAAGCATGAGATTCAATTCACAATTTGATTCAAGTTAGCCAAGATTTGAATTCGATTCATAATTTAAAATCATGGAATTACACAGGCTTAGAAAAGTGTATTAGCATAGTCTAATCAAGTGGCAACTAGCAACGACCCATACGCTGCGATTGGACTAGGATCCAGCAGGCACCATCGAGGACTTATCTGCGAGCCCACTCGGCTTTCTCACAACTTAGTGTTGTTCAGCTTCCACTCTCACACATTGGTTTGGGTCTCTTGCTGGATGCACAATATTTATATCTCATAGTACAGAGCTATGTGTCAAAGACAACTTACAATGGACATGGCTATGTCTCACCTGTATCTTATTCATTTCTTGATTTTTACATCACCTTGACCTCCAACTGAAAGGGGTTCATTGTTACCAAGCATTACTTTAGTTTCGTGGCTCACCTCTTGCAAATTTGTAAAAATAGTATATGCGATGAGTCATATGTGCTGTAACTCTCTTGCTCATGATACAAAAATCCCCATCATAGGCTGTTAAACAGTAGAGTTTCGGTTTGAAAGCAAAGATGTTCTGCTTCCTGGGGGTCAAGGAAATAGTGCACCCAAACAACTTGACACAGTCCAGTCACAGATTTACGATCGTTCAGGTCGGATCTCTATTCAGCATCAACAAAGTCAACTAATGTATGACTATTTATTTGCTTGTTGAACACTTTGCCAAGATTGACTGTCCCCTTTATGTACCACAATACTCACACCAAATATCTCCAATGAATGTCAGATGCACAATTCTGGAACCTGGAGAAATAATTCACTGTCACTACCACCTGGGTAGCATACTTGAGCCACCCTATCAGCTCCCAGTAGGAATGGCAGGTCAACTTCATATTTCTGTTTCTGAGG
The DNA here is from genome assembly GCA_033556935.1 of Timema podura. Lineage (NCBI taxonomy): Eukaryota > Metazoa > Arthropoda > Insecta > Phasmatodea > Timematidae > Timema > Timema podura. Next base: position 23,687,551 of record JAVRXN010000011.1, read on the forward strand.
CAAGCTTGAGATTGGTTTACATGGGCGTTGATATGGGCTTGCTATTTTCCATGTGAAATCACTTGAGAACATTTTTAGATAATGAAATTGATCTAATTTTATCAAGTCCTGCTTCAAATTTCTTATTATTTTTACACCAAGAAAATTATCTACATTGTGCAAGTCGGACACCTCAAACTCTTGGTTAGTTTCCCTTTGACAGTTTTTAGGTCAAACAGATTCTAGCATCCCATTCATAATCAAGTCATCTACCCAAAGTAGTAATAAAATGAGATTTGTTTTAGTTACCATTGTATGGTAGTAATCGCTAATCAGCTTCACACCGATTGAAACCAAGATAACATATTGGTTGAACCTCTCATTTCATTCGTGTGATGCTTGCTTCAGCCCACATAGAGGTTTTTGCTCTTACATAAAAATCTTGTGTCACTATTTTTTAGGCCATTGGGTTGTTTCATGTACACTTAATGTACATGAAGCAACCCAATGGAATGTAATGATTTCCTTGAAGGCAGGGTGCTCTGACCTCCATTTGTTGGATTGTTAAATCCATTTGTTTAGCTATTATCATAATAATGCGCCGAGTCGACCACTGGTGCATAAGTCTCCTCATATTCAAAACCTGGTTAATTTTGTCAAAACCATTTTGCAACTAGTTTGACTTTATATTTAACTGTTTTATTTTCAATAATATTTTTGATGTTGATGAACACCCATTTATTTAATAATTCTTTTTGTTTTGAGATAAGGTTTTGTCCTTCCTTAATGCATCTATTTCTTCATTTACTGTGTATTTCCATTCCCTGCAGTCACTCTGATATTTTACATCCTTTATGTCTTCAGGCAGGTTTTCTACATACACTAGTCATCTGGGTGGTTTCCTTTCTTGTTGTTTTTTACTCAATTCCTTCTCTGATTTTATTTTATTTTCTTCCTCTGCTGGGTCTTTTGTTATTGTTCTATCTTATAAGCTATAAGATTGTGAACTCGAGCAAATAAGCTCACTACTTTTCATGATATACAGAGAATACCATCTGTTGAATATGTTATTTTACTTTTGGTTCCCAAAACTACAAAACCTTAAAAGAAAAGTTTATTTGTAGTTAATATTAATATACCTAATTCCCGTTTGTCAGGATGCATGGTTATTGGTGTTTTTATTTATAGCTAGGTAATTTGAAAGTGTCAACACTTTGAAATAAACTAGGACTATCAAATCCATATTACTAGCCAAGTTTTCCATATCTTCCCTCTTTATCAAGAATATATTTCTGGAGTGTAAAGTTAAATATATTACTAATTAATTTTTTAGAGAAAATATAACAATAAATATTTATAATAACTTTTACCATGTTACAGTGAAGATTTTTTTTTCAATTACAAATTACTCTTTTTGGTGATGCAAAAACAACTTGTGATAACCCACCTCAGTGGCATTGTTGACTAACGCGCTAGTTTCGTGTTGAGTCAGATTGCCAAGAACAGGGAGATCAAGGTTCAAATCCCAGTCGGATGAACTAGTGGTGGTTTTTCCTAAATGGTTTTCCACTCCCCTCCACACAAATGCGGATTCACTTCCTCTAAATGCAACCTTCCCCTTTCCTAATCCTTTAGCGTAATTAGTACTTAAGTGTATAACCCAAACTGATAGTAAGATGCGGTGCTAAATAAAAAAAATTGTGGTTATTTTCATAATCAACAATGTTTTATTTTATATAAAAAAAAGGCCACATTTTTGTTGTGCTGCTTTTCCATCCACACAAGCTCACTAATTAGTATGCGGAGAACCTGTGAAACTTAAAGCATCTTAGCTTGTTATCTGTGTGGTAGCCTTTTAGTTTAAAATACAAATTGATATTTTATTAAAAATAGCTAACATTTACTATATGAATAATCTGGGGTTGTCATATTCTACTATATGACTATGATATTCAGGGTGAAATTAGAAATTACATAGGTATTACTTTCACAATTTGCTTAGGCTTGCCAGATTATATGATCAAAACCAAAATAAATTCGCATCAATACTGCAAAATTCTTGAAACTACCCTTTAGATAAGAAATGAGCAGATTGTGAATCCATCGATCTTTATGTTAATATTTTCATTTATGCTATTTGAGCAGATTGTGAATCCATCCATCTGTATGTTAATATTTTCATTTATGCTATTTTAATGGTTACATAAATTTTCAACACAAAAAGTTAAAAAAAGAACTACTGACAATCTAAATTTTTCATTACTTAAGTATTTTTTTCAGACAGCAAACTGAAACTGAGTAGAATGATGTTATTTTAAAAATGAGGTATGTGACTTTATTCCTTTGTATTGTCTTTGCAGGTTATGATGTTCCAGCTCTGTCTCGATACTTTGATTGGATCTCAGTGATGACATATGACTTTCATGGCCACTGGGACAAACAGACAGGTCATGTGGCCCCACTACACTACTATCCTGGAGACACTTATGACTACTTCAATGCTGTAAGTACAATAACTAGAGCAGTGGTTTCAAACTGGGTTCCGAAACAATTATGTGTAATGGTGGTGGAAAAAATATATCAATGCTTCTAAATCATTATGCTAAGAAATTCATAAACGTCTATCTCATTAGCAGCATATCCAATTTAATAATGAAAAAAAATACTTTTTAACATTATAATAATCTAGGAAAAAAGTATCAGAAAAAGGATATGTAACGGTACATTTTGAAGTTATATTGTTTTTTTCCTTGAAGAATACCTATTTAACATAAATGTAATAAATAAATTTTGTTTTAGAATTAATTTATAATATCAGCTTTGTAGAGGGAATGAGGATGTGACATTAACACAATAGGAGTTCCTCAGTAGATTTAGCAGTTCTTAAAGAGTTTTGTCGGATAAAGTAGTTTTAGAACCACTGAACTATAACATAATATAAATACCTTGACAAACAGCAAATCATTCTAAATGCCAGTATGTTCGACTGGAAAACTACCTCACGAGGTCAGCATTTGCTGAGGGGACTAGTGCAGGTGGTTTTCATGAGTTTTATTTTGATTTGTGTATTTCATCCTCTTCTGAGGTCAATTTTGATGATAAATTTCTCCTTTCTCATTTTGTGTATTAAAACCAGTGTAGCCTGCAAGTAGCCTAGATTAATAATAAGACATGTAAAAATAATTTTAACAATAGTGAACAAATTTAAACTAAAATACATTAGTATTTAAATGCAAATGTTGGAAAAGATAAAGGCAAGTATTCAACTTGTAGTTTTAAATTACTGTGGCCTAATTGACATATTTACCAAAGTAATATCTGGTGTAATCCATAAATTGTAAAAAGTAATTTTTCCACATACATTTCTTAGATATCTGATTCTAATCACATTCAACCTGCTCTTGTGTTTCTCCTGACAAAACCACGCTTCACATCCATACAACTGTGTTGACATCAACACACTTTTATATACTGCCATCTTTGCCTCTTTAAATAGTATTTCATTCTTTGCAATAGTCTACATACACACATCTGGTGATTTTAACACCTATCTTTTCATTTTTACAAAACATTTTGCCCAGATACACAAAATCATTCACTTGTTTTAACAGTTTTCCATTTATACTATGTTGAGCAGGAGCTCAGCTGTCCTTATTAAAAACTGTCACCTTAGTTTTGGAGACATTTATACAGAGATCCATTCTACCTGTTGCCACATTCAAACAATTTAATGCATTCTGCAAGTCACTTTCATTCTTAGCCATTAACATGGCATCATCTGCAAATAGAAGCACTCTCACATTTACAGTGTCCATTTGCTCACCAACTGTGTCCTCACAAGCATCCCTCATACACTTATTGATAAATACATCAAATAACCATGGCGACATAGCACAGCCTCATCTAACACCTTGTTTAGTGTCAAACCATTCACTGAAAGCACCATCCACCCTAGAGCACGTTTTAATTCAATTATACACTGTCATAATTGCAAACACGCTAACTCTTTCAGAACATTCCATAACATACTCCTATTCACCTGATCATATACTTTCTTCGTAGTGTCATACATTTCTCAATCAGTTGTTGCATTGCAAATATCTGGTCTATATAACCTCAACCTAGCATGAAACTACATTGCAGTAGTCCGCAGTTTTTTCACGTACCTTCTCAATTAAGACTTTCCCAATAACTCTGACTGGAATACTCAACAAAGTAGTTGCCCTATAATTCTTATATTCACTCTTACTGCCTTTGCCTTTGTACAAAGGAACAATGACAGCATTCTTTCAATCATTAGTAACAGTTCAATAGGGGAAAATGTACCATTGGAATACAAGGGAATACAATAATTATAAGTTAATATGGGAAATATATTATTGGAATACAAAGGAATATTATAATTTAATAGGAGAAATATATAATTGGATTACAAGGGAGCAGAATAATTGTAATAAAGGGAATACAAGAATTATATAGCTTAATAGGGGGAAATACCGGAATATAATTTGAATATAAGAGAATTCATTAATTATAATTTAATAGGGGAAATATATAATTGGAATACAAGGGAGTATAAGAATTATAGTTTAATAGGGTGAAATATAACCTTGTAACACAAGGAAAAAAAAGTGTATATGACAGGATTATATCTAAGTGTCATACAAGGTAGCACAGTACAGGCTCTCACATACATTACTTCACAAATTATTAATAATATTTATATACCAAATGGGGTTGGATAAGATGCATTTTTGTGTACTTAGAAACGAGAGAATACAAAAATGCCTAACCCCTATTGACTTATACTGTTTTTATATTATTTTAGATTATAATTTGGCACTTATATTATGATGGAATTATAGTTTAAATATGTGTGATCCTTGTTCCAGAATTTCTCAATCAACTACTGGATCCAGCAAGGCGCAGACCCTAAGAAGATAATTATGGGGATGCCATTGTATGGGCAATCTTTCTCTCTGACGGATACCAAGGACACAGGACTCAATGCAAAAACTGCCGGACCGGGAGAAGCTGGGGAGTTTACCCGGGCAGGAGGATTCCTGGCTTACTATGAGGTTAGAATATAGACTTTTTTGCAAAAGCCATTTTACTTCTACTGTAGCTACTATTGTTACTATCTCAATCTCATTATTCCAAAATGTATTTAATTGATGATAATGTTCTATCAGTGTGCCTGGGACAGGTTCAAATCTGTTGCACTTCAAGGATTCAATAAGAGGTATTTGCCTAGTTGTTGTTTAATATTTTCATAAACATCCTTTCCAAAAGTTTAAATTTTTCAAAATACGTATGATTATCAAAGATTTAAAAATAATGTATTAAATAAAGTAGGCTATTAAAAATATTCTTTAAACATTTAACTATTAATTTGCTATGATACATTGGTGTTTAGGGATTTTGATCAAGCCTTGCTCAGGGAAAAAACATAACTATATTCTATAACTATAACATATTGCCACACGCAGAGGTGTAACTAGGAATGATGAGAGTTAATGATGCCCATAACAAATAATAAATTACACCCCTTGAAGCGTTCTTTAAAATTTGGCTGAATTCTTGAATTGGTACTAAAACTGGTTGCAGTAATTATGATACCAGCTACAAAATAGTTCAAACAAATTACAATTTTATTGTTAAAAAATTAAACTTATATTGTTGCTAATATTGTTTAAATTCGGCACCAAGGGCATGTACCCCACCTGACTTACCTTAATTATGCCATGGATCACTAAAAATATAACATATGGTCAAATCAATAACTATATCTTATATTCAAAATAATAACTATATCCTACAATAAAAACTAGAACTATATTCTATTGATAAAACTAGAATTATAGCCTACTATTTAAACTAAAACAATAAACTCTAGTTAGAAAACTACTAGCTTTTATATTGATATAAATGTAATATGATATTTATATTTCAAATAAGCTATACATTGGCAATCTTGGGTTAGTTTTGACAAATAAAATTGCACTTTCATGTTGATATTTTTACTAAATAAGTTTTCAAAAATACCTGTCAATGTAGTTAGATATTTCACACCATTATTTTCTTAGATCAATTTCTAAACATTTTCTTAAAACAGCCAAATATGTTTTCTTGATTATGCTACAGCAACCCTAAACCCAATCAAATTGATTATGCTTTAGAAATTAAAAACTCTATTTTACCTGATAATACTTCAGTAATCTGAAACTCTATTTTACTTGACTAAGCTTGAGTAATCCAAAGCTCTAATTTACTTAAGGTTTTTTCAGTATCCAAAACTCTATTTAGTATTTACTTGAATATGCTTTAGTAATCTTAGAAACTCTATCACACTAAGATACTCTTAATCTTAACAACAAAATTCAACTATTTTAGCAAGGACTGGTTTTATATAAACAAACAATTACAAAGGATTTTAATCTGCAAACTATTAGTCCCAGAAGAAATTTACTGATGCTTTATTTGACAGGACAAGAATTCAAAAATATATTTTATGATATTACCCTTTAAAAATTGTGTAAATAGGACAAACAAGTGAACCCACATTTGTGTGGGGGGAGAGTGGAAAATCATTTAGAGAAAACCACCCCCAGTTCACCCGAGCAAGATTCGAACCTCGATCTCCCCGTCCTCGGCAGTTTATCTCAACACGAAACTAGCACATTAGCTAATTACGCCACCGACGCGGGTGTGAATTCCTTAGACCTACAATAGGAAAGGAAGTCTTGCATAATGTCAGTAATGATAATGGAATAAGGTTGATAAATTTTATAAATCTAAGAACCTTATTGTGAAAAGAACTTGCTTCAAGCATAAGGATATTTATAAATATACTTGGACCTCCCCAAATGGGAATACACATAATCAAATAGATCACTTGCTGATAGATAAAAGTATCATACAGGGGTGGAGATTGCAATTCAGACTACTACATGGAGTAACAAACTTAAAGAACAGTAACAAAAAAGGGAAATCTCTCTGGTAAGTTAGAAAGATATGCTGTAGAGAAATTTAGATATGGAGAGTATAGAAATATACTTCAAATTGATATTTTAAATCGATTTGCTGCCCTAGAGTGCTCACAGGATAGGAAGGATAGGGCTCATCCAAAGAAATAATGAGAAATGGTCATTAATAATATTATAAATGCAGCAAATAGTAGTGTAGGGCTCTGCAAAAAAGAGTAGGGAAAAGCCATGATTTGAGAATGATTGTTCAAAATTAACAGACAGAGAAGGAAGGGAGCACAATCACATTGGTTGAAAGAGCCTAGTGAATTGAGCTTAAAACACATTTAGCAATCCAAAAAGGAAGGCCATTTCCTTATTCAGAAATAAAAAGAGAAAGTATTTAAAGGGTAAAGTTAGTGATATAAAAAAAATATAAAAAATAAAAAAGTAGGGAAATTATTAGGTATTAACGAATATAGGAATAGTTACGACCACTCAATCATATTTTGAATGATCATGAATGATCCAAATTGGGCGAGATTATCAAAATCCATACTGCAAAACCCTAGACCTGTAGCCAAGTATTAGTGAGGTCAAATTGGCTATTAAAAAGTTTAAGAATCGTAACGTTCCAGATGTAGATTCAATTCCAGAGAGTTTATAAAGGGAGGTGGTGAAATCTTTATAAGAAATTCATAAACATAATACATAAATTGGGGTCATCAGTGTGTAATTACAAAAACAAATCAAAAACAAATAAGATTTTTACTATTCAAATCATATTAGAAAAAAAAGTGGAATTACAATGAGGCTACATAAATTATCTATGTGATTTTAAAAAGGCCTATGATACATTTAAAAGAAACAAATTATATTAAATTTTAATTAGTTTAGGATACTCAAAAAACTTTCAAGCTAATTGAGGCATATTTGACAGATACACATGGCAGGGTAAGGGTTGGGTGTCACTTATCAGATACTTTCAAAATTCGTAATGGATTGAAACAAGGAGATGCACTTTAACCCTTTAATTTTTAATCCAGCCTTAGAGATATGCTATTAGTAATACACGAGAGTAGGGAAGGGTTTACATTAAACTGATACAATACAGTTATTAGGAATAGTTGGCTAACACGCTAGTTTCGTGTAGAGCTTGACTGCCGATGATGGGGAGATCGAGGTTTGAATCTGGTCAGGTGAACTGGGGTGGTTTTTCCTAAATGGTTTTACACTCTACCTTCACGCAAATGCGAGTTCACTTCCTCTAAATTCAGCCTTCCTACTTCTTAATCCATTAGCATAATTGGTCCTTAAGAGTATAACCCAAACGGGTAGTAAGACGCGGTGCTAAATAAAAAAGCTATTAGGATATGCAGAAGATTTAGTTGTTGGAATTAGGAACTATTCAAGAAATGCAGACTTATTAGGTAGAAGGAAATAGGTTTAGAAGTTAATGCTGAAAAGACTATGTATATAATCACATAAACAGCAGAGATTGCGGATGATAATTTAGAAATTACTGTGAACAATATATAATTTTACATAGTTTATATATTTAAACATTTAGGAACAATTTTAATTAGAAGTGCATGCATTACTCATTCAGTAGGATGTTAGTTAACCTCTCAGCTGCTGTCAAGGAATGTAAAACTAAGAATATACAAAACAATAGCTTTACTGGTTGCTCTATGGTTGTAAAATATGGTCTCTTACCTTATCTTATGAAAATAAATTTAGGGTGTTTGAAAACAATGTGCTTAGGAAATATTGGTTCAAAAAGGGATGAAGATTCTGAGGAGTGGTTACATAATGATGGGTTACATACCTTGTACTCATTACAAGATGATGTTAGGATAGTTAAATCTCGTAGATTACAGTGGGCAGGAAAAAATGGAAGAATATAAAATCGTGTTCAGGACATTGATTGTCATTGGGAAGACTAGACACATATAGGAAGATAAAATTAGAACGAACTTAAAGAGATAAGAGCAAATGAGTTGGACTGGATACAACTCATCTCAAGGGGGGGAGAAGGTGGCAGTGTAGCAACAAGCTTTGTCTTCCTAATACAGAGGAGAAAGTAGGCCTATCTAAGACAACACTTTATAAATGAAATGTGAAGTACCCTAATTTCACCTGCTCGTACTCTATATAATCCTGATAAATAAATATTAGACAAATCAGGATTAAAACCAGTCCCTTTAAAAGGTGGTTGAATCATGTCCAAACCTAAATGTCGCTAACCCTCTTTCCAAAATTGATATGGATGTATCCAATGATCCCAAAGCAATTCAGCTGTTTGTAATATATGTTTTGGTTTTTTCAGATCTGTGACAATGTGAAGAACAAGGGATGGAATCCGGTGAGAGACCCTGAGGGAAGGATTGGCCCATATGCCCACAAGGGAAACCAATGGGTGTCCTATGATGATGTTTCCGATATCAGGCGCAAGGTAATATACCAACTAGAGTTTACCCAATAACACAGCAAGGATTTATTCTTTGTGTTGTATTTTGCACAGATTGCTTTTGTAATAATAGTATATTCCACAATCTAAATATTGTGATAGTGTAACTACCAAAGGTGTAACTAGTATTATGAAGAAGAGGGAACTGAAATCATGTATACACTTGTTTTACCTCTTATAGCCACATATATTAGACCTATCCAATGGTTCTTGTTCTCACCAAATATATTGATCACAGATATATTTTCATACAGCAAGACAAAGTTGAAAATTGCACTCTTAGTACACTTTACTTCATTTTAAGAATTGACTGAAACTAAGTAATGTTAAAATAAATTAAAATGGCATTTAACAGAAAATAATGATTCCAGATTTAAACATATAAATGATTAAATTTAGTAACATTTAAACTTTTGGTTAAAATATCAGCAATTTGAAAAATTCACTCTGGACATATTCATTTTTTTCAACTTTTCATACACTAACTCCTCAAAAAAAGTATACTTTACAGCCATTATGTTTCAATCTTTTGTGTTCCCACTTCTCAAGACATTTGTTGGCAGGCTGGGCATTCAGGTTGATTCTGAGTTCCAGTAGTAGGCGTAGGCTGAATAGCCACAGAACATCAGTACAGGCAAGAGAAATAAATTCTGCCTCAAGATTCTCAAGGCAATAGTAGGCTGCTTTCTAGTTGTTAAGGCTATAGTTGAATCATACACTTTCAGAATAAATCTAGATGTTTACTTGCAACTGAAGTCATTGGCCCAATCTGCATCATCATATGCGATTAGAAGTGTCCATTCTTATTTAGGAAAATACTGTGCTAAGTAAAGTTCCCCGTAGATAGCAAAGAACACACTTCATTGACTCCCAGTGAGTGTTGAATTGTTCAGCTTTGAAATCTGCTGAAATAAACAGAATAACTCGGCCAGATCTGGTGTATGACATTAAGATGCGGCAGAAGGGAGCGCGAGTAATTTTACAGTTTTTATAGCATTACATTTTTTTGGCCGAAATAAATCAAATTATCTCCAGTAGCAACATAGAGTTTAGTTTTCTGCACGTGCTAATATCATTAGATCTTGAATACTGTCAAGGATGTCCATGGAATTTTGTCAAAACTTTTTCTCTTTATTTAAAAAGTTTTGACAAAATTCCAGGACACCCTTTACAGATATTCAAGATTTGTTGATATTAGCATGTGCAGAAAACTAAACTCTATGTTGCTACTTGAGAAATATTTTATTTATTTTGGCCAAAAAATTTCAATTCTATAAAAACTGTAAAAATACTTTCGCCCCCTTCGGCCACACCTTAAGTACACCAAAGTGCCTATGAACTCTCTGTACAGTATACCAATTGTACAAGTGGATTCTTCATCATAATTAGGGTGTTTAGGCTCTATTGGTGTTTTGACTATTTTGCAGTTTTGCATTTTGAATTTGCATGAAAGGCTTTTTATATAAGATAGTCGATTAAGATAAATACAATCATTTCTTTTTTAAATGTTTAATCTAAGGAAAAATTGTAAGTTACCCAAATCTTTCATGTCAAATTTAGCTTGAAGTGATACTTTGATTTTCTCAAGAGATAGTGAGTAGTGTTGATGAACAAATTGTCAACAAAAATCAGAAGGTAGACCTTGATATCACCATCAACATATATGTACAGACATGTCTCATTCTGCACTGGTTGAAAACCAAGTGAGCTAAGGAAAGTGTCAAGGAACTTTTTCTATTTCAGAATGCCTGCTTGAAGCCATATAATGATTTCTTGAGTTTACAAACAAGATCTAAATTATTTGGGAAAAAAAAGTTGTAACATGTAGACTTCCTTGGATCAAGTTCGTTAAAAAATGTGTTATTTACATTCATCTGACATGCATGTAAATCGTCTCAGTTCGTGATGGCTAGTATTGTTCTCACAGTCATATACTAGGGCATAGCTCTTGGTATAGTCAAAACCTTTTCTTTGTTAACAACCTTTCACCAGCAACCTTCCCTTCTAGCCAGCCTTAAATCCTTTCTGATCTCTCTTGATGCTGAAATCCCAGAGAGGATATAGCTTTCCTGCCAGAACATAATGAAGTCAGTTCCCATGTGTCATTTTTATCAAGGGAATTCATTTCCTCTTCTGAAGCAAGTGTCCAGTTCCTTTCATCATTGATTAAAATGCACCTCCTAGAGTTTCTCTTGATGGGTCGAAACTTCATCGATAAAAGACTACCCGCCTCGGTGGCGTAGTTAGCTAACACACTAGTTTCGTGTTGAGCTAGACTGCCGAGGACAGGGAGATCGAGGTTTGAATCTTGGTCGGGTGAACTTGGGGGGTTTTTCCTAAATGGTTTTCCACTCTTCCTCCACACAAATGTGGGTTCACTTCCTTTAAATTCAACCTTTCCAATTACTACCTATTAGCATAATTAGTACTTAAGTGTATAACCCGAACGGGTAGTAAGATGTGGTGCTATAATTTAATTTAAAGATAAAAAACTTGTATGTAAAAGTAATTGGTTAACTATACTTTTTCTTGTGTAGGTTTTCATAAGGGAAGCCAGATTTCAAATGCAGATTTTTATCCTTGGCACATTCAAGAACATTTTTTTTAAGTTTCTGGACTATTTGAGAATTGCATTTTTGATATTTTGTCTTCCACTTAGCCAGTTTATTTGTCTTCTTAGTAGTGATTTCAGGACTACCACCTTCATAAAAAATTACTTTTGTCCGGTAATCACTTTGGACTACTTCCAGGGAATTGAGTTTATCAAGCAGTGTTTCCATTTTAAACTTCTTTTTGAAGTTTGAACCAACAAAAATGGAACGCTGATACTTTTCTTCAATGGTCATATGGATAATATGGTTTCTTCTAGGATAAATTATCTAGAGGTTAAAGTTTAGGTCAATTCACTCTGTACATCGATAACTAGTACAGAAATGTTCATTACTTTGAAACAATCTGTGCCCATAACTTGAAAACACTTTACTTAACTAAAAATTAATATTAACGTCACAAAAAGGAAGCAAATCAGAAAGGAACAAATGTGTCATGGTGACAAACATGACTACCAACATTGGCACAGAAACTGTGCTAAATCTAAATAAATAAATATTAAATTACTATACCAACAAATATTTCTCTTCTTCTAAATTTATAAAGGCAATATTCTTATTTTTTAAACTAAGAAGTGTCTGTCTACTTCCTCATTGTGTTTGTATGGTTTGTTACAGAGTCAGTTTGTGAAGAGTCTAGGTTTGGGTGGTGGTATGATCTGGGCCTTGGACCTGGATGACTTCAGAAACAGATGTGGGTGTGGTCGCATCCTTTGCTTCGCACTATCAACAGTGAACTAAGAGGACTATCGCTGACACCAGAGACTGCACATAAAACACATTTGTACAAGCGAATATTCAGATAGATTGGCTTTATGAAGCAAGAGTGTATTTAAAGAAGGACATGTTTGTAAGAGGTTAAAATACAAACACATGATACTAAATCTGATTTATATTATGTTGTGAATGTTGAGTAAATAGTAGAGGTGTGGTCATGCCTACAATATTACAAGGTTAGTCTCATCGCCCATACTGCCTTTTTATACTATTTCTAAAAGAGATGTTTAGCAATTATTAGGTTTATAAGATTCGTTGTTACTCATATTTTGTAAAACAGATTTAGCTTACTATTTACGTGTGATAAAAAAAATTACTAATTTTTTTTCAATAAGTATCAAACATTCAACTCACACTTAAAGTTTGGTAATAACACAATTTACTTGCTTCTAAATCCATTCTATCTCACTATTTTGGGTTTTATGCATCTTGTGTACATCATGTGTGATGGTACTAATGTTATGAGTGTTTGTAAAATGTATTTTCACAGAAAATAACCCATCCAATCCCCAAACTTTGCCAGAATTTTTCTGAACAAAAGGTGTTATCATTTTAAAGCAAATACCTACATCCATCTCTTACTTTGTTTCCGACTACTGTGTTTGTGACCACATATAAATGAGGATAATATGGCTGTGGGTGGTTGGCATTATAGAGGCCATCAATGAAGAACATCCAATATACAAGTAACATATCATCAGTGAATACTTTAAAAGGTGAGTTGTATTACTTGCTATTGGTTTTAAATATCTGGCACAGTTCACACTTGGTGGAAGGGGGGATACATAGAAGAACTAAAAATAAATTACAAAAATATTTCCAACAAATATTATAATACATTAGTATTGAGTTTTGACTACAAATCAATTTTATGTTACATAAAAATTTCTAAAAATAACAATGCTAGTATTAGTAGACATTCAAATTTTAATATTTGGAATATGTGGTCATATAACTGAAAGTCTGGTTTTCTTTTACATTCATCATGGTTGGATGGTGTTATGTGAAAAATACCTTTTCTTATGCCTCACATTATTATTATTATTTAATTTATGTAATTATGTGGAACTAAATAAAAGAAAGTGTGTAAATATAATAAAAAATACTGTTAATTTTATTGACACAATCCTAATTCTCTCTCTTTGTAGCCATTTTGAAAAGAAATCTGAGTAAAACATGTGTATAGGAGGAAAATTTCTAGGATGAATATAAAGTTGTAACGAGAATAAAAAAAGGCTAACCTGCACTCTACTAAAAGTAAAGTTTAGATACAAACAACAATGATACATAATTCTAAACATAATTCTTAAATAATATTTTAAAGTGGATTCAGAAAGTCGCTAATATAGTGATTTAAGAGCCTACCTCACCCACTTCAGTGACCGAATGGTCTTGTGTTAGACTGGCCTGCTGATGATGGGGAGATCAGGGTTCAAATCCTGGTGTATCACCAGAGCACGGTTTTCCCAAAATGGCTTCCCACTCTTCGTTCTCATCCCTACCCCGTTTGAGTAATTATTCTATATGTGCTTATAGTTTGAACAGCTAGTAAGTCACTGTTATAAAATAAATGGTACGGAACTCCGCCTAAACTTTCTCACTCTAATGATTAAAAATTGAGATATTTACTCAAAACTGGTAATATATGTGAAACGAAACAATATACACTAGTAAACCGGAGCATAAATTGCACTATACTTATGTAAAACATTTTATGAGCCCCGGTTTTAAATTTTATTATTTTATTTTTAAAGAATTAATGTACTCTTTTGTATGTTTGGACCAATAAAAAAGATCAATATTGGATCCACAAGGGTCAACAATTTGTATTAAAATTTCGACTTCCGTTTAAAATGTTCGACATTTTAGTAGATGTTGCACATTTTCAGTTCATCACATTGCTATTAAATTCCTCATTTATAAATGTTGACCAATAAAAAATGTAAATATTGACTATTGAGTCTAAAATGGAGATAGATCAGTGTTGTACAAACATTTTTCCTAAGAGGTTTAAGGAAAAATAACTAACTTTTTGAGAGACTTACTTTTACAACTAACATATTTGCAAGTATCTCATAAACTTATAGCCTAGTTTTATAAAAATAAATTTCAAATAAAAGTTGTTTATTTTTAATATTACTACAATTTTGCGATGATGAGTTATTTAGTATCTCAAATAGTTGCGGAGATACAGATATTTCCGCTTCTATAAAGTACCCTAAAAGTCATTTTCATAGGAAAATAAAATAGCCATTTTATTTGTGATCTTAATCAACACTTAGATACAAATTTTAATCAAAATCGTTAGAGCCGATTTTGTAAAATTTGATTTTTTCTTATTTTGCTTTTTATTAATCTACTCTTAATTTTAGGGTTAAACAGACACACAGACAGATGGCATTGCAAAAAACCACTTTTTAGGGTTCTGAGGGTCATGAGACGTCAACACCCATATACATTTTGAGTTAAATTTGTTTTACAGTCGCAATACTTTACCTTTAGTGTTCAAAAAGTTAAATTATATATTTATTTGTGTATAGCTTGAAAGTTATTGGTTTTATAAAAATGTGTTCCAAATAAAAAAAAAGTATTATAAATAGCCCTTCATATTTGCAATGATAAGTAATTTCATATCTCAAATAGTTTCGGAGATATGATAAAAAATAAGAATGTACGCATCAGACCGGAACCCTTAGTCATTTTGCTGAACTATTGAGAGTAGCCATTTCTGTTTGGAGTATCTATAAATGTTTAGAAATGAAATTTAATCAAAATAGTTAGAGCCAATTTTGAGAAAGTAGAATTTTTCTCTTCTTGTCCTTTAGTAAACCACCCTTAATTTTAGGGTTAGATATCCAATTCCAAAAATCCCTCAGGGCAACCCTATGCAAACCCTGATACCAAGTTTTAGCCTGATCAGTAAAATAGTTTATGCTCTAGTCCGAGGTACAACTAGACAAACAGAAATTCAAAAACTACTTTTTTGGATTCGGGGGGTCATGAAACAAGATTCATCAAAATCTAGAATTTGATTTTTTTTACGATCACAATACTTTCCCTACCTGTAAGATAGCAAGAAAGTAAAAATAACTTATCTCTGCTAAATGCAGAGTTGAGTGTTTTGAAGGAAAAAAATATAATCTCAGGTGCTTCCTAACAAATTCAATGTCAACAGTTTAGCTTACACATTTATTTTTTAAATGAACCTGATTCGATTTATAAAAAAAATTAGTCCAATAATACATTTTTATATTTTATTAACAATGCATTACATTTTAGGAGAAAAAATTATTACTTTTAACATTTTATAGCTCCTAAATATTTTTTATTTAAGGTAGGTAGTCTTCTACACTGAGTAGTCTTTTACCGTACAAGTTAGCTCAGTGGCAGTGAGATCGACTGGTGTGCTCATCCTGACACATGAGGTCAGGGCTTTTATTGAGTCCCAGTCGAGTGCGTTAATGCTCGAATTTCCCAGATTACTCGGCCGCATGGTCACAATAAGCTGTACTGCCGGTGACAGGGAGATCGAGGTTTGAATCTTGGTCAGGTGTACCGAGTGTGATTTTTCACACTCACTCCCAACAAATATGGGTGCACTTCCTATAAATATAACCTTCTTTGTTCCTAAAACCACTAGCTTAATTAGTATAGAGGTGTATAACCCAAATGTGTAGCTAAAAAAAACTTATGGCTGAGTTTGGTAGTTATAATCTTTCATCCCACAAACTTCACCTTTCATTTATACTTAATAATTGTATGGCGTTGCTTTCTTCTATTTTTTCAATAGAGTTCTAAGCATGCATTATTTGCTATTCTAGAGGCCGATATTATTTAAATATTTATTCAAATCAATCATCGACCTCAGTGTTGTAAAAATAAAGTGTATGCCACAAGAACAGAAACTTGTGGCTTCAAGCCTGACCGAGATTGTACAATCTTTACCTAACATTAACAAACTGTAGCACAACTTCCTTCAGAGTGAAAGTAAAGCTGTTGGTCCCATGTCAATTGGGGTATGTAGAAGATCCCTCAAATGGATGATATGAGCTACCTCTTCAGCAAAATTTGTAGCCACTTTCTTGCTCACCCAGAGAAATTCAGTGCGGGAGGCAAAGGGAAACCACTGCACTTACTCTCAACTTCCAGCACAAGTGCTTTCTCCCCTAAATGGAGCAGGCAAGTGGCACTAACCAGTCAAAGGGCTCGACGCTGCTCCAGATGTAAGAGGAAGCATATCAAACTAACCCTCAGGTTGCAATCAATCAACCCTGCTAGAAAGAGTGGTTGCTGTAGTAAAAGACTAAGGGCCAGTTTCATAGTCAGATTTAGTACGCCTAAAGTGCGAGTCGATACTAAATACAAGACGTCACCTACCTGAAATTGAATGGAATGCGAAACTGGCCCATTCCATTTTGGTCTAGGTAGGTGTCGTCCTGTATTTAGTATCGACTCACACTTTAGGCTCACTAAATCTGACTATGAAACTGGCCCTTAGGGCCGGTTTCATAGTCGCATTTAGTAACGCTAAATAGAAAGTTTAGGCGCCATCCTCCCTAAAACCGAATGAAGTACGTTTCATAGTCACAGTTTAGTCGCGCTAGCCACTAAATTTTAATATCGGTCCGACCTAAACTTTAGCAGCGCTGCGAGCACACTAAATTGACACTATTCAACTTTCAAGATGGATGACAATCGGGTTTTTGATGAAGATTTAGTGGATTTGGTTGCGGTAATCGGTGTCATTGAAAGGTTACCTGAATCCAAGAGATATTTGCGGGATGCGGAAATTCTATTCCGACAGGGAATTTATCAGAAGATTCCGATTCAGCAAAGATACCGTGGTGAACGTCATCGTCCCACTATTGACTGGTCCAAACCAAAACGCCCGCGGTGCCACCTTTAATAAAAGTGATTACAGCACTTCGATTTTATGGGACTGGTAGCTTTCAGGTAAATATGTTTTGAAATTATTATTTTAATATCTATGTTTTACATCCTCAAAATACCCTTGTATAAAGTTAATTGCATTATCAAATGATAAAATTGTGGTCGTCCACAAGAGTTATACAGGCGCCTATATTTGGGTTACCTTTATTTATTTGTTTACTAACAGCATGGTCCAAGACATCTGGATAGTTACGTAAAAATATAAATTCTAGTTATATTCTCGTCTATTCTACATGAACTTAATGCGATAAATATATAAATATAATGCGTAAATGTAAACGAACGTTTCACTGAAATATAATCTAACCTTATCAAAGTTTAAATTCAATATGACCAAACTATATTATTTTATCACACACTTTTTTCTTTATTTATTTTATCAATAATCCCATGAGCCTTGGGATGGTACAATATATTTAATTGCGGGGATTGTTCAGATTATACAACCATATTAATAATTGGACGTGGCATACCAGTAGGCCTACACATTTTTTCTTGTTAAAGTACAGGTAAAGCTTATTCTATTTGTTTGATGTAATTCTCAGTGGATCACTGTTTTCCCATAAACACTTTGATGTATATTTTTTTTTTTTGCATAGCAGTCTGCAGCTGTTTGGTCTATCCACATATTTACAACAATGGGATAGGGATGGGAAAAGTAACTTATAGCTTTGAGCAAATGCACCCTCATTTGCGGGCAGAGGAAAAAACCATTTATGGAAAACCACACTTATCATACCTGAGCAGGATTCGAACCCTGAACTCAATACTATCAACAATCTGTTGTGTGAGACATTTACAATTAATATGAATATTGTAAAGGTGCGGCCGAAGGGAGCACAAGTATTTTTTGAGTTTTTATAGAATTGAAATTTTTTGGCCAAAATAAATCAAATATTTCTCCAGTAGCAACATAGAGTTTAGTTTTCTGCACATGCAAATATCAACAGATCTTGAATATATATAAGGGTGTCCTGGAATTTTGTCAAAACTTATGCTCTTTATTTAATTTTTTTACAAAATTCCAGGACACCCTCGGAAAATATTCAAGATCTGTTGCTATTAGCATGTGCAAAAAACTAAACTTTATGTTGCTACTAGAGAAATATTTGATTTATTTGGGCCAAAATAGTTGAATGCTAGAAAAACTGTAATTGTACAAGCGCTCCCTTCTGCCGCACCTTAAAGACAATTCAAAAATATTATATATTTTGCAGCTGGTTTGTGGTGATCTGGTTTGGTTGAGCTCTGCCACCATATCCAGGATTGTCAAGCTACTGTATGTTAAAATGAAAATATGGCTGGTCCCAATATTTGTTTGTCAATTCCAAAACTGTCTACATATTTTGTAAGATGGCTTAGTTTATTTTTTTCATATAATGTAGGCTTTATATTCTTTTAAAGTTTGTAAGCCTACTTCATGTTGAAATTAAGTTTTTTTTTATCAAGGCCTAATGAAGGTTTTATATTCTTTTAAAGTTTGTAGGCCTACTTTGTGTTGAAATTAAGTTAATTTTTTTATCTAGGCCTAATGAAGGTTTTATATTCTTTTAAAGTTTGTAGGCCTACTTTGTGTTGAGATTAAGTTAATTTTTTTATCTAGGCCTAAGGAAGCTTATATATTATTTTAAAATTTGTTAGCCTACTTTGTGTTAAATTTTTAAAATAGGCCTGTGTTAGTAAATTTACCACTCAACTAGTCTTAAATACAGAAATGAGGGTTCTACTGCACATATCATGTTCCTGATATTTTGAAGAAATAAAATGCATTAATAAACCCACAACATAGGTCTAGTGAAATTAATAAATCATGAACAGGTAGAGATATTTTTTTGTTGGTCTTCTATTGCAAGTACATAATGAGGTTCCATTATAATTTGATGTATGCAATCCCCGAACCAACCATAAATAAAATAGGTTTCAAAAACTTTGTCGATAATTATAGTAGTTTATTTTCAGGTGGTGTCTAATGAGTTGACAGGCCATCTCTTGGAATATGTCAAGTTCCCAACCAGAGATCAGGAAGTTGAAAGAAACTACCGCCTGTTCTGGAACATGTACCATTTTCCCGGTGTATTGGTTGCACTCACGTAGCAATCAAAAGCGCAGGAGGGGAATTTGCTGAGCTCTTCCGGAACAGGAAACAGTACATGTCCCTAAATGTTCAGGTATTTGATTTATCTATTGAAGTTTTTTTGTACACTTATGGGGTAGGGATGAGGAAGGAAACACTTAAGAGATAAACCACCTGCATTCGCATAGAGGGAGAGTGGGAAATCATTTCAGAAAAAAAAATTTCAATTGATCCACCGGGATTGAACCCCTATCTCCCTGTCTACAGCACATCAGTCTAACACAAGAATGACGCTGTAGACTATTTGGTCATTGAGGCTGATAATAGCATAGTTAAAATGTATATATAATGTTAGTATTTAGATTTCAAACAAAATATTTAAGGGGTTACATTTGATTCAGCTACATTAATGTTATATAGAATCAAATTAATAACATTATGTTCTCTAAGTTGGAAATAATATTTGTCCCTCCCAAGTATGGAAATAATATGTGCCCCCACCCCAGTTGTAAACAATGTGTCCGCTATCTGAAAAAAAGGAAAAAGCAAGCACACCTGTAAATTTTTAATTTTGAGCTTATATACACATTTTCTTGCATACCCCATATGGTATACGTATGTTAATTACTTTATTAGTCAAACTAACATATGGTTGCTCTTTCTTCACCTGCCTCTCTTTTTAGGAGTGAATGTGAAATTCTGAAAGAAGGTAACCTATCTATTCAAAGTCAAACATATTTTTTTAAAGTCTCTTGGCTATTTTATTATCTTATTTTGCTCACAACATTTTACCATTTTGAGGTTGTTTCTGGGCCGGATATGGAGATTCTGGACATTGTGACACATTGGCCAGGAAGCACCCATGATGCCAGGATCTTCAACAACAGTTGAATTAAGACTCGACTGGAGACGCATCAAGTGAGGGGCAATCTTCTTGGAGATAGTGGGTATCCACAATTGTATTACCTCTACACTCCAGTACAGGACCCACAGACTCCAGAAGAGAGGCGGTACAACACAGCACAAAAGCAGACAAGGAAAGTGGTGGAGTGTTTGTTCGGGGTATGGAAACGTAGATTTGCATGCCTCGGACAAAAGCTAAGAACCAACTTTCTCACTTCCACCAAAGTCATCACTGCGTGTGCCGTGTTACACAACATCGCAATCCGACGCCGTGAGATCCCACCCGAGGATCCTGAACGACCAATGGAACAAGTTCCTGTACGGATTGTGCATACCAACTAGCGAGGGAGAGCCGTCAGGGCTGCTTTCATCTAGCGCCACTTCAGCCATGAACATTGATCATGTCTTGTATTGTCAATTGTTTTGTGTGTGTTTTGTCTGTCGTCAATTTTATGTGTAGCTAAAACATGGAAATACACCTCCTGGGGAAATCGCCATGTAAAATATAGGATTAACGCATCTTACACAGTACCACATGGGCCCACGCTCTATGGTGATGCGGAAAGCTGTGTCACACCCTACTCCTATCACAGGTGTTGAATTCAATCACAAGGGAGGGGGTGTAGTTGTTAAAAAAATTAAATGGGTTAGAAACAATTCAATTAAGAAAAAATCTATTAAGAAATTTTTATCTGACTATTGTTATTATTTTGAGGGGTAACCCGCCTTACCCCTCCATCAACCCCCCCCCCCCCCCGGTTTGCCATAATTCAACACCTCATTGATTGTCCTTATTACATTGTTTAGTTTAAGACTTTTCATTGGCTACTAATAAACTTTACATGAGAAATATTTGTTTTATTACTTAAGTTATGTGTCTTATGTGTTATAACCAAGATAATTTTTCAACTAATTAATGCCTGGGTCATGGTACTCCCAGGTTTAATTCTCATGTTCAGAAGTTATTTTTAAACTTATAAACTTATTATTTAGCCCAATACAAGCATTCTCGACATTGAGAAGGCATGCTTGAATTAAAACTTCAAATTTGACTTCAGTTAACTCAGGGTATTACCATTCAACAAGCAATCATTAACACAAAAGTTTATGTTGTAAAGATGTGTTTTATTCATTAGGTGTTGCTATCCATTCAGGCTATCCAACTAATATTTTAACAAATGGCATAGGGATGAGGAAGGTAGAATTTAGAGGCAGTTACCTATATTAGCATAAACATTGTGAAGACAATTATTTAGGAAAAACTACACTCGGTACACCTAACCAAGATTCAAATATTTATATTTCTGTCACAACAATCTTGTCTAATGGACACATTAGACCATGTGACCACTGATATATCCAGGTCATAAAACTTTTTACAACAATCTAAGAACCTTATCTGACGGCTAGGAATGTTACTAGACTGAATTTCACATTTTCTTATGTCAAGTCGTGATATGCAGCCGTCACCAATACTAAAAAATAACACAAAATAGGTAGTAATTTATTATCAACGTTTACCACTCTTTCTATGACAATTTGACTTTATATAACATTAATCAATCAAAGCACTTGTTTTGTGTTAATTCATTTCAATTCTCACCCTACTCCTCGTCAAAAGAAAACACAAGGTGTGGAGTTGGTAACACATTTAATATAAACATAAAATCTGTTAAATTTACAATGACTAAAGTCGCAGTGTTATGATATATAACAAAAAAAAACTTTTTTTTGGTTCTTGCAATAACACATGTTGCTTTAATATTCATGAGGGAAAAAGACAATCATTATAATACATATTTAATCAGTTTGAACAAAAGAGGCAAACTCAAAACAAAATAAGGTGTAGTCAGTGATGTCTCCTAATTCTAATCATTTTAGAAGTCATGCTCATGGAAAAATGGCATATAAAGGTGCGGGGACCAACCCGCCCTCCTGGTATTTTGTGGAACCCCACAGAGAATCCATATAAGAAACAGAACTTGTATATTTGTTGTACTTTTATATGCTACTAGTGAAATACTGGCTAATTATAATATTTTCACTAAAATATACACCTTTTAAAAAATTTTATTGTAAAATTATCTGTCAACATTTCAAATATCAAACTGTTTTCACTACACACAATATAGAAACTGAAAACAAAAGACGTTTCTTTGAATGAACTGTTTTAATGGAGCATGAGAAAAGAGGGGAAAAATTGTTGATATCAACTCTATGTTCATACTTCAAGTATCAACATGGTGAAAGACTATCTTAAAAAAAACAAGAGCAACTGTAAAAAAATTAGAGTCGGTAGCTCTTTCAACCCACCTACATACTCAAAAACACTATTTTATATATGAAATAAAGTGCAATAAGCAAAATATAATAAGTAATAAATAAAATGATAGAATTGCGGAAACATAAAGCACAAATAAAAGTAAAAATACTAAATATGTGTTGGTGTGTTTTTACTTTAATTTGTGCTTTATGTTTCCAAATTTAAATCATTTTATTTTTTACATTAAAACACTTTTTTGTAACTATCAAAAGTTTGAACTGGATTACTATAATAAAGGGTTTGTTAAATTTATTGGTGTTTGGTTTTGGAGGAAGGAATCAGTGGTAGTGGCTTACTTTTTATTTTTATCACCGTGTCTTACTGCCTGTTCAGATTATACACATATATGATTACTCTAATGGGAGAGAGATGAGGAAAGAAGCATTTTTAGAGGTAGTCTACTCCCATTTGCCTAGAAGGAGAGTGGGAAATCATCTAGAAAAAAGACCACAGTGGACCAGACTGGGATCGAACCCTGTTCTGTCTAAAACTCGAGTGATGCCTTAGACTGTAGGACTATTGAGATGGGTGGTGGCCTACTGCTAATAAAATACTAGTTTTAAGATATATGTCAATCTCCAGAATAGTAAGTTTGACACATTAGTACTGTATGTGTGAGTCCATCTTAAACACAATATTTTTTAAATCCAACGGTCACATCCAATTTTTGTTATAGAACTACCTCCACCCCCTTCTCACTTCCATCGAGTTGTACACACATTTTATTTATATTACATTAACTTTGTAGCACACACCTTTAAACTCTCTACACACTTGCACATCGGAATTAGGGGGTTGTTAAAGATTGTAACCCTGATTTAATCCTGCCCCTTATTTAAAAATAAAAAATTAAAACTATTATAAATGATGTAATCGATGGGCAGAAAGGGATCACAAGGGTGGGAAGAATTATGTGTTCGAATGGCTGTGTAATCTTCAGTGAGAAGTCTCTGCTCGCCTGTAATCTAACAGAATGATCCGGAGGACACAGCCATCATCAATGAGATGAAGCAATAGAGGGAAGGGTGAGCACTTTCTATTGTAGACCATGGCATAACTCTTGCCAGTCCTCTGTTTAGTCGTCAGTGTTTGGTCAACCAAGGCCTAGAGGACAGCTTAACCTGCACAGATACAATTATATATAATACATTCACCATCAAGATGGTGGTAACTGATATTTAACAAAAGTTACCAGATCCACTCTCATGTAACCAATCACCAAACCATAAGATCTGTAAGAACCTATGTTGAGTCGCTGTCAATTTTGGCGGTCAAAACTTTCACAAAAAAAAATATATTTTATTCTTTAACTTTTTGTTTACATTATTGAGATATTCAGTTACCATCACTCCTACGATGAATGGACTGGAGATTAGAAATCACCATAACGATTATTCTTAAAAACTTATTTATATATTATAAAATTTGTTAGTTTCAAATGGTATTAAAACTTTATTCATATCAACTAAATATGTTGTAAACATGTCTGAAATTTTCAAAATAAAATTTTACCATAAGTACAAAAGAAGTTAAGCAAGGGGTTGTACATGAAGAGTGAATCTTGGGCGATGCAAATATCCTGCAAGTTTCTGAATATATCCATATCTAGATTAATATTTAAGCTTCGCTATCAATGTTCAATTAAATGTACATGTGTTTGCTTACTTCAATGTCATTCACAATATATGTACAGTTATCATTGTACTAAAGGCAACCTAAGGCCATTCATTCTTTACTTGTAATTGGCAGAGTCATCAAGTAGCAGGTGAAGGATCCCTGGATGGCACACTAAGGCAAAGGTCTCAGGTTCGATTCCTGAGTATAGGTGTCATTTTTCAATTTACAAATATAATTATATAACAAGTGTCCCTATAGAAATATCAGATCAAATAATCAATTATGATTTGAATAATTTATACTAATTAATATATTTGAAATGTAGTAAAATATTTCTTATTAACAACAATCAGTGATTTTCCTTTGTGAGAAAACAAATCAAAGGATTGTATTTTAATGAGTGTTGAATGTAGGCCTACATGCAGAGGAGGTGGGGAGGGGAGGAGATGAAAGAAGACACCCCTTTTTCCCAAAGATTTGAGATTTACACAACTAAAATTATAATTTTTCCTTGGTGAAATATTCACTCCAAACCAAGTTTGCAAATGTTTAGCCAATAATTAAATATATATAAATTCTGGTTGCATACATAATATATAATTACTCTCAAATGGTAAGGATGAGGAAGGAAACATTTTAGAGGTAATAAATCCATATTTACGTGGATGGAGAGTGGGAAACCATTTAGGAAAAATCAGCCTTTATGGACCCGAGAGATATCGATCCCCGATCTCTCCGTCTTTGGAAGTCAAGTCTACAGCGAGAGTAGTGCCTTAGACCATGCAGCCACCGAAGCGGGTCAGATGAAGTTAATGCCACGGTTCGCACACCCTTTGATTTCCTTCAATAGCCTAAACTCACTCTTTGGTGTTTAGTCAATCGAATCTATCAGCAACATATTGAAAAACAAATGGTACAACACAATTGCACAAGCTTTCTCATAAATTAAATAATAGTTTGGAACCAAATTTTCAAAAATTGATTTTCAATAAACTAACCTTTAGAGTAAACATTTTAGAATTTATTATTATTTCCCTGAACAAACCTACATGTATTGTTTATTAATGTAATACTAATTAATTTTCCTCAATTTTCATTTTTATCTCAAAGTAACTTTATTATTTATTTGCTATTATTATTTTTTATACTTATTTTAATTACTTATTTTTTTCTGACATTTATTGATAAAATGTATTCATAAATATTATCACACATATTTTAATAAAAATTATAATTTATGTTTTCTCAGTAAATATTTTAGAATAGATAGGCCTATTATTTCCCTGGACATGCCCACATGTCTTGTTTATTATTAAAATACTAATTAATTTTCCTCAATTTTTATCTTTATTTCAAGGGAACTTTCTCATTTTTTGTTTACTTATGTTTATTGGTAAAATGTATTCAAGTATATTGTCACATATTTCAAAATTATCTAATCTGTCACATTGTACTGACCTGTCTATTATGTTTAGTATATTATGCTATTTTTTTGTTTTGATTTTGTTTTACTTTTATTTAATGATCAAATGTTTGAAATGTCTTTTTAAAAGTCAAACCCATGTAAAATCTCATCATTATAAATCCATAATCCTATAAGCAAGCTCAAGCGCTTTGGATCATGTAACTTCATCAATTATAAAGTAAAAAAGTGTAATTTTTACAGAAAAATAATCAGTTTGTCTTGTTAACCACAATAAACACATTCAAATTTTCTTGGTGGGTACATTTATTTACAAAACAACCCACTGAACATATTATTATGCAAATACTCACCAGAAAATATATGGATTGCTGCAGCTGGTGGATATTGGGTCGTACTACTCTCCTCAGGTCTCGGAGTTGGAGGTAAAACTGTATCACAATCCTCAGTACCTTCCTCAGAGTAGGCATTGGGAGTGCTAAGGATTGCCTCAAGCTCAGGGTCTGTGGACTCCCCAGGTGTAAATGGTCTCCCACCAGTCGCTATTCTCCTTCGAGATTCTGTGGTGAGGAGTTTCTTCCTCCTTGCCTTCTTGTTCTCCCAACATTTCTTCAGATGAGGTGCTGATCGCTGTTAGATAAAAATAATATTTATTCTCTGTGTTATTGTTAGGAATAAACAATAAATGGATACTTAAAAATGTTTGTTAATGTAGGTAAATAAACCCTATAAACATTTTATTGAAGAAAATGCTATGTCTATTCCTGAAAGTAAAATGATGTGCTGATTTATTTGGGTAAGTGTTTGAAAATGTAGTCCTAGGCCAAATATACATATTTCATTAAAAGAAATGGTAGGCCTAGTTATGTCTTAGAAAGGACCAATTATCAACTTTATAATAATGCTAATGCAGGCCTAGAACAAATTAACACACTACTTTAAAAAATTCTAGGCCTTTGCCTGTGTGTAAATAGATACAATTATATTTTATTTAGTGAAATGTTTGAAAATATAGGTCAATTCAAATAAACATAATAGGCTATTTAATTAAAATAAATGGTAGGCCTGGTTAGGTATGTAAAAACGAACAATTATTTACTTTATTATATATTTGCTACTGCAATCCTAGTACAAATGAATATATTTTATTTAAAAAAAATGCTAGGCCTAGTTATGTTTGTATGGTTTCCCCTTATAAAGGAACAATTATTAACTTAATAATATATTTGCTGCAGGCCTAGACCCAAATAACACATTTTAGAAAATGCTAGCCCTATGCCTGTGTGTAAAAATAAGTAATCCTTTATTTTGTAACCTGTTTGCAAAAATTTAAAACTCTAAATAAAATAAACACGTCTTACTTTGAAAAATAAATAATGCTTTAGGCCTAGGCCTGAATGTAAACAAGTTGTATTAACAAACAGTTTTATACCGGTATAGTAAGAGTTAGGGCTTGGGTCTATGGTTATTTTTATCAAATATAATGTACGATTATATAAAGTAAATACATTATATGTGTTTTTATGCATTATTTGAAACTGTCCTTAATAACATTAATGTTGTCTTGGAAAATCTTGAGTAAGATATCAGCAAATTAAAAGATAAGGAAATTAGCATAATAAATAGAAGAAAATAGTAGGTGGTACCAAATGTCTCAAGGAATTAAAAACATCAGAATATAAGTAAACCTAACATTCCGAAACGTAAAGTCTGTACTTACATGTGTCACATCAGAATAAGAATTGAAGCCGTCTGTGATGTCTTGCCAGGATTTCTTCTTTGCCATTAGAACAGAAAACGAAGTTCGCTTATCTTCAATGACAGCTGATTTAATATGAATAAGGCCGAATATATTTCTCTCTCGTTGGCAGTAAAGCGATTTGTTTACGTCCTCCATGTTGACAACAACAAATGATTTCTTTCTCGTCTTGTTATATCTACGTCACTAATTATACGCATTATCATTGGCTGCCTGTAGTGACGTCACCAATATTACGGACAGAAACGAACTTTTACGACCAAGCTCCCTATTGCTTCGAGTTACTAAAACAATCCAAACTATCTTGACTATGAAACGTACTAAATTATTTAGGGCGAGTGCGTCGTCACGGAGTGCTGTATAGCCCTGGAGTTTAGTAAGAGTTTAGTGAGCTGACTATGAAACCGGCCCTTAGTCTTGCATTGAAACAAGAACGTCACGTAGCTTGAGTCTTGGCTCTAAAATTTAATTTGCCTTGATATAACTTAGTCGACATCAGTGGTCTTGGGGTAAAGTGCTCGCCTCAGGACCTGACATTCGTGGGTTCAAACCCAGCCAGGATCGACAGATTTTTCTTGAACAATAAAACTCCATAGCACAACTTCCTTTGTAGGGGAAGTAAAGCCATTAGTCCCGTGTAGATTGTGGCATATAAAAAAAACCTGAAAGGTGTGTGAAAATACCTTTATTGCAAAATTTGTAGGCCCTTTCGCTCTTGTTCATAGAAATTCTCACATGTTGATATGATCAGTCAATTTAGAAAGTGCACATTAAATACCACAAATAAATAAAGATAACTTAAGTTTACCAGACATAAATTTTTTTTTATATATTATGATTCATTAAATTATTATAAATATTTTTTAAAGCAAAATTATGAGTTTTAACTGAAGTGAAGCTTTGATTAGGTACTTACATTGGTTGAGAATCTGCCAAGATATCATAAGATTGACAGTGCCGAAGTAACTTATCCATTAGGCGAGGTTAGAGTAGAGAAAGAACATTTAGAACAATTTTTCAAGATTTTTTTTTTAATTAGGCCTAGTCATGCCATAGTTAACAGTACAGTAACAACAAAAACTATATGCTACTTTTAAGGTAAAGTTATAAGAAAACACGATTTTGTGCTTATGCTAACTGTACTGGCTAGAAAATGTTGATTTGCTTGTGCATATTAGCACCTAATGTCATTTTTGTAGGCTCCTTAGTTAAACTGGCTTGTGTTTCTTCCAACTTTCTCACACAAGAGACATACTAATACACATTCATGTCAGATCTAAACAGTCAATGAAAGGTATGAAATGAAGTCCAGGCCTATTCTTTCAGTGGGGGGAAAAGGGTAAAAAAAAAACATAACATATTCATACCACTAAAAGGACTTATTTATTTGTAATCTCAGGTCTAGGCCTATATGTTGTCAACTTAAATTTATATTTGGAATATGGTAAAATTGTTTTAAATTAATTTTTATTGAGTGTAAAGTAAGGTATGTGTTTGTGTGACGGTAATATGCAAGTATTCTGTCTAAAGGGCTTCAAATAGCAAAGTACAGGATATCCACTCAAACTTTAAAGAGTAAAATTTAGACATAATTCCTGAAAAAATAATAACTTTCCCCGATTTTTAAAAGGCTTTTTTCCTCCGGTTATGAGACTTTGAACAAATTATTACGAATAAAGATGTTTTGATACTGTGCTTCTCAAGCCACCAACCCGCTTCGGTGGAAGCATGATCTAGTGCGCTACTATGGCCATAGACTATGCTGCTAACGAGGAGATAGTGGTTCGGTCCCAGTCAGGTGTACTTAGGGTGGTTTGTCTTATATGGTTTCACACTCTTTCACTTCAAGCAAATGAGTAAACTTCATTTAAATTCAACCTTCCTCATACCCAACCCATTAGCGTAATTAGTACTAAGTGTATAGCCTAATGGGTAGTAAGACGCGGTGCTAAAAAAGCCTCCAAATTTTATTACTAGAGCAAGTTTTATTAATAAGTATGTTTAACCAATTCCCAACCTAATCAGTAGTTTTTGAATATGGAACTCCAACAGTAGGATAAATTGTAGTTAAAAGATTTTTTATTGACTAAATAAAATAGTACCTAAGACTTATCTATTAATTTTACCCACAAAATTTTTAATTTGATCAGGCATTATTAAATTAATGCACATCTGTTAAATGTTATGGATTTATGAAATCAAATGTGACAAAGAATCACATTACATTATGCTATATTTTTTACGATATTTATAAAAATAATAATCGGACCATAGTGAATTTGGTTTATCATTAGGTCCACGGCCCACGAGTGTCACATTCCTGCTCTAATCCTTTTAGCCTATTTTTAAAAGTCTGGATTCAAAAAGTCATTATTCCACTTGTGATGTGTGTTCAGCCATGAGTAGAGAGTAGGAAAATTAAGCAAATAGTATGGTAGGCCTATTTTACAAATGTGTAACACCAGTGGCAGTGGAATATTATTTGTGTAAGGAGTTGGGGTTATTAGCAACAGATTTTTTTAAAACATTTATTAAAATCTTAATCCCTCCAAACCAAATTGGGTTCAGGGACTCTCCCCGGAAGTTATTCGGAGTGGTCCTCATCCAATTTTTTTTTAATTACACTCAACAAGCTATTGGGGGACCTGCCTCATAAATTTTAGAAATTAGGATATACTTAGAAGGGCAAATTTTTGAAATGTGAATGCCACTATAAGTTATTAGAGTGATCCTCACCTGGAAGTGTTTTGAAAATTAAATGTCTCTAGAAACTATTGACACCATCTTTCCATGACAGATTTTTTGTTAAATTTAAATGCCTCTAGAAACTTCTTGAGTTTAAAAAACAAGGCTAGCTTTCAGATTCATATCCAACAATATGAGAGGAGAGTTAAATATCTAGAAGGGGCAAATTTATTTCAGCCAATAGCCCCTGGTTCCACAGCCACTGTTGGGGATGGTACATATCAACAAAAGTATTTTTTTTTTCCTAACCAGAATATCAATATTCTTTGATTATTATCACAAACAAAATAATGGCAAATCAATTAAGAGTATGCCTACAGTACCTATAGTAAAATTAATGACTACACCTAACAATGGCAACATAAAAACTAAAATAGAATTCTAGTATTAAGAAGCTTTATAAAAAAAAATTTTTTTACGGTCAGCCTTGATATTTATTTAGCGCCATTTTATCAAGCGACGGTTGCAGAGCTCACAACTTGACATAGGCTTAAAATATATTTAAAAATTGTTTCAGTAAATGTTGTAACACACTCTTATAAATTATTTTCTTTATTTTGTTACAATATATAAGCTTATGCCTATTATATTTTATTACCTATGGTATTGTACTTAAAATGATGGCAAATCGAATAATATAATGTTTTATAAAGTTTGATAATTTGAATAATTGCATAGCTAAAACAAAACTCACTAAAATAACAGGAGAACAGCCTAAAAACAAATAATGAATATATTTTGTGTTGACTTAAAAGTTCTTTGTATTAAAATTTTGACCCATGATCCTCTACGGTGTATGACATCATTCTATAGTGAAATTAAATTGTTTATTTAATCAATAAGCTATTACTTGAACTTTTAATTTATTAATGCATAAAAGGTTAGGGTTGGCTAGGTTGGGTAAGAACCATATCTTTTATATAAATTAGGTATGGAAGGTTTGAAGGTTAGGTTTGCATTATAGCCTAATTACTGTATTTTAAACAGTGGCGGCTCATGAGTAAACCTTAAGAGAGGATGCTGACTCGCTTAGCTGACAAACTACACTATAAAAAGTATAACAGCTCATTTGGTTTGAAGTCGAAGATTGTCCATTGTGAAATACCACACGCATGCACACACACACACACACACACACACATACACATACACACACAAGTAAACAAAAAATATATATTAAATAGGTTCTTAAATTAACCTATCTTGAACACTATATAAACAATAAACCGCCTCGGTGGCGTAGTTGGCTAATGCACTAGTTGTGTTGAGCTCGACCGCCAAGGACGGGGAGATGGAGGTTTGAATCTTGGTCGGGAGAACTGGGAGTCGGTTTTTCCTAAATGGTTTTCCACTCTCCTCAGGCAAATGCGGGTTCACTTCTCTAAATTCAACCCTCCTAATTCCTAATCCATTAGCGTAATTAGTATTATGCATAAACCCAAACGGGTAGTAAGACGTGGTGCTAATATTACTATTATTATTATTATATAACAATATATTTCAAAAATTAGTGAACCACTAAGTTTATCGTTTGAAAGAAAAATAAAATATTTGGTTTTGTCTGGTATCTCGCTAATCATTAACTGTTCTATAGACAACATGACCAAAACATTTAATCTGTCTTCACTCCTGGTGATTCTTAAGTATGACATGATTACTGACCTTCCATTGTTTTTAGTTTCAAACTTTTCTTCTTATGATAAAGAATCAAAATTCAGTTTTTTAATATCAGAAACTTTCATTATTCACTAAAGTAATCGAAAACCTAAGCAAAAACGCGTCACACTAAACAGATCAACGACTTTCCTTATCTATGAATCAGCAAGCCGACTACAGCTGAGAGAAGACCACACTTTAGCTCAGCCCCAAAAACTTGTGAAGGTCAAAGAAAGTGACGTCAGGTTGTCATGGCAGCCACTCTGCAACTCATACGGAACTCGGAGGTAGCTTCTGAACAACCCAGCCAGCACAGAGCTTAACATACGAGCGCTTTATGTCATGCACTGGCATGATTATGGTTTTGCGAATTTCCTCAATAAAATGGGAAATAGATAAAATGATTTTTTAAGTTGATTTATGTTTTTCACTATGTAATGAAACAACAAGAGAAAAGTGGTATGAATTTTAAAATATGTTTTGTTTCTTCTTTTGCCTTATTTTGCAGGGAGGGCGGCCCCGGAGCCCTCTTTCACGAGCCACACTTGATTTTAAACATTAGTTTGGGCTTTTATATTTGTAACATCATCTAATGGCCATGTCAGTGGTTACCAATTGGTTTCAGGTTTAGTCTCATCATTAGGGGCTTACTTGCGTCAGTTGTGTGAGGTTACATTGTGTAATTATAATTTGTAGGTGTCAAAGATTTCTTCAAACAAAATAAAATGCATCTTTTTTACAAGAGTTTTATTTGCTATGCAATAAGGTGAAATGAGGTCAATGTAGATACATTTTTAAAAACAATCATTTATTGGGGTAGAGTTTTAGGTGTGTCATGTGTTTCAAAATCAAGACTGTCCAATATCCCATTTTTAACTGATTTAATTGGTTTTATTTGGTTAAAAAAAATAATTTTTTTTTGTATTATTTGATTTGCTGTCTTATTTTGTTCATAAAAATAATCTTAAAATATTGATATTTTGTTAAAAAATAAATCATCACTTAGGCTATATGAGTTTTGTGATGTGTACCATCCCCAATGTGACTGTCATGACATTGTCTCAATATCGAATCACAGCTTAATCTTGGTCAACTTGAATCAAATTTGAATCAAATCTCACGCTCAAAATAATTTTGATTTTAGATTCTGAATCTCATGATAAATTTATTTTATAAAATTGAATGGAAATCAAATCCCTGCTTTAAAAAAAAATCGGATTGAAAATTTTATCTTAAAAAAAAAGGTCAGAGCGGAATCGAATAGTTTATTTTGGGTTTAGGCCTACCATAATAAAGTTTTAAATTGAATGAGAGTTGAATATTTTACTATAATAAGTTTCAGAGTCCAATCCAATAATAAAATATTTCAAAAAATGTTATAATTGTTTTACACATATTTAGGTTTATTTAAAAAAAATGTAATCAATAGCACTAATCTCAAAATAAAGATCGTAAGACAATTTCTTTTAAAATCATAAGGCAAAGGTTGAATAAATTATAGAAAAAGGTGGGCCTAGCTACT
Organism: Timema podura; assembly: GCA_033556935.1. NCBI lineage: Eukaryota > Metazoa > Arthropoda > Insecta > Phasmatodea > Timematidae > Timema > Timema podura. The sequence goes on from JAVRXN010000011.1 coordinate 23,721,323, forward strand.
TATTTTTAAATAAAAGATATTCTCTGTCTCAAACAACTGTCATCGTGATTTCTTTACGACCTGGAAATCAAGTTACTGGTAATTTGTCTATTCACTCTAGGTCAAGAGTTCCTAAACTTTTTAATACGGCGCTGCCCTTCCCATGTCTAATTTTCCGTGCAACACCTCTGCCCCCAATAATTTTTAAAAAATTGCTCAAATTCGATTTGGTGGCATTTTTTTAAAAGAAAATTGTCATTTATATCTTGTAATCTTTTAAATGTAAAAATACAAAAGTAAAACAAAATTAAGAAATGAATAATAAGGGATTAGAGTAAACATATTTGTGTTTTTTGTACTTGATCTCATGTGTGCAGGTTGTTCATAATGGTGAAACATCTCATCCTGTATTTTATGATTTCAGTTTCACTTTTTCACTACTATAACATTTAAAACTGAGACACATTCTTACATGAAACCTGTTCTGGAAGAACAAACACATTTGATGTAATATGTGAGACTATATATACAAACAGCAACAAATGTATGAATGTCTTTCGATTCAAAATTTTGAATAAAATTCAAATCTTTCCAATAAGGCTGTGTAGTTGGTACGCCAAGCCTTCAACAGACTCCGGCTCCTTTTTTCTACTGTTTAACTCCAACTCAGAATCCGATTCGGGCTCCTTCATAAATGGCTAAGATATATTAATTAGCTATAACATATTTTCTGTATATTGTTCTAATGAATATGATTTCATGGGAAGCTTTACCGACATTGTAAATGTCTATTTAAATAAAATTGATAATCAAAATTGCATCACATCCAAACTCCAAAGCCCTTCTTTCAAATATTTACATTCAAAATTTTGAATTGAATCCAAATCTTACTAATATTCGGACTAGGATTTGAAATTTTAAAGGTTTGCACAGGCTTGGTAACTATAGGGCCTAAGTTACAAGACGTATTGGTAGCCATGTTACAGTAACGGTGGCCTAAGCCTAAAGTGATGTGATTTTTTTTTAAAATCTAATATCAAACCTTGTTTAGAGCCTAGTAAAATTAATGTTGCCTATTTTGCTCACAAATATGAATGAACTCTCTTTTAATGTCTTTAGAATCCCGATTAAAGGGCAATATGCAAGCCCTTTTCCTGGGATTTTTACCTAGCTGCTCGGTTTTCCTGATCAGTGGCCAATCTGTAGTAGCCTGCCAAGGGGACATAATTTTATTGAATAAAAAACTATTATAAATGATACTGGGATATTTAGTAATTATCTTTAGCCTAATAGGTTTACTGGAGTAGTAAGCAAAACTACGATTTGATTGCTGTATACTAACGATATGTAATTACATCAATGTTAATGTTCAAAACTAACATTTCTCATTTTTATAAACATCCACACAGTAAAATATGGTGTTCTGTGCTAACCAAGAACAATAAGGGGTGATTCTTGAGTGGTTTTATACCAGCATGAAGGTATTTAGGAGTTTAAAGTTTAATGACTTCACCAGGGGCAGATCTTTGCAGAAACGAGTAGGTAGGGGCCAATGCCTATCGTACACTAGGCTGACTCAGTTTAAGACTATAAACCAATGTGTGCTAAATGCTTGGAGACCAAAATAATAGCCTTCTAAGCCACAAGTATAAAAGAGTAATCTTACTAAAGTCATTTAGGTCTAGGGTAGAGGGTCTAGATGTCTATTTGTAGAGCATCTCTAACCTTGTCCAGTTCATATTTTCTAATGACTGAATCTCTACAGGCTGTGAAGACAAACTTTCCATCACACGCTATGTCATATACTGGGTCATAGTCTGGTCCAGTCAGTTGGACTCGAACATGCTTCACGTTATCAGAGTCAGAGAATGGATGATATACACAGGAACCATCTGCTCTTCCACAAAAAAAACCTTCTCCTTTATAAGAGAGTACACTGAGTAGAGGGCTATTTGACTCGAACCATGTCATCAAAGGTTCAGAATGTTGACGTAGGCTGAAGAGAAAGATTTGACCATTTTGACATCCCAACACAAACTTATCATAGACAAGAACGCAATACAGTTGACAGCGGACTTCAGGGAAAAATTAAATATGTATTACGACTTCGCAACGCTACACCACCCACTGTCCCATCTTCACAGCCGTACAACAATACTTTACCACTGTCCCAATTTCTCGCTCACTCGGTGGACTCTTCTGGCTCGCCGAGGTTGTATTCCTGACCCAAAGAGGTCAGACAACAACAGTTTATGGTCACACTTGTATCGACCAAGTCCCCTAAACACGATGACTGACCACAGTCCCACAATTTAGCTAGACCATCCTTGGATACAGAAACTATATTCCTGCCTCTATCCACAATGCAGATGTCCATAACCGCAGCAGTGTGACCCCTTAGAGTAACAGGACATGACCTGTCTCTGCTGACCATATTTTCAATTGCATATCTGCACCCCCTGTCACAAAGACAATACCAGATGGGAAAAAACGACATTTGTAAACATCTCCAATTGACTTTCCAAATTTCTTCTTAGTATTCCTAGATTACTATCCCAGAGGTGGAGCTTGTTTTCTGCACAAACCGATACTCCTAACTCCCCTGGTGTCACGTCCAAACACACTACACTCTTCTTATGTATTTCAGAAAATATTTTAAAAGGTGCAACAAATATGCATGTGTAGCCTGTCTCGGAATGTCTCAAACCAAGGGTCAATGTTTTTAGATATTTGACTTCAAAGCCTTCAGAAGCCGATGCACGAGGAATGCCATCGTTTGTGATACTTTCAATTTTGATTTTACCATATAAACTTGGTTGATCGTGAAATTTGCAAGAAATCCAGCATTCCCCATTTATCTTGCGTAGTACGTCAGGCCAGTCACACTGTATGGACATAACCGGCACTCTCTCTTGAAACATTATTTAATAATTATTTATTATTCCTTACTAAAAAAGTTCAAAAGTGTAGCATATTTTGAATTAAGGCGTTACGTTAAGAAATAGATATAGATACAAGTACGTAACACCATATAAATAAAGGCCCAAGATTTTGTCATTTCACAGATAAATAAAAAAAGAAAATACCTTCTTTAGATGGAAAAATATAGAATATCAATTATCAAGAATTAATACATAGTCAAAGCACCATTGATCACGATCAAATGTCCAATTTTTATAGGAAGAACAGTAGAATTCACCAACATTGATTGGAAGTTACTAAGATTTGACAATAGAGAAATGTGTTATTTTGATTGATTTATTATATATTTCATCCAAAAAATTATAATGACACTTTTAAACCACCTTCTTATGGATTACTTAGCAATTTATCTTTATATTATTAACTATACGGACTTAAAATTTAATACAAATGCGAAATTTTTATTTAAACGATTGTGGCAATATGAGCTAAAATAGTGCAAAGAGTTATAAATTAAATGTATTAAACTTCCATTCTTATATTATTAGAACTGATCATTATAAACCATAAACAAATTATTTGTTTTAATCCTATACAAAATGGGAAACAAATATTTGTTTCAAATAAATTTTATTTATTTTTTACACTCCAGCGAATGAATACTATTAGTGTTGGGTATTGGTGTCATCAAAATAAACAAAGACACTACCAAGTCACTAATTTGAATTCACAATTAAGGCAACCTTTTAAAAAGTTCCACTCTGGTTCTTTAATTTAAATAAAGAGACATATTTAAATCACAAAAAAATTATAAACAGTTATTTTTAAACTATTTTAAATACTAGCTTCATTTTACATATGTTGAAAGAATAAAATATACCGGGTGCTAGACAACGAGATTAAAAGCATACGTTTGTTTTCATGTTTGTATAATTTGTGTTGTATTGATTATTAAAAAGGTCGGATGAAGATTAACTAGATAATATAATATATTTTTTAAAACCAGAAATTTGTTCAGTAAAAGTTACTCGACTTTGGAACGTATGATTTGTGAGATAATTGTAAAGTTTATTTGGCAGTGGCTACTTGATATAAATCTTTTTTGAACTTCTTTATGCTTGTGTACGATTAATTACAAAGTGTTTATGGCAGTGACATATATTTATGATATATTTTATTTTCAATTTTATGTTAATATATTTTCTAAATTTCATAATGCGTGTGTATCAAGAAAAGTAGTAGGGCCCCTAACCTATTTAAACCATAAGATTGTTGTATTAACCTCTTGACTAGACCTAGGTTGGAAAAATTATGATGATAGCGCTCTGTGACTATGTGTAGAACTACAGTCTCTATAAAGGCCAAAGTTGAGCGTTGGAGGTGTTACCCTAAGGACTTGCTATATGTTTGGCTGATGTATTGTAATGTCTTATGTCTGCAACATGTATGAACATTTTAGACCGAGTTGGATGTTATATATTTAACAATTCTCGCTGTAATATCACACGGTGGTAGTGGTCGGATAATGCGCTGTATTTAAGTATAACTAAGGTGAAGTGAACAGTTCTAACATAGATAAAGAACCCATATGTAGGCTTCTGTATATTAAATACCGGCTCCAGACCCTTTCGATTTCAAATCGACATTGGAATGGAAATAATGGAAATAACGTTTTTATGCGTTTCAGACGTGTTTCAGGTATGATGAAGGAGAAAGAAGAAGATCAGGCAAATTCTTTTATTTATTTGATAGGCCCTCAGGCTGAAACTATTTTTCTATCGTTCAAGCTATTATCAGCCGATCAAAAGAAGTTTGATGCAGTCCTTCATAAGTTTGACAGCCATTTTATTCCTACCAAAAACATAATCTTTGAACGAGCACTGTTCTATACTATATTCCAACAAGAGGGTGAGTCGGTAAGCGATTATGCTACAGATCTTCATACTGTTGCTCAAGATTGCAACTTTTATGTCGCTTTTTATGGCGAAGCCATTAGAGATAGAGTCGTAGTCGGTATTATAGATAAAAATCTCTCGTTTAAACTACAATTAGATGCCAAATTAGGGAAAAAACAGAAGGAAACTTTAATAGGAGCTAGTCAAGTTTTATCTGACAAGGCTAATGCAACAAATAAACTTAAAATAAATAGAAATTTTTTTTAGTTATAGTAGGAAAACTTTTTCTAACTAAGATAAAAGTCAAACTAGAAAATCATGTTTTTGGTGTGGGAGTAATACTGAACACCCTAGAACCAGATTTTCTGCTAGGAATTCTACCTATCATCAGTGTCGATATGAAGGGCATTGTGTAAAATGTTGTAAATTTAGATCAGTTGATGTTGACCTTGCCTCTACAGAAACTAATTATTTGCATGATAAATGGTTGGTATACTCCATTCACGGTAGGAATTACTCTCTGAAAGGTCTTTTTTTCCTACCAATATCCTACTATATAATATATTTGTGGTACGGAAAAAGGCCTTTCAGAAAACAATTCCTACGCTGAACAGACTTTAAACACCAAATTTTGTGGGAAAAACCTTTTTGCTAAAATTGATACCGGCGCAGATGTGAATATTATTGGAAAAAGTACATACGAGGAATCTTTTCAATATATGGAGAATTGCCATCAAATAAAATCCTAACGGGTCCAGCGGGCGCTCAACTCAAAACTAATGGCTGGATTTAAAGGAAACTCCAATACAAAAACAAAAAGATTTTTGAAACATTTTATGTAGTTCAAGTTTCAATTCTTCTAAGCCATCATACTATTGAGAAATTAAGCCTTATAAAGAGGATTTCTGGGATAGGAAAAGCTAATTTTGTTCCAAAAACTGTGTTTGCCATGTAACATTAGCGATACCAGCTAATTGACTTTTAGTACCCACCCCGAATAAAACCAATACATATAGACATCCTGCAATGTTAAAGATTTACAAAGCCTTCCTATATCTAAAATGTGTGCTTTACTCAGCCTATAGTCTCGGCGAACAACCAGCACAGGACTTGTGTACATCAAATAATTTTGAAAAGAATACTTGCACCCCTTGGAAAAGAGGATCGATGAGACATCGGTATGAGGTGATCTAGACCTAAACTGATTGGGCTAGCTGGCCGATAGACAACCTGACGCGATCTTCACTGCCAACTCACCAGATTTCCGGACTGACGTGTCTAGATGATGACGGTTGTTAACAAGAGAAACATGCTGTTAGCACGTGATCGCTACGTGACGTTATACTTTTAATATGAAGATCCCCCTCCCAATATCCATCAACTAAACTTATATAAGGCTAGTGCTCAGCTAACATTTTTTACTATTAATTCCGAAACAACCACGAGAGGTCCTGCTCTGGACTTGGACATAATCGCTCCAGAATGATAAAACATAAACTCTTTATATTTTGTTAAATGTTTAAATATAAACGACCTATAGTTTGGGTGTTTGAACACTTAGTTAATAATGTGATTAAATTCGTTCCGTGTAGGCATCAGTAATTTATCACTAGAATATCTATTCTAGAAAGTAAAACTGTTTTATGGAACACTTAATGTTTCCTTTTTCCACTTGGGTGCTAGTCTCTTTGTAAAATTTACACTTATTAGTTTGGTAGCCACTTTTTGATTCTTAATCTTGCTTGTAAAATTTAATTTAAATATAAATTTTATTGCACTTGTGGTTACCAATAATGGTTTAACTTTAAAATTTTATAATGTTTAAATTATAGATAACATTTTATAGGCATAATTTGTTTGAATAAATTATTAAAGTAATTTATTTTTGTTGGTTTATAAATTATGACTTTAACAGTTACTGATTTGTTTAATGAGTAATTACCAGTATTCTAATGTAATATTGCTTTGTTTTCTATTATAATGTGAATATTAACAAACCGAAATCTGCTCGACTACTTCCAAGTTGGTGGAAGTAATGGTCCCACAGAAGTTTGAGCTATGTCGGGAAGTCAAACCTTTGTGTAATTTATTTTGATTAGAATTGATATTTGAATTTAAATTTAAGCTCTTTATTAATATACTAAGGATTCAAAGGTTTAATTGGTTTTACCTGTTTGTTTAGTCGGAATTCACGATGTTGATTCAGGCACTTTGTTAACCATGTAGAGAAGCTCTTTAAGCTCTTTATTAATATAATAAAGATCCAGAGATTTAATGATTTAATGTGTTTGCTTAGTCTGAAGTCACAAGGGTGATTCAGCCGCTTTGTTAACCAAGTAGAGGAGCTCTTTAAGCTCTTTATTATTATATTAACGATTTTGTATTATTATTGGGTCTCTTCCAGACTAATTCGTATGAATAAATAATTTATGATGTAACTCTTTTGTTTCAAACGTAGTCGTCTTCAAGGACTACTATTACTTTGAGATTGTGTAGTGTATCCTCTAATGTACTGCGCAAGCACATTCTCTGCCATATTTATATGTTTTTCAACACTACTCAGTTCACCTTGTGAGACAATTTATTATTTATTTACCTCTATTGTCGTGTGCTCCCGTGGTTATAGTTCCAAAAGCCAATGGATCCCCAAGGTTGTATGTTAACCTAACTAAATTAAATCAACATGTAGAAAGAGAACTTTTACCTATGCCAGCAGTTGATTTTTCCCTAGGTCAACTAGAAGAGGCTTAGGTATTCTCAAAACTAGATGCCAACTCAGGATTCTGGCAGGTTCTCCTCAGAGATTCTTCCAAAGCTCTAACCACATTCATCACACCGTATGGAAGGTATTGGTTTCTTCGTTTACCTTTTAGGATATCCCCTGCTCCTGAGTTTTTCAGAAGGTCAGTGCACATTTAGAAGGACTGGAGGGAGTTGTCTACCATTTTGACAATATTATAGTATATGGGCCAACTATTGAGGAACATGACTCACGGCTTTATAAGGTACTTTCTAGACTGCAAGAAGCAGGTTGGACTCTAAATGAGGAAAAGTGTTCGTTTCGGCAAACTTCAATAAACTTTCTTGGCCATATCGTATCTGCAAAGGGTGTTCGTCCGGACCCAAAGAAAGTTGATTCTATTCTCAAACTGAAACCTTCCACTAATGTAACTGAGATAAAAGGATTTTTGGGTCTTGTAACATTTCTGGCCAAGTTCGTCCCAAATCTATCTACTTTATCGCAACCTCTTAATGAGCTTTTCCGCTCAAACGTCGACAGGTTATGGGATTGTCCACAGGCTCAAGCATTTGAAAAGATAAAGGTAGCTATAGCAAAGTCACCTAGTCTTGATTTATATAAATACAATAATGACATTATTTGGTTAGCTGACGCATCATCCTATGGCCTTGGTGCAGTTTTAATACAACGCCAAGATGATGGATCTCTAATACCTGTTAGTTACACTTCTCAAACTCTCGGTGAAGGAAGGACTGGTTCTCGCTTGGGAATGCGAACGCTTTTCTGATTTTATTACAGGCATTCATATAACAATAGAGACTGATCATAAACATTTAGTTCCTATTTTCACCATCAAAAATCTAGATTCTATAACCCCAAAGACTACAAAGAATTAGACTTCGTTTGATGAGGTATTCGTTTGAGATTGTTCATGTAGCTGGTAAAAATCTAATAATTTCTTATGTTTTTTCCCGCAATCCGCAGTCACTACTTGCTGATGAAGATGAACTAGCTGAAGAAGGGATGGCCTATGTCCAAGAGGTTGTCTATGAGCTTCCTGTGTCAGATGCCAAGTTGACAGAAACTGTTCAGTTTTGCCAGGACGGATGGCCTCTAAAGTCACAAATACCATAAATCTGCTTACCATATTGGTAAAATTGAAACGAAATATAGCTATAAAATGGTCCTCTACTAAAAGGTAATAGAATAATAATTCCTCATTGCATGCGGAAGGAAATGATAAATAAACCTTTAACCTTTAACGCCTACTCTGTTTCCTAATCGTTCTTAGCAAACAATTGGCACGAATCTTTTGAACTTAAAAGGTAACTGGTATCTCCGTGTTGCTGACTATTATTCCAGATATTCAGAAATGGATTTGCTGGAATGCCTTACTACTAGAGTCATAAATCATCTTAAATCTATTCTAGCCAGGCATGGAGTACCTGAAATCATTAGAGTTAATTGTGGCTCACAATGGATTCATAAAAATATAACAAATGAATTTTTTTTCCAATTTGCTATAATTATAATTTTAAACTTGTTACATCCAGCCCGAAGTACTCACAAAGCAACGTCTTTATAGAGTCTGAAGTAAAGAATTTTAAAAATCATATTGAAAAGAGTGAGGATCCATACAGAGCCTTACTTATACTGTGCTCCATTTCTTTAGAATTTGGCCATAGCCCTGCTCAGGAGCGCACCCAGAATTTTAAGCGGGAGATAGGGGTGGAGGTGGTTTTTTACATAGTAATTTTCATAATTTTCACATTATATATTTCAATTACTGTAAAATTTGGAAATTTGATTTGAAGTAGGGGATAAGAAAGCTAGAGAATCATCGATGCCCCTAAAAAGCGGAGTTCCGGGGAAAATTTAGATTTCAAAGGATGCAAATGATTATATTCAAGTTAATATGTAACAAAATCGGATCCTCGGCCTACTTTCTAACACTATGTACTCGACTGGTTAACAGGTCTGTATTTACACATTCTTTTCCACACCCATGATTTAAAGTTGGTGGGGGTGGGGGCATATGTTATTATCAACTGCCCCTTCCCCTCTTCCTGATACAAGTGTTTACATAATTGCTCTAAAACTATAATTTCAATTACTGTACCCATTTATAGAAAATATTACGTTATCACAGGTCCAGTTTTCATTTAAATTCAAATTTACAGTAAAATTAAAAATCAACAGAAAGAAGAATTCCTTTCAAAAGCCATAATTAATGCACAAATTTAATCCCGTTTGTATTAAATATGAGGTGGCCATTTCCAAAAGGTCTCTTGTCCAAAATTTTAAAAATTGAGTTATTGGTTCTACCGTATTCAGTATAGGCTTTTCTATGAGGGAAACCATTCATCTTGTTCCAAAACACACTCTAAGCCCTCTAAAAATGTATTTAAAAGTAGTGCTTATTTCCAAAGTGTCTCTTGTCCGAGCTATTAAAAGCTAAGATGGTGGTCAACTGACATACAAGACTTAAGAAACAGAATGTCTTTAGTCCAACATCATTCCACTATGAAATCCATGGTATTTTTTTTTCAAAACCGTCTCTTGTCCTTAGACTCTAATAATGTAACCATGGATAAAATAGAGAAAAATTATCAAATAAGCTTTGTTTTACGCCTTTACGTTTTAAAATTAATATAGTGGCAGCCCTGACGAACAGCTGGAAATAAAAATAGATGTGTTTTGACGGTAGGTTATGTTGATTAGTTTACTGTAAAGTGTGCAGTTTTTCAAGCTATTTTTCTGTGTTTGAGTGGTTTATATCGATTAATAATAATTAATAATGGAAGAAAATCTAATTCAAAGGACTGTTGTTCCATGTTCTAAAGGTAGAGGTAGAAAACAGGCAAGAAATGTAGAAATGTGGGCAAAAACATTAAAAACGAGAAAACTCTATTCATCTAAAGCTTTACCACGACTTCCTAAATGTCAGCATAATGGTGGTGCACTAGAATGTAAAAATCTTTCTTTACAAGATATTCGTAAATATCATCAATCATTTTATTCTGAGAAAAAGAAAGATGTTCAGGATAATTTTATTCTCAAATATACTATTAGTGAAACTCCTAAAAGAAAGAGAGCAAGAAATGAGCGGAAACAAACTACATTAATGTGGACTCGCTATTTCATTCCAAAATCTAAGGATGGGCAGACAACTCAAATTCAGGTTTGTAAGAAAGCATTTTGTAGTATATTGGGTATTGGTGAAAAACGGGTACAACGAGTTTGCAGACGACATTTTTCCAGTGGAAAACTAAAAACTGAAAATAGAGGGGGAGACCACAAATCCCACCTATTTGTAGATAAAAGGGGGGCTGTTAAGTCTTTCATAGAGAAACATTACTGCAGGGCTGCAAATGCTATGAGACAGTATTTACCTAGCTATCTATCAATAGCAAAGCTTCATCGAATGTACAATAATAATGCAGAAAAAGATCTTAAAGTGCCCTATTCTTACTTCTTCCACATTTTTACCATAGAGTATAACCTAAGCTTTGGGTCCCCAGCTGTTGATAAGTGTTCCAAGTGTATACAATTTGAGTTAAAATTGAAAGCAGGTGACAAGACTTGTGAAACAGATTTCATATTGCACAAGAAGAGAAGTGAGGCATACTTTTCCTTATTAAGACAGAAGAATGAGGGGGAGATTACGCTTACGTTTGATTGTCAGAAGAACCAAGTTTTGCCACGAATTCCAGATCAAGCTGCCTACTATTGCAGACAATTTAATATTTACAATTTCACCATCTGTGAAGGGACCTCCAAAGATAAACAACCCAAGGAGAAAGTTTTCATCTACACCTGGACAGAGGGCGATGCTGCAAAAGGCTCTGCACAAATTGCATCAGCGGTATTTCATCGCTTGCAGAACACAACCTATACAGGTATTTCTACTGTTAGGCTCTTTGCCGATGGGTGCGGAGGACAGAACAAGAATTCAACAATGATTTGCATGCTGATTTATTGGCTGGCCAAGTTGGCACCGTCTCATGTAAAGGAAATTCACCTTTTTTTCCCAGTACCGGGTCACTCTTACATTCCTCCCGACCGTGTTTTTGGGAGGATTGAACTAGACCTTAAAGGCCACGACACAATAGTGAAACCAGAAGAGTACTTGGAAGTTTTTAAAAAACATGGAACAGTTCTGAATTTGGGTCAAGACTGTCCCATCTATGATTGGAAGAAAGTGTCTCAAGAGAATTTGAAAAAGCCACAGCAGTGGCATTTTAAGTTTTCTTCTACCAAAAGATTTTTAATCTCCAGAGAACAGACTCCAACGGCTTCAATTCTAGTTCAGGGTGAACCATTTTATTATACTAACTCTGGTGTACCAAGGAAGGTTTTGAAAGCTAAATTGCAAGAAACAGACTTCAATTTACACTTATTGAGCCTGGTGTCCCGATAAAACCCCAAAAGATTGCGGATGTAAAGAAACTGTTAACATTGCATTTCGGTGAAGAATGGGAGATGATGGCAGATCTCTAGTTCTATCGTGAAATTATTGAGCGGAGAGAAACAACAGAAGACCAATCGGAAGATGAACTTGAAGGGGGCATTATGGAAGATATAGAAGACTTTTAGGATTAAAGGTGCTTTAATAATGAGTTTCTATTATATTTTTAAATTTGTCATTTTAAGATTGTAAAATTAATTAAAACTCAAAAACTTTTTCTATAATTTTTAATTGTTTTTTATGCTATATTTATTAACTTTGGACATAAACATTTCTGATCTGAGTTATGTGGTAATTTAATTTAAAATTTTGTTTTTATTTTGATGTAATTTAAATCAAAATGTTTGTTTAATAATGTTTCTGTCAATATTTTTATGCAATTAAACAAACTATATCCTTCACCTTGTAACCAAACTGTCTCTCGTCCAATGTTATTTTTTACAAAACGACTCTTGTCCTTTCTTTTGTTCCAAAACGACTCTTGTCCAAACTTATATAATTAATAATTAAAAAACGGTAAGTAATAGAGAGAAAATAACCGATTCTAAGACTCTTGGTAACATTATGAATAGATAAAAAAAATCTTTACAAGAGATCGACAATATTAATGTATTTAAACGTTTTTCGTGATTTGCCGAAAAACATGAAAAGTGGACAAGATACCTTTTGGAAATAGGCACCTCATATAATTAAACTAAATATAATTGATTAATTGATGGAACATAATGCTAATCATATTTTTGAAATATCCTTAATTTCCTGGGGGAGGGCCTTCAGCTGGGAGGGCTTCATTCCCCAAAGCTCCCCGTAGGTGCACCTCTGGCCCTGCTTAGCTCTTGATGGGGAGAAAACTTAGGGGATTTATACCAACATTGCCAAGTAACCTCGTTCCCTCATCAGTTAATTTGAACCAGCTGTTCCATAGAGAAGAACACAGACTGTCGAAACAACAAGAAAACTATGATGGTCACCACGGTTTTAGGCCTCTCAAAAATTTGAACCCTGGAACAAAAGTCTATATCACTGATCGGAACCAGGATGTTACTCAGCACCTCTCAGAGGAGCTTTATCAGGGGGTACAAAGTTTTTTTGGGGCCACCTTCCATTTTCCATTAAACCTGTCTAAAAAAATAAAATTAATTAATATTAGGTATCTGAAAAAATAAAAGAAATAAGACAAAAAAGATATTTAATTTAAACTTTTATATTATCTGAAAATAAGGAAAAACAATAAAACGAAAAAAAAAGTATACCTCTACTTCAATTTAGTATTATTACTAGTAGTGAAAATGTGAATGCTAGTTTTCAATATATGCAAACGGTTTTTGAGATCCCAAGGAACTCTTAGGCCTCTTTTAGAACCCCGGGCCCAATGTACCCGCTTTATACCCTCTCATAGGGCCTGAAGGTACTATAGTGAAGAAACATGATACACCGCGGTTGTAATGAATCCAAACAGAGGAAGGAGAATTTTGAAGGAATTGGAAGTATCTTCAGCCTTTTAATGAAAATTGTCCTCGGGTCCAGCAAGAGTCAGATGAGTTGGTAAATAGCAGCTCATCATCTCCAGAAGAGAGTCAATACTACCAGTTCATCCAACGCCTTTAGAGGACAGAGGTGGCAAGTGAAGTACTTTAACTTGATGGTTCTTCTCCCAATTCATCCACTCCCACTCGAAGAAGTCAACGGTCCAGGAAACCTGTAGACCATCTCGATCTTTGGAGGGGAGATGTGATGATAGAACCCTGCGACTTTGTAAGCAGCTACGCTCTCTATCCAGGACCAAGTTGAGTGTCAGAGGCGCTATCCCAAGTACTTGTTATTTGTGGTTGATGTATTGTAATGTCTTATGTCTGCGACACGTTTAACAAAATACACTTCGCCTTGTACTGAGTTGGACTGTTATATTCTTAGCTGTTATACAGTATTATTGATATTATATTATTAACAATTATCTCCATAATATTATACCTATAGTTTAAATTATCGTTTGAATGTAAGACTTCTACACAAAGCGTGTCGTTTAAACAAATGTAATAATGCAACAAGTTCCAATATTGTAATGTTTTTGTAAAGAGCCATGGATCATTGAAACACAATAATACATTGAATTGAATTGAATTAATAATTTTTTAACTAATATAATAATATTTTCTACAAGCCTGTAACCTAAATCAATGGTTCTGAACATGGGGAGGAGTAAAGCACTTTCCGAGGGGGCGTGGAAAAATTTGGAAATTATGTTAAAATCAGCTAAGAATTAAAGACATTCTTTTTTCAATTCATTTTCCAAAGTAAGATAATTTTTGCCTGAGATATTGGCAACAATGTTGTAAAAACCCAATATTCAATACATCATAAAAACAAAACTCTGCCAATCATCAAATCAATTTTCAGTCAATTTATATGTACCGTTACGCTGCCAGTGTTACATTGGTTTTTGTATAAAGAAGTGATTAGAAAACATGATTGTTTAATATTTTTCTGTATAATTGTCTTAAAGAATATTGGGAAGTGTTGGTGTGGGCATTTGATGAAAATATATTGGAGAGGAGGGGGTAGGAATTTAATGATCTACCAAGCTCAAAAAAGTTGAGAGCCACTGACTTGAATTATCGTTTGAACGTAGCACAACTACACAAAGTTAGTCATTAAAACAAATGAAGTCAAATTTTAAAATGCCTTATTTCATTGTTTTTATTGACATTTCAATTGAATATATGGTTTTTGAAACCAATATACAAGATAGTAGCCAAATTTAAATATATTGTCGTCTTAGTAGAATGTAAACATGTAAATATGTAAAACTTAATCGATTATTTTTTAATGTAAATGTTTCTTCACTACTTTCAAACAATGACACTTTTATTTATCGGAAACATGTTTTCGCACAAGAAAATTGAAATAAACCGTTAAATCTGTTCCCTTACAATAAAGCAGATGACAAACTTAAGCGTCATGATTTGGTCCTTTGCAGGGTCATGTTTATGTCCATACTGCACAGCACCTAAAACCATCACATTTTCTAAACAAATAAATATCTCCGTCTGAATGTCTGCTTGATTATTTATGGAAATATTATGTACTTTTAAATAATACTTTTGATGAGTTCTTTGTTTCAGAAGTCTTGGGAAAGTGAAAAAAATTTTGTTACCACCAGTGGCATTGCTAATATTTCAAAGAAGGGAAAACCGAAAACTATACTAAACTAAATATTTTAAAATAATTTGAACACATACATTTAAAACGACAATGTATTTATAGTCAACAGTAAAAAACAAATAAGCAGAAATGACACATATTTCAAACTTACTCATGAACTAGCATAAAATAAATATTGACTGCATTGTTGGATAGTCCGTAATTAATGGGTGCTAAGGGAGTATGTTCTGAAAGTCAATTCAATAAGTCAATGTGAAATAAGCGTCTTACGTTGGTTTGGGCATGTTGAGAGGTTGAGTGTGGATTCAGTGACGAAGCAAATATAGCGACTGTAAAACGTGCGAATCAAAAGTAAGTGGTAAGCCATGTAAGATGTGGTTAAAACGACTTATATGTGAAAAAGATGAACACTATGGATAGCTGCAGATGAAAGCTTTCAAGTTACACAATTGCTTAGTTGAGTACTTGCGCACACCAATTATTTCATTCCAACTAAACAATTTAGATAGGTTGGCACCGCACACGACACTCAACAGTTGACTAGATAATTTATAGAGGGGAGACAACGCAAGTTGACACACATAAGTTATTTAAACTGGACGTGGATGAAACTACGGATAGTTGTGCCTTACTCTCTTAGGTCTACTCTATTGCACTAGGAACTTGAAAGTTCAGTGGTGCACTTACAAAAGTACGATGCCTATATCTATCTTGAGCTACGAGTAGTTCTAGCCAGTCCACCTCATTACAGACTCTCTCTTTCAGGTCCATTCTAATGTTATCCTCCCATCTGTATCTAGGTATTTCCAATAGTCTCTTACCTTGGGTTTACCAGCCAATATCTTGAGCATGGTTCTAGATTCTTCCATTCGCACTGAATGTGCTGCCCAACCTAATCTGCGAGATTAACTACCCTAACATTGTCTTGTGATGCAACTAATGATTATGTAACCTCCTTTACACTCCAATATAGTTTTCCATTTTTGGATCAAATATACTCCTAAGCATTTTACTAATTAGTTGAGTCTGTAATATAAATGTGGGAATCGTCAGCTACAATAAGTGACATCATGAGCTATTGAATACCTGAGCCATTTTCGACAGCGTAGGGCTGTTATTCTGCCTAGTATACTGTTCAAAATTGTAACTTTAAAGCTTACTGCATAATAAACCCCATTTGATCGTTGGTAAATTAATCTATGCATTATACTTATTTAGTGTTGGATCTTAGCCTTAGACAATATTTAGCCAGAATCTGGTATGTTACTAACATTACATTCATTTATCAAAGCTATGCTTTATACTTACAAGATATTTTTTATTCTTATTCATTGATTTAAATGACATACTAATACAACCTTCATTGATCTGAGCCACATTTTATCACTGGCCCGTGCTCTGCATGACATTTTGTCATGGCAATGGATGGCATTTGATCAATGATCAGGGTCATGATTAGTCACGAGATTCACTGACCAGTCATGCTTGGCATTTGATCATCGGGCATTGATACAGCATACTTACACGACGTTCGAGCATCAATTGAGGGTGTGAGTTCCAAAACTTGTCTCATCCACGTGAAGTGATTTTGAGTAAAATGCGAAAAACTATTTCTGGCTCTACGTTGATGTTAAGAAGTCCACCTTTTAATTAAATATTGAGTGAATACAATTAGGATTATAACTCTAGAAAGAAAAATGTATTTATCAATAGGTACAAAAGATATTTAATTAAAATAATTAGATAAGAAGAGTTTTGCTACAAATCAATGTACAAAGGCAGTTATGGAAACAAACAAATAGGATAAGGTCAGTTTTGGAGCAAAGAGCATAGAGTATAATGCAATAGAGGCTTCAAAACAAAATGAATAACATGAAAGTATTACGCAGTATAAAATAACACTCAATGTCTATTAAAAAAAGTTAAATACATTTAATGTAACACAAAATGTTTTTTAATTTTCACTAACCTAGACTAAATTACTTGAGATATTTCTAATTCTGAGATCATCACCATCTTCAGATAGTGGTATTTCTGCTTCATAAAAATCTTCTACGTCACTTTCTGTAGAATACAGAAGCACCTGCCTCTAGTAGTCCATTCCATCACGTTCATCCCCAAAATGTTTGTTTAACAATTTCTTGACATCTTCAAGTTTTTCTGATATCACTGGAACTTGGGATGGTAGCGGCTCAGGATTGATTGAATGTAGACTTTTACCTTTCTTCAAAAATAGTTTTAAAGTTTCTGTATCCACTCGGTAGTTGATTTCTCCTTTTATGACAATGTTCTTGTTCTTGGTTTTCTTTAGTGTGATTCTCTTTGTTGGAGCAAACTTATAGTGTAACTGACCAGGGGCTTTGATGACTTGGACGATTTGGATAAAAAAATTATGTAGTGAAAACGATAAACAACGAAAGTGAATAATATTGGCAACAGGCACAGCTGATAATTTTGGTTCACTTGTTCTATTTACCATTTAACTATGTTGTCAACATTTTAAAATGTTATTTCCATAAGTTCAAATTTATTTTCTTCGAATACAGCATGCTATTTTAAAATAAAACATAATTGTGGGATGAAGACAGTTTTGGAAAACATTATCTAACATGTTATGCAGTACTATTGGATTAGGTAAGTTTTGAAAAGAAAAATAGCAAATTGATATTGAGGATGATGTGAGTTTTGTTACCAAACTATATGAGGATAAGGCAAGTTGTGGAAACAACACATGTTTTCAACATGTAAAAATAAATGGATGTAGTAAGTTAAGGAGCAAAATAATAACGGAATCGGATGCAGTACCACCAAGAGAACAAGATTCAAGTGTCAACTTATTTTTTTAATTTTATGGATAAGATGAGTTTTGGAACTCACCCCCTCAATTATTTATCTAGGTCTATGCATCGTACTTAGATGATATTTGATCATTGATTACAGGCAAGCATTATACTTATTTGATCTTCATTCTTTGATTAGAGCTATTCATACTCTTACATTTATATACCATACTCATGAATAGTACTTAGATCCACCTCTTGTCCTTCCTCTTCGCTTTGTAATCTCTGACAGGTTGAGCCACTATTAATCTAGGAAAGTCCCCAAAGGGCTTTTTAAGCAATGTGAGTACACTATCCTGATGAACAGATCATCATCATCAATGTAGGAGTGCTTACATGAGGTATGCATAGTAATTATATGACATTTGAACACTGTTCAAAGACCTACGTGAAATTCGTTTGTTGCAGACAGAGGTGATCTTTGTTAATTGATTATGTGAAAAAAAATATGAAAAAAGCAGATTTTTCTCCTCTTTTTATGAACAACAAAATGTATGGGATATATTAAAAAAAGTTAATTTATGATAAAAAAAAAGATTACAGATAACCTCACTTCTTCCATTCATATTTTAACCTATCATTCAGCTCTGAAATAGGATAGCTCATTAGCACGCAGACTCTATGATCTCGGGACTAATGGGGGTGGGGGGGTTTGGATAGTTACAACCTTAATCTTAACTTACCTGACCACTTTGACCATCAGGTCCACAGTCACAATACTCCACACATAGTCCTGGATCTCAACAATTAAAAAATTACAGACAAAAAAGAAACAACATACAAACAAAATATTTTCAACAATGCAAGTATGAGCTGTATTATGTATGAGGGTAAACATTTAATAAAGAAATTAAAAAAGTTTCACTTGCTTGTCTTGTATTTTTCAATAGAATTCCCTACTACCCTTCCTGTGAAGCTCCACTTACATTCTAGGATTGAAATAATCCTATATTTGAAATTGGATTAAATTCCGACCATTAATTAACCTAATAAAATAAATTATGTTTTAATTTAGAAAAAAATGAAAGGTATAAACAAATGTTATGATTTGCACATTAAAGTTTCAGAGGAAAAAAAAAAAGTCTTTATATTATGTTTCCATGAAAGACAAAATGCCAGAAAATTAGGATGTTGAAAAATGTCAGTATTATAATTAATTAGGTTTTTAAAGCATAATTTCCTTAATTATTGACAAATTGATCGAGCTAAATCGATGCTTGTGGCTTGCATTTAATGTCTGTTGGCTCACCGATGGTTGTAGTTTCTTGTAGATGTAATTTGATAATTTGGTTCACCGATGGTTGTAATTTCTTGTAGATGTAATTTGGATTAAATTTGATTTTACTCACAAAAATGAATAAAAAAA
This sequence comes from Timema podura, assembly GCA_033556935.1. Lineage (NCBI taxonomy): Eukaryota > Metazoa > Arthropoda > Insecta > Phasmatodea > Timematidae > Timema > Timema podura. The sequence continues at coordinate 23,740,695 of JAVRXN010000011.1, forward strand.
TTATTTCTGAAAAATACCTGCAACAATTATGGTGATATTGGCTTGGAGTAATCTATATGGAAGTAGTATTGGGCAACTACTACCTTCATTGCTATAGATTCCTCGCACCTCCGGCTATTATTAAAACCCATTTTCTTGATGTGTAGCACAAACCTCACTCATAATATATTCAATTTCTAACTCCGCGGATGAGAATTACATCATTTCCACTCAAGATGATTCATTTAGAAACCTCCTATCTCTGTTTAAAAAGATATCCGGATCACTTCCGTCTCCCGTAATTTGAAAAAAACTTCAAATGTTCTTTTTTTTTTCCAAGAATACATCTTCCAAAACAAAGAAGAATCCACTCCAAAGAAAATGTTTGCTTGAAACAAATATATTAATAATCATTTTTAAATAAAAATGAGAAGATCAGAAAGCAAGCAGGAAAATATGTTAAAATTTAAAAATAACACCCAATCAGATGGGTTTTTTTACATATAGAATAATAATGCTTGACTCACGCGCTTTGGAAATTAAGAACCAGGAAAACAATCATAACAACATGTCCTAGAGGCTCATTCTGGTAGCGTAACTTGGAACTTGATGACAATTAGTTCTAATTGTAACCACTGAAGACTACGACACAACGGTAGTATGTATTCATGCTAAATAATAAAATGTTTGCAATTTGATATTTGGTAAAATGAATATTATTGTGTTTTTTTATTATTCACAGGTAAGACCAAAATATATGTATATTTTAAAATTCAAATCATCTTCTTGAGTTTGTCATGTTTAAGAACATTCAAAGTCCTTTTAGTTGGGAATTGAGAATTGATAAATATAAGGCTGGCACAACTTTAAGTACATCAACAAATAAAATTAATTAAACAAGTTACGTTTTGTTACACTAATGGATTATAAATATAAATTATAATTAAAAGGGTAGGATGATGTCTTTGTCACAATCAGTCATAAATCATAATATCTTGGGACTCATAATAGAATAATTATTCATAAATGAATAAATAGGTAGAACAATAAGTAATACTTCTTCTCTCCCATTCACGTCTACTAGCGCTTTCAATGAATTGGACGATAATTGAAGAGACCGTTTATTCTTAAACGGTCCAACCTAAATGGTTTGGTTTTTTACCGTTGGTATTTGATAAGCATATTTGTTTACGTGTCGTTATGCTTTTCTTTTTAAATAATGTAGGATGGAAATCTACTACCTATCAAGGATCAAATAACAAGAACTACCTATTTCAGTCGGTATTTTTTGGTTTTATTAATATATTTAAAATGTGTTTTTTGTTTAATAGGTATTGGAAGATAGTTCACAGTTTATTAACCTCAATTTTTTGATAACTTGACTTTGTAACTATACAATGGTTTTCATAAATAGTGGTTTAATTCCTGCCAGATTTTTAACGCTTATTGCCCATATGACAGTAACTTTAGTGATTCTTTGGTCAAGGGTAAGTATTTATATTGAACCTTGTTATTAATTAATTGTTTTATTTGGTTTTAAAAACTTTTAGTTTTGACACGCTTCTTGAGTTATTTGAAGGACGCCAGCGATCCATGAATCTAACGGAAATGCCGGTTCCACTAGTTGCGATAGACTTGTGTCTTTATAATATATTTTACTACGCTTCTTAACTTTACTAAAAGTTATCTTTGAAAAAATAATATATATTTATATTTTTTGTCGAAGTTTGGCATCAAAATAATATCTGGGTGTTTGTTTACATGAGTGATGCTAAGTTATTTTAAAGGTGAAAAACGGAAAATTCAAAATTAATTCATACAATTTATACTAACTCATTAATGATTATATTTTAACCCTATACATTATTTATGTTCTAAACACACAATCAATTATGATCCCACACAAGGAATATTGGATAGAGAACATTTATGGTTTATTGTGAGAAAATATTTATTATTTAAAAAAAATTTAATTGTAAATTTTTGTTATTTATTTCATAAAACTCTAAAATGAGTCACATATTCATTTATTTTGATTGGTTAATTAAATAATTAATTTATTAAAATTCCCATTGGAATACACACATGACAACTTTGAATGGAAATATCTATTCTCTTTATGTATTAATCCAGCCAAAATGATAATAAAAAATTGAATTGTAATAGACCTTGAAGCAGGGCTGTGGAGTTGGAAGCAATTTTTTTTTATAATCTTTTTACAAACAAACAATAACAAAAAAGGAGTTTTTTTTCATCAAACTACCTACATTTGAGTTTAACAGAAACACGGCCTAAAGCGTCACTCTCGCAATAGACTAGACTTCCTATGACAGAGAGATCAAAGTTTGATCCCGGTCGGATGTACTGTACTTAGGGTGGTTTTCCCTAAATGTTTTATCACACTCTACACAAATGTGGGTACACTTCTCTAAATTTAACCTTCCTTATGAGTCACTCTAAATTAAATTAACCCATGTATGAATAAATTGTCGCTTGGAATTTTAAAATAATATTTATATCTTGCATAAGATATTCCCAATATGTTGACACTTCAAAAATAGCAAAAACATTTTTTACGAGCCTTAGTTTTTTATGGCAGCCATTTTTCTTTAGCTTTGGACAGCATTTTTGACCAACATCTCTTTTTGCAAAAAATGTAATAACTTCTTTACTATTAGAGCTATCATGTTCAAACTAAGATCATTCCTACCTACATTAAATGTTCTACATTTTTTTAGTTTTATTTCTTGTCCAAATGCATGAAACGGCTCTTACAAAATGTTTAATGGTTTCGTTCAAATTTTGGATTTCAATTATAATTTTTTTTAAATAGTAAAAATGTCATAGTTCAGACTTTTTATGCTTGCATAGAACTCACCAATTTTGAAACCCGAGCCTCTTTTACTTTTTTTTCTATAGACCTTCAAAACAAAGTCCAAATCTTAAAATGGTCACATTTTAAGGCTCAATATCTCAAAAGGGACAGGTCCTAAAATTCTAATATTTTTACACAGCATTGTGGTCTTAGGAGTAAACTTGCAGTGAAAATTGATGTGACCACACCTGTCCTTAGCTACCAGCCAAGTGGGGTGAGATGACTCCTGCCTTGCTTTGTTCCCTTGCTTCTTGCACCAGAGCAAGGGAGGTTTCATCAGCTATAGCAGTGGTTCCCAACCTTTTGTGGCCCATCTCCCCTTTCTGGAGGTTGACTAACACCTATCGCCCCCTTTTCATTTTCATTGTATGCCTAATTTTAATTTGAAGTAAAGTGTAAATAATAAAGCAGTTTTATTATTTTAAACAATTTTAGTACCATATATAAAAACAACCAAAGCAGTTTTATCCGGTCACTCTTAATAAAATAGAAAAAAATTAAAATGTACATTTTTTACCGATTTTTTTAAGAACAAAGAAGTGAAATAATTAACTAAGATCATTCACGTACATTTAAAAAACAAGAGTACATGTTTTCTTTTTTAAATTGGAATCTGGAAAAAATTAAGAAAGTTGACAGTTAAAATTTGAAAAAAATAAATGAAAGTTTGAAAACTTTGTTTTACCTTTTCAATTGCTGCCTTGTGCTTGGTGGATTTCAGTTAAAGCTTGAATATCCGGCTTTATGTTCATCAAGTTCAGGCGCAAGTCTCCTTTGAGGCTAATTCCCAACTTATTTCTTTGTTTTGTGAGGAGCTGGACAACAAAACTAAATCCTTTTTCAACTAAATATGTTGACGGGAATGAGATGAGAAGTGGTTCAGTTTTTCCCCACAGTTGTGGATAAGTGTCCATAAGCTTCACCCAGACTAACTTGTAACCGCTCTGCTTGAAAATGATTTTCGCCTCACAGTCATACTTCAGATCTAGAAACCCTGTCTGCAAAGAGTTATCAAGCTTATCCACAGCTTCAAACGAGAATGGATCTATAATCCAATCCGGAATTTGTAACTTGGTCAAATATTCAAATGTTGATTCCATGTCAGTTTTTAACTGGTCAAGGTAATCAATAAAAATTAGGATTTTGTCTTCTGGGAGTTCAGGAGTCTCTTTATCTGACACTGAGCACTATTTAAGGGTCTAAAACTGAATCAGCTCTTTAAGGCTAATATTTACCATGTGAATATCAAACTTGGTGATGAATGATGAAATAATTCCTTTGACCTTGATAAGGTTCATCTTGTTTCCTTGAAGCCTTATATTGACTTCGTTCATTTTTTCAAAAATATCTGTAAGGTACGCAAGTTCCAATTGCGTTGCTTCAAATTCTCATTTAAAACAGAATCAGACGTGTCGAGAAACTCAGTAACCGTGTTAAATAATTCGAAGAAACGGCGCAAACAGTTTCCTTTGGAAAGCCACCTCACGGCCGTATGTAGAAGCAAGCATTTGAATTCCTCATCAGTTTCATGGCAAAGTTGTCGGAACAGACGGTCATTGAGGAAATTAGCTTTTATCTTGTTGACACCAGTAATAAACAGTTGTATGGTTTCATGTAGGACACCACTCAATTTTTTCGCAGCTAAGTGTTGACGATGAATGACACAGTGAATAGTGATGACCTCTGGCACTTCTTTCTTAAGGTGGGCTAGAAACCCAGCATGATGACCTGACATGGCAGGAGCACCGTCTGTTGCGCAAGCGCTCACGTTTGTTAGGGGAATCTCTTTTTCCTCAAAATAATCTTGCACCCCTTTAAAAATCGACGATCCCTTCGTATCAGTGATCAAAGTTCTAGCAAACAACATTTCCTCGGTAATTTCCTTTTGTTCATTGATAAACCTCACATAAGCTAATAAATTTGCTTTGTTATCAATCACAGTTGATTCATCAATCTGCAATGCAAATTTACTTTTTTTCAACAAATTGGTGAATTTGGATTTAACGTCCATGGCCATTTTGTCAATTCTCCTGGAAACAGTATTGTTGCTCAAAGGAACTGATTGACTTATCTTACTACTAGGGCCCTCGCCTAGCATAATTTCAACAGTTTTTTTGGTAGCCGGTAAAACAAGAGTTTCGCCAATTGTGTGAGGTTTACCACATTTAGCGATCAATAAAGACACCTCATAAGAAGCAAGAAGACCTTTGTCAAGATCGGTTGCTCGTTTTTTAAATAATTCACTCACATTAGGTCGTTCATCAGCTTTAGCTTTGAGATGTTGAAAATAACTAAGTTCTTTACTCACTTTATCACTGTGTACTCTTGCTTGATAAATGATCTTTCATTCGCGAAGGCTTCATGGCTTCATTACTAGTAAATGTTTTATCGCACAAAAGACAATGTGGAAACTGCACATTTTGCAATGACGCGATAAAACAGAATTTTAAATACTCAGCTGAGTATTGACGACACTTCTTTTTTGAATCCATTGTGCATGAACTTCTACACTTCAAAACAAACGCACAAAAACTGATGGTGAGGCACACAAAGGCTAGTGAAGACTGAAGACGAATGTAGGTCAATGGCAAGTTTGTTGTGATGGCAGGAAGGGGAGGGGGTTGAGTCACCAGTCAGCCGCGCTGAGCAACAACAGGTGGGGACTGTGGAGAGTGGTGAGTGCAGTGAACTCGCCGGCTGAGAATAGCCAGTGACTCGTAATACCCAGCAACTTCTACTGTACAGTACTATTTTAATTTTTCCCCCTTTGAATACTCATCGCCCCTCACTTATTTATTGCCCCCCTGATAACCCAAATCGCCCACTTGGGGGCGATCGCCCCCAGGTCGGGAACCACTGAGCTATAGGCTTCTAGAACCTCATACGCGGCTTCTGCTACCCGCAGGGCTTCCATTTCTGTATACAAGAGAAAGAACTGGTGCATAAATAAATGACTGCCAGCATAGCACAAGGGATAAAAAGATGTGTAGAAAATTATTTATTTCAAAATAAAAATATTTAATAGATAGATTGTATTCTCAAAAAATAAAATATATATAAATTTGGATAAAAATAAAGGCAAACAAATTAAAATCATTACAACATTATGAAAACTAATATTTTTTATTTTCTTAAATGTTACATGTTTAATAACTTTTTAAACTTCTTAATCATTTTAATCAAGTGTTGAATATTTACTATTTTATGACAACTTTATGTTTATCATTTTAACTGTAAATTATTATGTTATTCTAATATAGCCTATTTATTAACCCACCCCATTCATTTTATTGTAACATTTGTGCTTTTAATCCTGATTATTGTCAAACATTAAGAAATATTTAATATCCTTTTTATTATCTATTGATTCACTTTTAAAAAAGCTCATAAAATCTTTTACACACGACATCACTCATTTTGATGGACCAAAAATAGGAAACCCAACTGCTGCAAATAGTAAAAGATACTAAACATGAAAGATATCATCATCATCATCACCATAATCATCATCACCATCATCATCATCATCATCATCATCATCATCATCATCATCATCATCATAGCAGATCCTTTATTAATTGCTAATGAGTTTGGGACCCACTTTCATTCCGTTTATAATTCACCCTTTCCTGTCTTACCCTGCCCCGTTATTGAAACTAGCGCGCCCTTGTATCCATGCCACATTACACCCTTGGATGTTGCTAATGCTATAAAAAATTGAGTTCTTCTAGATGTTCCGGGACAGATGGAATTCCAAGTTTTATTGTTAAAGGCCAGCATTTTCAGCCCTTTGTTAGCCTATATTTTTAACATTAGCCTGTCAAATAAAACTTTTACTCTTACATGGAAACAATCTGTTGCTATACCTATTTATAAAAAAAGGGGTAAAAACAAATGTTTGTAATTATAGACCAATAACTCTTTTAAACACTTTCTCCAAAGTATTTGAGACAATCATACATAAGCATACTTTCCACCGCCTTAAAAATAAACTTTCAGATAATAAACATGGCTTTATAAAAAATAAATCTACTGTCACTAATTTATTAGAATTTCTTGGGAATGTTGCCCCTCAAGTCTTTGCCCAAGGTCGTGTTGATGCTATTTATTTTGACCAAAGTAAGGCATTTGACTTATGCCAGCATAGTATTATTCTCTCTAAACTTGGTAATCTTGGCCTTTCTCATTCATATGTAAATTGGTCCAGCAGTTATTTGCATGAAAGATCATTCACTATTAAAATTGATTCACACACCTCAAATATATTTTTAGCCCCCCTGTGGCATACCATAGGCATAGGGTTCTAATTTATGTCATCTTCTCTTTAATTTGTTTATTGATGACATTGGTAAATATTTGAGCTCATATAGTTATTTACTCTTTGCTTAAAGTTATCAAATCAATCGCAGATCGTATAGATTTACAAAATGATGTAGATGGTATTCTACAGTGGTCTTTGGAAAATAGAATGTCTTTTAATAAATCTATATAAATATATATATTATATATATATAAATCTATATCTTTTACTAAGAAAACTAATCCTTTCTTTTTTACTTATAAATTGGGCAATAAAAACATAGTTTGCAGCCTTTATATTAATGACCTTGGTGTTCTCCTGGATAACAAACTTTATTTCCACTGTCATGTTGACCATGTAATTTCCCATTCATTGAATTTACTTGGACTTATTAAATTTACTACTTCATCATGAAAGTTGACAGTTTTTTATGTTTGTACTACGCCCTGGTTAGATCAAAGTTAGAATATGCTACTGTTGCTTGGAATTCCACTACCTTAACTGATCCTCTTAGGTTGGAAAATATTCAAAGAAAATTTGTCGCTGTGTGTTATGATAAATACTTTAGTAACCGGATATATTATGATTATGACAGAATTCAAAACCTCTTAGGGCTCCAAACTCTCTTCTTGCATAGACTTTATTGTGATGCCCTTTTTGTTTTTAATATTTTCATTAGCAACATTTCTTACAAATTTGCCCTTGATCATGTAGACGTTCATATCCCTTCTCGGGCTTCTCGTAATCCAAAATTATTTTTTCTTAATAGCTCTTATAAGGTGAGCCCTATAGCTCATTTTATCCATAGTGCCAATTCTAAATTTGTCGAATTCGACTTTTATCATATAAGGAAAGCTAAACATAGAGAGTTATTTAAGGAAATCCAATATCAATAATTTTTCATGTAGAGGTTCTGCCTATAATAATTAAATTTACAATATTCTGATTTATTTTTTTCATATTGTTACTACTTGTAACCATTCTTTAGTCATTTGTTATTATTGGTATTTTTTATTCTTATCATTATTAATTACTTTTTTTTCAGAACTATTCAACAATATATAAAATTATTTAGCTATTATTGCTTATCTTATTTTCTCGTGTATATTTTAGTAAGGTAATTGTGTACTTTTCAGTACTGGCCTCTTATAGGTCTTACAACTCTTGGCCAGCACTATAATAAAGGAATTTGAAAAGGAAATTGGAAATTGAAATTATTATAAAATGAAAGGAAAGTGGAGAGAGGAACAGTATGTATTTAGGAAACAGAGTTCTACGATGGACTTGATATTTGCCATGAGACAGCTGGCGGAAAGAAGATATGAATTTGGGAAAGTCTTGGTAATGGTATTTCTGGATGTGGGGAAGGCATATGATAGTGTGGATAGATTATTATTATTATTATTATTATTATTAGTAGTAGTAGTAGTAGTAGTAGTACCACCACCATCATTATTATTATCATCATCATCATCACCGTGTCTTCTACTTGTTTGGGTTGTACACACTTACGCTAAAATGTAATGGTAGTGTGATTGTGAGATGAAATGGAGGACCTACAGTTTAACGTGGAATCCGAACCACGGTGGAGGCCTGGCATTCCACACATTCAAAGCTGTGAGTAATACACATTTTGTCAGAGGTGAAGGAAGGGTTTGGCAATCAGATAAATCTGTGCTGGGACCAAGGATTGGACCCCGGACCCCCAGCTCAGAAGTCCCGACACCTTACCCCTAGACAGCCAGGTCACCATCCAAACACTACCAATAAAGTGTGATAAATGTTGGGATGTACCAGTAAATTCTCATTTACTAGTCCTATAACTTTTACAGTACCTAACCTATACATTATACCTCTTTCTACTATGTAAGTTTAAAGCACTGGTGGTGTTGAAAGAGAACAGCACAAAACTACATACTCTTAAAGACCTATTCACATCTATCTGCCTTAGTCATGCAACCACTGATGTGGTAAAACTTAATTTAAAGGTTTTTAGACACACACTTGATTATAGTCGTTGGTCATTTTGATTACTAACACATACTCAAAAACAGCTCTCATCATCATAATCATCATCATCATCATCATCACAACAACTATTTCCAGCCTGTGGCCGGGTCAGTTTAATAAAATGCCCCCATATTCCTCTATTCTTCCACTATTCCTCCTTAAATTTATTCCATTCTTCTCCTTTCACTTGAACACATTATCTGCTCCTCCCATCTTTTTCCTACATACTTAATTTCCAACATTTTCTTTGACATCCTCCCTTTTTCCATTCTCATTACATGCCCATACCATCTCTGTCTTGCTTCCTCTACTATCTCATGTACTCTATGTACCCCCACACTTTACCAAATAACTTCATTCCTAATCTTATTTCTCCTCGTGACAGCTAGCATACCCCTCACAAACTTCATTCCCATGGCCTCCACTTTCCTAGTCTCTCTTTGATTCACTGTCCATGTTTCTGCAGAGTATGTGACAATGGGTACAAAGTACGCCATGTACAACACATCCTTACTTCAAGGGCACTTCTCTTCTTCATAGCAGGTATCTTACACACCTATAAAACAACTATCCCGGCTGTCCTCTTCTCATTAAATCCTCTATACTTCCACCTTTCTCCTTAATCACACTTCCAAGATATTTTACTTTCTGTACTTTTCTCAGCTCTACTCCATCCAACCTTATAGGCTATTTTTACTAGGTCTTATCTTCTTCCTTGTCATTACCATCACATTACACTTTGCCATGCTGAATTTTATTTCATACTCTTTACCTTCCTCATTCTATTATTGTAGCTGTTTCGGTTTTTCCTCTTCCTTCTCCTCCCATAACAGCAAGTTGTCAGCAAACATCATGGCTTTCATTCTTTCCTCCCACTTTGTTCATAACCATTTCCATCACCATTACACATATTAATGCTTCACTGCGATTTTTATTTGGAACCACTCCATCCTTCTACTCTCCGTCTTAACACAACTGCTGCTATCCTCATACATGCTTTTCACTCTCATTACAACTCCTCTTTCCAGGTGACCTGGTGGTCTAGGGACAAGTTTTAGGACTTATATGCTCCGGCTCCAGGGTTCAAACCTTTCCTTCACCTCAGACAAGATGTGTAATAATCCCAACTTGTGAATGTGTGGAATGCCAGGCCTCCACCATGGTTCGGAGTCCACGTTAAACTGTATGTTCTCCATTTCATCTCGCAATCACCCTACCACTACACATTTGCGTAAGTCTGTATAACCCGAACAGGTAGTAAGACGCGGTAATAATAATAATAATATCTCCTCTCTCCACTTCGGCCTCCTCCATCGCTTTCCAAATTTTATTTCTATCCACGCAATCATATGTCTACTCCACATCCATAAATACCATTACCAAATCTTTCCCTCTTTCCATCAGCTGTCTCATAGCAAATATCAAGTCTTTTGTAGACCTCTTATCCCTAAATCCAAGGTGTTCCTTTCTCCACCTTCCTTTTATTCCTTATTCTCTTTTCCAAGACCTTCTCATATATTTTTGTACAGTGGCACATCATCATTATTCCCTTATTATTTGTACACCTCTTCCTGTCTCCTTTATTGAAAATAGTTATTTTAACTCCCTTTATCCATTCTTCCGGTATGTTGTTCTCCTTCCATACCACTTTCAGCATCCTGTATAACCACTGTATACCTACCCCAACTGCTGCTCTTATCATTTCCACAGTCACTTTGTCCACACTTGCTACTTTTCCTTGTTTCATCATCCTCTTTAATGAGTCCTCCCTCTCTTTCCTCTTATTCCGCTAATTTTTCCTGCTCCTATTTCCTCCTCTTCTGATATGTCTTCATGCTCCTCTTTCATCCTCTTTTCCTATTTATTCCTGCTCCTATTTCCTCCACTTCTGATATGTCTTCATGCTCCTCTTTCATCCTCTTTTCCTATATATTCCTGCTCCTCTTTCATCCTCCTCTTTCATCCTCCTCTTTCATCCTCTTATGCCATTTCTTCCTGCTCCTCTGTTTCACTTTCATCCCTTTTCTCTTTCGGGTTAAATATTTTCTCAAAATATCTCATTTATAGTTCCTCTTCTTCCTCTCCTATCTTCAACGTTCTTCCTTCTTCATCTATCATTCTAACTTTTTGTCTTTTCTCTCTCCTCCTGTTTCTTACTTGGCTTTATAACACCTTCTTACTTCCACGTCCTGTTCCGCCATTTCTGTATCCAATTCTTCCTGGCTTCTTGTACAACACGCTTAGCTCTTTTCTTCTTCTCCCTATATTCCTTTTCTCTTTCCTCTTTCCTATTCTTAAAACTCCTTCTTAATGTTTTATTCTTCTCCCCCACTGCTTCCTTCACCCTGTTGCTCCACCAGGGTGTCTCCTTCCACTTCCTCTTATTACTTGTCCTCCCACATACCTCTCCTGCAGCTCCCATTAGACAGTTCTTAAACCTTCCCCATTCAACCTCTAAACTTTGCATCCCATCCTTGGGTATTAAGCTTCTTGCCTTTCATAGGTACATCTCTCTTTCCTCTTCATTTTTCAACATCTACACCCTTATTCTTCTTTCTTGTCTTACTAACTTTCTCCTACATTCCCATCCCTTGGTCTGCCACCAACAAATTGTGGTCACTATCTAAGGACACACTTGGTATTACCTTGATGTTTATGGTCTGCCTTTTCATTACCTCATCCTTGATAAATATATAGTCTGTCACAGACTTCTGCTCCTCATTCTAACTGTATTTAGTGTTCTTAGTACGTCCTCTTGGGTCATTCCATTTCAAGTGGTCCAGAAAAAAATGAATTGATTGCTTGACAATTATTTTAAAAATATATTATTTTTTTTAGGTGATGACCCGTATTTGTCTGTAGTTTAAAAGCAAGATTATTTTAATTTTTTATAAGCTTGTTTAAAAATGATGGCCATTTTGTTATCTCACCGTGCGCCATTTTTTATGTTTCTAGAAGTTTACGGAAAACTTCATATTTCAGTTATGGTTTGTCACAAAAACTTTTTATTCTTGGCACATTCTAGACTACAATTTTTCTTCAATACATCATTTCGCTATTTTGTTTCCTTATGTCTTAAATTTCATCCCAAACTTGACACTTGTATTTATAAAAAAATAATTTGAAAGGACAAATTTTTGGGAAGGGTTAAAATATCAGGACTCAATTTTATTTTGCAAGTACCTATGTTAGGGTAGTCTATGTAAAAAAAATTGATCTCTGAGTCTTATTTTTACTACAAGGCACTACCAATATGCCCCTTTTCAAATATTTTGTAAAATTCAGGGTTAAATATCTCTGGTGGAGGACTTGATAAAAATTTTAATCTTGCACACAGTAAAGTACTAAATGGTAGTAAACTCTAGTAAAAAGTTTGAGTAAGATATTCCACTGGGAGCTGAGTTATGACAGGTACAAAACTTAAAAACCTTTTAAAAAATGTGACGTATCAGATCATAGAATAATATAGTTTATGTATTTTTTTATAGATAAATTATTTGTTAAAAAACAATCAGAGGTATTATAGCCTAAACTGGTGGCATAGAAATGTACCATCAAGGGTTTGTGGGTGGGTACAGTCCCAGAACCACAAAAGCTGCATGTCTGGATTTGTCTATGCCTGTTTATACAAGCCCAGACATGCATCAACTGTGTAGTGAACTTCCTCTCTCTAGTTAGTTAGTTTTGTGGCTGCTGCTGAACAGGAATGTGGTTCTCAGGTGACATTGCTAAACACATCATGTTCGACTTTATCAGTATTTTATAGGTGCCTTTTTTTGAAGAACATTGTCATAAAAGTCTTTATGGTGTTATGGCCAAGGAAATAAAGGTTATAAGTGATTATGGAGAATAGGATCAACTATTGTTTTCTTTAAGAGTGTGTTCTGAGGTTTCAACTGTTTGTAAACACTGTGAAGCAATATATTTGAATGAATATCATCTTTTTGATCAAACATTTTTCAGGATCAAAATGTGAAATCATGTTTACCATTTGACTTCACACCAGAGGAGTTTGTGTTGAAAGACTTTGAGTAAGTATGTTTCTTACATATTTTGTTTACATATTAAGGATTTTTATTGTAAAATATGAAAAATTGCTTTAAAACTAATATAATTTAAACAGCAAAATCACAATTTTAAAATTTCAACTATATATTCCTCCTTACACCCGTAAATAAAGTATTAAATTCTTTTAAAATGTCATATCTCCAATTGAAGGAATTCTACAAAAAGTGGACCAACATAATGAAATACAAACTTATTAGTTTTGTTCAACATGTCAATTATTTATAAGTATCTATAGTTTATTAAACTATATTTGAACAATTTTTTATGGAAAACTAGAGCAATCCCTGAAATATAAAATAACTATCTTCATGTAAATCAAAATGTATAATATAAATATATATCATATCAGCCTACATCTTTTATAAGTTAGACTACTAATTCATTTATAAAAAAGAAAACTTTAGGAAAATACACATTAGTCCCTATTGAAAGTATATTGGTATAAATAAAACTTTATAGTATTATGATGCACTAGTCACCTACCATTTAATTTTTTTCACTTATAAAGCAAAGTGTTATGCAAGATGTTATTAATAGGCCTACAAGTATAGTAATTACCAAGGCCCAGATTTGTATGACATGTCATTTTCGTCACATACATTGTTCATAAATATATAAACTATGTTCATGATCCCTTTACTTTGTTGTAAAAATTTATATTTTATAGGTAATTTTTTTGTTTATTTGAAATTTAAGGTAATATTTTCTCACTATGGAATAACTTTTGAGTCATTCTATGGCATTCAAGTTGAATAAGTATATTTTTATGGACTATCAATATTTTATAAATGCTACTCAAAGATAATATTTTCTACACATATTTGTCGGGATAAGAAGATATTGTATATAATGAACTATGTAATCTTTTTAACTGTTAGTTTGTAAAATACACATTCGTGCCGAGAGACTGCAACTAGGCTGGAGAGGGCTACTTTGGGAGGGGGTTGCTATTACTTACAAAGCAGATAATTGTAAATAAATGTTATATTGTGACCTGGCGGTCTAGTGGTAAGGTGTCGGACCTATGTGTTGGGGGTCCAGGGTTCAATTCTTGCATCTGGCACAAATTTATCTGATTGTCAAACCCTTCCTTCACCTCTGACAAGACGTGTATTAATCACAACTTGTGAATGTGAGGAATGCCAGGCCTCCATCGTGGTTCGGATACTACGTTAAACTGTAGGTCCTCCATTTCATCTCGCAATCACCCTACCATTACACATTAGCGTGAGTATAACTCGAACAGGAAGTAAGATGCGATGCTAATAATAATAATAATGATAATGATGACAACAATGATGATGATGATAACAATAATTATTATTATTAATAATTATAATTATTATTATTAATAATTATAATTATTATGATTAATAATTATAATAATTATTATTAATAATTATAATAATAATAATTATTATTATAATTATTATTAATAATTATAATAATAATAATTATTATTATAATAATAATTATAAATATCTTGCTTTAGTACTTTGTTTTAGTCACACACAAGTGATCATCATAATATAGGAAATTTAATATTTGGTTTACCAAGTTTGCCGGCACAGTTAATCATAAAAAAAACTAAATTTTCTTCAACAAATGTATCATTTTTAAACCTAAAATAGACTTTCATATTTAAAGGTTCTTCAATTTCTAAAACTAGGCCACCTATCCCTTACATACTTTTTGATTAATGTTACTGCTGAAGCTTTGAAACTCATTCTTTATACTATAACTTTCAATTTTCCTGAAAGTGGATGAACTTCCTCATTCTTAATATACTCCCCAGACAACAAATTATTATTATTAGGTGTTCTCTCTTTTGACACATCCGTTGCACTGTCCAAATTGAATCCTTCAGCATGTCTATCAGAAGTTTCCTTATTTTTAAATCAATCTCACAACTTTGAAGTCATATTTTAGCAATTTAATTTATTTTTATTTCAATGCCAACATTTTTACTCATAAATGAATTCAAAGGATCAGCATGTGCATTCACTTTGTGGCCTCGAATAAAATAGTGAAACTATTATATGGAAAAAATTCTTAAAAGTTCATATTTTTCTTGGGCATGGCGCTTTTTTATTTTTACCATATTTTAGGAGAGTAGGTCTAATATAAAGGCCTACATTTGTACAAGATACAACATCTTAGACCAGGAGTCAGCTAACTATGGCCCACAGACCAGATCTGGTTTGCTACCACTTACTATGCGGCCCACGAGTTAAGGCTGGTTCTTAATGGATTTTGTAACAGCAATATGAAACAACTGTTTCAGTAGTCAAACTGTAGTGTTAACGTTGTGCAGCCATACCCATTCGTTTGCCTATTGTTCGTGGCAAATTGACTGTGCATAAATTTGCCTATATTTGAATTACTATTAAATATCCAGAAACATCCTTCTTCTTGACATTTTCATCATGACATGGCTGCCAAAATGTCTGATCTAGTTAATCAAATGGTGGTTATCATGCAAACATACTGTAATTCAGATAGGAAGCCAATTCCTTGGCAACTACAATATTAATTACGAAATTAAATATATAGATGTGGACACAAAGTCTGAAAACGGCCATTGGACGGATTTTTTGCCCACTCCAAGGATTGGACATTTTAAAATGACCAAAGCCCGAAGTACTATTCAATTCCAGGCTTTGGCCATCTCCAAACAGTCAAACCTAGTATTGTGCAATTACTAAATGATCAAAGCTTGAATTAACATTTTAGTTTGTTTCTTGACCAGACTGAGTAGGTGGCGCGCGCCCAATTTTGTGCAACTAAATTAATTCAATAGGGCAAGTGGATCTCATTGATATGCAAACATATTTGTAATCTGTGTCCGGTTCTGTTTGTATACAAACAGATTTGTAATCTGTGTTCGGTTCTGTTTGTATATCAATGAGATCCACTTGCCCTATTGAAGACCAAGATCAAGACCAACTGACCAATTATTTTTTCAAGCCTAACCTAACCTAACAACTGAATTTTCTACTTTGGTCATTTAGTTAATTGCAAAATCCTAGGTTTGTATGTCTGGAGACAGCCAAAGCCCAAAATTGAATTTAACTTTGGGCTTTGCTTCCAATAAATATATATATATATATTATGCTTGGAATCCAACTTTTGAAATATCATTGGGGCACCCGGTGATTTTGTTTTCCTTGTTGAAAAACGGTATAGTTAAAATTTGATCAAATTTAATTGAATTTTAAAGGTCAAAGTTTTGTAAAAATTGGTCTTTTTAACTTGAAGCGATCCATCTACCAGATATTGTGAGAGCCTGAGCCACAAACTGTTTGTTACCATTAAACCACAATTTCCTCTACCGAGGACTGCCCCACGTCCCACCCCCATTCCCTTACACCCACTCTTTCCCTTTCCCTTCCTTTTCTATACAGCATTGGTTGGTTACCAGTATATTTGAGATTGTAGACTCAATGGTACATGTCACACTACATGTCGCAATCTCATAACATCGCACTCAGCATATCTAATTCAGGGTGTCTACCATCCGGGAAAATCAGGGAAAACGGGAATTAGCCGGGAATTTGAAGTGATCGGGAAAAAACGGGAATAAGCCGGGAATTTGATAAATTATAATAAAAATCTGGAAAAATGTGGTTTTACTCAAAATATGAACTATAATAATCATTAAAACAGTAAATAATAATGTTATTCAAACTGTAGTCTTTTTTTGTAGTTTTGTAATAAATTTTATAATTCCTAATAAACAATGTTAGTTATACAAATTTAAAAAAATGTTTATTTAAATTTTAAAACTTATTATTATTAACAAAAAAATTAATAGAAAAATGAGGGGGTAAGTGGGGGGATTAGAAGGATGTGACATACTTTTTAGTCGGGGATTTTAGGAAATGATCAGGGGAAATCAGGGAAAAAGTCGGGAATTTCATTGGTCAAGTTGAGTAGACACCATGTAATTGTTATGTTTGTAAGTAAGAGTCTATTTATAATTAAACGATTAAATAATGTTATCTTTAAGTAGTAAAGTGATTTGTGTTCAAGTTTAGTTTTGAGTTTGTTACAACATGAAGGTATAAACTTATAAAGTAAAGCTAAACGTTAAGAAGGGTTAAAAAAAAAAAGAAGAGAAGAATTGCAGAATAAACTGGAAGATCTGTTTGATATTGTACACGCTGCTGTTCTAAGAATTATTCGTATTCAGGAAAACAAAAAAATTATTCTTGCTCAACAAGAAAAAGGACGTTCTGGCAAGATTGGAAGCATAGGTAAAATACTAACCAAAAAGGAATCTGAAGCTGAAAAGATAAAAGCTTGTGTCAAGAGAATGGGGGAACAAGGAAGAGGAGGTGATTATTAAATCAATCAATTAGCTAAATCCAATTCCATTTTCTTCTTCGAGTGAAGAGGAGATCGATTTAGCTGATAAATATGTTTCTGCTAATAAAGGTCCTTCAACCTCTGAGTCACCTTTGAAAAAGTTTGGTAGGAAGAACCTTCTTGATGATGATTTGGCTGTTTAATGTTTCAAAATTAAGTGATAAAAAAGCAGATGTATTGATGACTTCACAATACAATGTTAACAATTTGTCTATCCATCATTAATATATAATGTGTTTACAAAAGATTCTGAAGTCTCTGAATAGTGTATTTACGCCAGAAGTCCCCCTCACTATTCACTGGGATGGAAAAAGATCGAAGATATCACCGGACATGAAAACGTGCATTGCCTTCCAATTCTGGTATAAGGTAAGAGTGTTGATCAACTTCTCGCTGTTCCAAAACTTGCTTCTGCAACAGAAAAGTCAGCATCTTCATAAGTTTTTGAAAAAGCATTATCGCAGGGACTTTGTGATCAGTTAAAATGTATGATCTTCAACACTACAGCATTAAATACTGGACCAAGGAACAGGGCATGTATTCTTTTGGAAAAAAAGATGGACAAATAAATTATATAGTTGACCTGTCATCATATCATGAAGATCATGCTAGAGGCAATGGTTGTTAATGCGCTTGAGAGTTCATCCAGTCCAGAGATGATATTGTTCAAAAGATTTAAAAACTCCTGAAACACTATTGAATGTAATGAGTTTAAAAATGTCGCTTCTGATGCTTCTACCCTAAGTGAAGTCAAAAATATTACCACTGACATGATCTCTTTTCCCCAGAAACAACATTAAAAGTTCCAACCACGAGATGACTACATCTACTACTATGATATCCCTAGGAGGTATCCCTGAAAAGAGAATCTCTTTCAGAGCACTTGCTGGACTTCATTAAAGGTGTATTTATTCAGAGATCATTTCAAGCTAGAGAAGAGAAAGAAATTTGTGACATCTGCATTTTTACAGTAATAGTATAAATACAATTCTGGCTCCAAGCAGCCTCAGAGTTTTTTACACCTAGAAAATATCTGCAGCTCCTGAAAGAGCTTTAAAAATTACAATAAAGTAAATCAAGCGTTGTCCATAGTCGCCATGAAGAAATTTATTGACCACCTATGGTTGGCCTACCTATCAGAGGAGATGATTGCATTCGATTTTTCTTTAAAAAAAGAAGTTTAATCTCTAACAAAACAGAAGACAGTGGACGTCTTGAACAATGAAGGAATGGAGTATCCACTGAAATATATATGTATGGATCTTGATCTTGTTGATAAGAAGAATATATATAAGATTTTGTTTCTTGCAAAACTACAATATTTTTCATTATTAGGCCTATAAATATTCCATCAGAATTTCTATAGAAGAATTTAGACATTTGGGAGGAGGATTATGATTATAATACAAGTAGAGAAATTGTTCACTCAATCAGGGTTGTTAACAATATTGCATCGCAAGGAGTAGCATTGATGGAGGAATACAACAAATTACATAACTCAAATAAAGAACAAAAACAGTACTTGTTAATGGTGAAACAATCCAGACATAAATGCCATGAAATGAGAAAATGTAAATCCTAAATTTTATTTTTATTTTAAACAATGTTTAAGCATGTTATTCTATTTATACATGTTTAAACATACATAAATATTAATATACAAAAATAAGTACACTTTAGATAATATCCAAGAAATATATATATAGAACTAATTTATGCTTTTTTAAATAAAAAAAAATCTCAAATTTTAAGGCCTGTTAGCGACCCCTAAAAATTATATAAAAACATATAATACTTTCTCATGACTAAGAACACAATGGCAGAGTGCCTCTTCAAAAAATAAAAAATAGAACTAGCTTAAAAATATTGACCATAAAAATTTTTTGTATTTTATAAAAGCTTCTTTCTGCCCAAACTTTGCTGTAGTTTTTGAGTTTTTGTGTTGCCATTGTGAGGTGTAGTCAGTAGTGATGGAACTGGGGGGCATTAACTATCACTCCCCTCTTGGAAATAATTTGACCCTCTTTTCCACCTATTTTAAGTTTTCTCACTCTAGATTTATTTCACTTCCCTCTGATATTCTTGAATATGAAGCCGAACTATGACCTTGCCTCAAACTCCAAATGGCTTCATAAGACATCCACTTTTCAAAAATTTTCTTCAGAAGTATCATTTAAAATATTTTCTAGAGGCATAACATTTTAAAAAAAAAGTTTATATTACTCTAAATAATTTATAGAGGCACCCACTCTTCAAAAGTTTGCTGAAACGACCATGCCAAATAGCTTCTAGAGGCATCCAATTTTCAACTACTTGCCACACTTCAAATAGCTGCTAGAGGTATTTAATTTTCAAAACATTTCCAGACATGGACTACACTAATTAGCTTAGTGTTCAGGTAAGGACCACTTCAAATAGCTTCCAGGGCTATACAATTTTCAAACTCTTTCCAGGGTCTCTTTGCTTAGGAAACATTTGCTAAAAAAGTTTTCTTCCCATTAATACTTACTTTGAATATTTTTTAACATAGGAAGATGAACACACTAATCTCAAAGTCATCATGTAGTTTTTGTGTCTTTTTCCACCCCTCTACCAGACGTCTTTAATCAAAGTTGAGTCATAGCTATGTGCGTACATGATATTTTGATTATGTTAAATGAATATGAAACAAAAAGGAATGTGTTTCAGAACAGTTTTGAAATGAACTATTGCCAGTCAATCTTATAATGACTCAATATGATCTCACTGAAATCTGATTTAGATAGTAGCAAATAGCCCATCTCTGTAAGTTGAAATCCTTTAACCCCTTCATAGAGTGGCATTATTTCAGAATTTGTATTTATCTAGAAATATTATTACAGTAAGTTGTGATCTTAGTAAAATAATGTTTTAATACACTTAATATTTATATTTATAGTGGCTGGAAAACATATTGACTCTGGAAAGTCAGGAATTTTAAAAATATGGAACACCCTGAACTTTGTTTACATTTTCACTGAACATTTCACACACAAAAAAAAAAATTAGGGTTAACTATGTTGGTGAGTGTTTTAGATGCTCAAAATAGATGCTTCTTGAAAAAATGTATCCACCAAAATTCTGCCTAAGGAGCCTTGATAGTCTCTCAAGTCATAATGTGATATCATGCTTATTGTAAGAACTATTGCTTACACACATTTCATATACGACAGAATCTTTCCAGATCTTTGACAAACTTCACTAATAATTATAATTGATTTTGCTCTCATTGTTTAACTGGCTACATTCTCAATAAAATACAGACCTATGTTGTCATGTCTCAAGAAAGCGCACAAAATTATTACCTTTTCGCTGTGTCTTTTGGTAGATGAAAATTGAGCAAACATGTGTAACCTGTAAACTTAATTTACTTTTTGAATTTATGTAGTTTTTAAAATGAAATAAAAAATCTAAAATATTTTAAACTTGCAGAGGATCTTAGTAAACTCTCATTAGTCTTAACAATGACTTTTTTTTTTCTAAAATATCAAGACAATCATATGAATAGAGTAATAATCTTATATTACATTTTGATCTGATCATTTATCTTACAGGTTAAATGTTCTGCTTGGCAAGAAATCTATAGACAGATATGTATCCTCATTGCTCATATGTTTCCATTCTCTGCACATCTAAAACCATGGGATTTATTAGAACTTTTTTGCAATGAGGTCCTTTGTTTTACTCGATTACAGAAAATGTATGCTGTTATGAAGATATTCAAACACTCCTCCCAGGGCTGGAAATGGCACTGGAAGAATTCACGGAGAGCCTTACATATCCTTCGTGAAATCTCAGTGTCATACCCAGAACTGTGAATGATCTACCAGTTGACACATCACTCATTTTGAAACTTTAGTCTTAGCATATTCTCTATTAATTTAATAATTAAGATTTAAAGGCAATTACAAAAAAAAATTAAGATTTTAAGGTGCTTAATCGATATTAATACACAATTTAAAATTACTGCCATAGCATATTGTTGATGTTTATAGAGTTAAGTTCAAAATTAAGATTATTGCTCAAGATGATAAATTGAATTTAACATCTCTTCTTAACTGTTGATTATTCCATAGACAATTTTGAAAGTATAAAATATGTTCAGGATTATTAAATGTTAATTTCCTTAAAAATTGTGAATTATAAGAAAACTAATATACCGCACACACAAAAAAAAAATCATACTTGAAAAGTAATAAACTGTTTACAGTATTTGGACAAGTAATTTAGCTTTAAATATTGAGGAATGTATAATTAAAACTAAGGAAAAGATTTATAAAGAGTTTTTTTGTGGAGTGTCATATATGGTGCAGAAATATGGATATTAAGAAAAAGAAGTATTTAGAATATTTTGAAATGTGGATGTGATCAAGGATGGAGAAGATAAAATGAGCAGCCAAGGTCAGGAATGAAGAGGATTAAAGACATGGTGGCTACAGACAGGGAAAACCTGGAAAAGTCAGGGAATTTTTGGATGACAGGGAAATGTCAGGGAATTTAACTAAAAATAAGAGAAAATCAGGGAATTTAACTAAAAATAAGGAAAAGTCAGGGAATTAAAAAAATGTCTAAAATATCCCATTAATTTCGCAACCAAACGCTAAAACAAAAGTTAATAATACCTAAATAAAATAACATTTTAATTTTTAAAATAACTGATAAAACTGTATGTTTAGTAGATACAAACTTTTTTTTAATATGTGATCAATAATAAATAAAACAAGCCATCATCCATCATTAAAACTGGAAAAAAGTAGTTAGGGAAAATTGAAAAATGTTGCCTGGAAAACCTGGAAAAGTCAAGGAATTTTTTAAAATATGTTTTGTAGCCATCCTGAAAGAGGAACTATGCATGCCAAAAGCATTAAGAAAGTGGAAAGCTAGTTAGATAACCAGCTATTGAGAAGAGACAGATGACATTTATAGAGGGAAAGATTGATGGGAAGAGAGGGAGAAGGAAATTCGAAATGCTAACAGACTTGAATAGAAGGACATATGGTAGAATGAAGGAAGCTAATCAGATTAGAAATACCTGGAGGGAAGTTTTGTTGATATCTGTTTCTCAATTACAATAATTTGTATTAAACCTTTGTTCCAGATTGAAAGTTGGATTGAGTGTGGCTTTAGGACTTATAGCAGTAGAATCTATCGGCTTCCTCTCAGGACTGACAATGTTCATTTCAACAACAGCCATGATATGTATCCTTTAATACAGCGATTCTTAACCGGGGGGCCGCGAAAGGTTTCTGCGTATCTTCTTAAAATAATTCAAAATGTAATTTGCTTATTACTGAAGTAATGTATCTTAAATTTTATGTTTTGGAAGAAAGAATGCAATGATCTTAAGCATGTAAGTACAGTAGACTCTCGATTTTCTGGGTAATGGATAATATAAATCACGAATAATACAAATAATCCTCATTTGTTTACCATCCTGATTCAAAATTTGACGCCTTTGTTTCTACTTATATAATGTGAAAAGGGATTTTCCACAATGGTAAATATTGAAATGAAGCAATGAAATCTAATCTGAATCGACTTCTGCATGTGAATAGTATTATGTAATACAATTGAAACAATAATAGACAAATTAGTGGAAAGTGCTCAACAGCAAAGGTCTCATTTGATACATTAAGGTAAAGTAATTTCAGTTTTTTTTATTTGTTTATTGTTATAATAAGTAAATAAAGCTACTATTTTAGAATAAAGCTTAATTATTATTATGTTAGCCAAAACTAAGGAGTTGTTAAAATATTTTAGGATATTTAGGGGGCCACAAGTAATAAAACATTAAGAACCACTGCTTTAATATGTTTGCTAAATATCTAATTGAAAAAATATATTTGAATAGACAAGATTCTAATTAATATTTGTAGGTATTTGGGTTCTCAATTTTATCAAACTACATTCTTAATGAATCATTGTTAGTGATAAAAGTTTTGAATCATGTTTCTTTTTGATTTCAATAATTTCATTTTAATGTAAATTAATTAATATGAGAACTATAGCAATAATATGAGGCATTGTAACTAATTTGCACACTCATGTGTATTTATAAAACAAATATATTTAATGTGGAAATATTTCTAAGAACCAAAACCCAACATCTAATAAGAGTTGCTGTGCTTGAAAATCTTGACCCAGTGGTAAAAATATAGTTATAATATTACACTTTTGCATTCAAGTTTAAACAAAAATTAGTACCCATTTTTACTTAAGAATATTTATGTAAAATGAGTGACAATTTAGTATTTTAGATGCATGGTAAAAACAAATTTAGTTTTCAAAATCACAATTAGCAATTAAACTTTAGCCAGTTGAAATTCTCCTAATATTATCCATATAAACCTGAATAATAATCACATATATGTTAAAAAAGGTTGTTTTTATAAAAGGATGAAAGCAAGTTTATTTTTAGTCATAATCACCTTCCTTGAATTGCCATTATATTATTGCTCACCAATTTCATTAATTTTGTAATAATGTGTATGTTGTAGCTCATAGATTTTGGCCAGGGCAAGCCAGAGAAATGGTTCCTTCCCATTCAGCATCAAAGTTGTTCTTTAAAGCCAACTCAAAAACATTTACCCACTACTGTAACATGTATTTATCAAATGAATAGTGAGTTTATTAGTACAAGCTGCCAAGCCTGACTTATGCTGAGGCCACTCAGAGCACTATGATATGTATGCTACGCATGCTATGTACACTTTGTTTGCTATCTTCGCTACACCAAGTGGCCACATTGGAAACTACAATTTGCATGAGACTCTTCAATCTCGTCAAAGATGTTGGCGGGTAGTTTACCTTGGGAGAGTGAGGACAGTGATGATGAGGCTTTGTTGTTACTTTCATTGTGAAATAAATGTAAAATAAAGTGGGTACATGAAAAGAACAGAGTTTGGTGAATTTCATCATTATCTCATATGTTCAGGTTCCGGTATTCTTCAATGATTTTGTTCCACAGGCATGGTACGGCCTTACCTCTTCAATTAACTGCTCCAAAAACATTGCATTCTTACTTCAAACACATGACTAATACCGGCTGCACGTGGCTGGATATCACGGTGGTTCAACTGTGCATATCTGTCGTCACGGACGTTTAAAAATATAGCCGAGAATAAACACACCGAGACATGGTTAAGATAGCGAACATAGCATACACAGCTATGTGTGGTCACCTATGTTGTCAATAAAGGAAGCTATTTTTCGCCCACATAACGTCCATAGCTAGTGTAGCGCTTTGTGTGGCCAGGCCATTACCCTAGCAAAACCCAAGAGCTTCCACACACGACTAAAAATCTCGACAAACATAAACATTACTGGTTTTGTTTACTGTGTTTTCTACCTGTTCAGTTTATACATGACTTATGTTGATGTAAAATATTTGGGTTTAAAAAAAAATTTTGTTATTTAACTAAACATTGTCAAAGTGTTTGAATTTCTCAGACTTTCTTGATCTATTCTGAAACATTTAAAAATGACACCTGGACACGGGAATCGAACATGGGACCTATGGCTTAGTACGCCAATGCTCTTACCACTGAGCTATCCAGGAATCGTCCAGGGTCATTCTTCACTTATATTTTAAGGCAGAGTCTGTGTTAGACATGTGGAAATCGTCGGCTACAAATGTGTGATTTTATTAAGATCACGAGCTATCAGATAATGCAGCCACCTTCGACTCGGTAGTTGGCTTATTGCTGCCACTTGTACAATTATTATACCTGTACAAATATTATTGATTTAGCTGGGTTGTCTTAAAATCCTAAATAACTTATTCTATGGGAATTATTTTAAAATATGTATATAAAAATAATGTTTCCTTAACTCCTAGTCCTCAGCATCTTATGCCATTCTAGTGCATGCATACTGCTGTCTTATTTCCTGTTTGATGATTGGGACTGCCATCTTTATTGGTGGATCTTTGCGCTATGTAGCGTTGTTCCAGCCTGTATAGATTTCATGACAGCTGCTAGTATTGTCATATTTAAAAAAAGTTGAAACGCCATTGGGCTTGTCTTCATGAAGAATAGAAAAACATACATCTTGAAAAGATTATGTTATCACAGTGTGGTTGTTTGAAGATATTAATTGAGATAATGGCTTTGTGGAAAAATATATTTTGCAATGAGATGGCATTGTGAATATACATCATTTAAGTGATAGTTTGTAATATATTGTTGAAACAAATCTTCCTCAATTATTATATAATTTAAAAGTAGACAGTTTATTTTTTTCTATTCAATTTGTATTAGAATTAATAAACTGAAAAAATTACTAACGTGAAAAATGAGATGAAAAAAGTATTACATATGAACAAAACTTGAAATAAAAGTATAATTCTCAAACATTAGTAGGAGATAATTTGGGAAGCTAGGGATGCACAAAGTTCCAAATAATTCTCTTTTCCCCAAAGAAATGGGAGTATTTCTGGATTAACATGTTTTAAAACATATATTGTTCCTTTTACAATATTTTTATTGTTAAATATTTAACCCATTTTATCAAAACCATCTTAAAAGGCCCTAAAAATTCAAATTTTGAAATTCTAGGCATACATTTTTAATCGAAGAACAAATATATTTATTTCAAAAGATAAAATGTTTATAATATTAAAATGTATAAATGCATTAATGCATTTTCACCAATATATTATAGCAATCACATAATACTAATTTCACATCTAAGAATTTATTTTCTTAAAAGTATTTATAAATGTATGTAGGCTCCTATAAGTGTGGTAGCAAAAAAAAACTCAAATGCAGATTAAACTTTTAACAGAAGACATCATCACTTCCAAACATTAACATAAATATATAGTCCATTTCCCATAGAAAGCACCTTATATGATAGCCAGAAAACTACTACATCTACTTTCACTCTACCCCAAGTAAGATAAATGTATAATAATACAGTGTAGAAACACTGTACAATAATGTAAAGTAATTGATGGTGAAGGAAGCCAACCTGAAAGGATAGTTAGGTTAGTTCAATAGCCCATCTTTCTCTCTGTGTTCTCAATGTGGTATTAAAATTATAAAGGAACATCTCTGAAAATTTTAAACAATGTGTGGAGTGCAATAGTCAAATGGTTTAAGAAGAGACAACATGAGAGAAGTGTGTTTTTCTATCTAGGCCTAACCTAGCTATCCTTTCAGGTAGCTTCCTTCACTATCAATTACTTTACATTATGGTACAGTGTTGCTACACTGTCTCATACATTTCCAAGCCATTAGGCAATAATTCATTTTATTACCAAGTAAGATAAAATTATAAAAATCCTCGGGTGGCAATAAATTTATTTATTACAAAATTGTAAGGGTCTCGACTTAGTCTTGTAGAATAGTATTTCCAATATATGCATTATATACTACTTTAGTAATATAAGACGGGAAGTGCAGCAAGCTACTGAAGTGTGAATTAAATATCACTACAATAATCCAGCATGTTCGGCGGTGAACTGTTGAAAGCAACGAACACTCATTTCCACTGATGATCGCTTATTTACCCTCTTGGGTGAAGGTTCAAACTAGGTGACCTGGTGGTTAGGGGTAAGGTTTCGGACTTCGGTGCTTGGGGTCCGGGCTCGATCCTAGGTCCCAGCACAGATTTATCTGATTGCCAAACCCCTCCTTCACCTCTGACAAGACGTGATTAATCACAACTTGTGAATGTGAGGAATGCCAGGCTTTCACCACGGTTCGGATTCCACGTTAAACTGTAGGTCCTCCATTTCATCTCACAATCACCCTACCATTACACTTTAGCGTATAACCTGAACGGGTAGTAAGACGTGATGATAATGATATTAATAATAATAAAAGGTTCAAACTCCCTGATTGGTGGAGGGGATTGAGAGGATTACAGGAGAGGACCCAAAGCTAAGGTGCCACGAGGAAGCAGAGGGAGTTAAGTGGTTCAAGGTGTAATGCGGGATCATGTGGTTCGAGTCCGTTGGGCCCGCCTCGGAGACAGTTAACCGACAGTCATACCACCAGCACCGGTTATGTGCTAGGACAAGCGTGATTCAGTTGGGCCGAGTGGCTGGGTCGACCTAATGGTGATCAGGATATTGGTAGGTCTAGTATGACACTTGTAGCTCGCTACACCTCCCTGTCCCTTCCTATATGTAACCTAACACATGTCCTATCAATTGTAAATTCCATCATTCACTCAATAAAAGACTGTTTAAGCCCCAACTTACATGTTGTATTGTGACTGATCCACTCCCTAACCCCCCCCCCCCCCCCAATCCATCCTGTGCGGCTGGTGCAGAGGGGGAAAGGGGGACAACTACATACTGGTGTCAGAAAATATGAATGTAGCAAGTGCCTCATAACTGGATGATGTCACCAGAGTACCAGCAACTGTCACAATAACTAACCAGGACCATCCAAGACCAGGCAGTAGTGGGACGAGCATCACTATGTGCACCCAGGACAAGGATTGTCATCTGCAAGGTAGGATCTATATAATTTTCAGTATGACTTCATAGTTCATGGGGGGTCGAGACTGACTGATATTCAGCCTTGGACTGACTAGGCACGAAGTTGGATGAGCTTAGGGCAGATTATAGGCAACTTGAAGACAACCCGAATCAAGAACTCTAATCTAAACAGGTCAGCACATTTCCTTTTGTAAATATTAGAAACATTGCTCTAATTCAAACACTCCCTCTATTTAATGGCTTTGTTAAGGATAATATTAAGTATTTCCTATGAAGATAGGACAAGCTGTATTAGGATGGAATGGCACTGAATGTCTTGCCATGACTGAGTTAAGTGAAGCACTAGACTTTGTGTTTAACAGTACTACTTGTAGTGAAGCCAACAACTACATAGAGGGGAAACAGGAGCTCAGCAGTCATTTTAAGATAAAAAAAAACACAATTAGGTTTTACGTGACAGTCCGAACAGGTGAAAGCGCAGAGAAATTTGCTGACCACATACATAAATGCCAATATGTATGAACTAGGTGACAACACTACATAATGAAGTAAAAAGCAGATCATTGCACTTTGGACGCCTTCTTAAATGGCCTAACAGGTGGGCTAAGATGGCTGATATGATTGGTTAAGCTGAAGACCTTCAGAGAGGCAGAAGAGGTCGTTGTGGATATGGTTGAGGCCTATCAGACACCGCAGCAAGGAAAAATGGGGTGTTTTCTCTTAGGAAGGAAAAACCATGTTTTAATTGTTCAGACTATGAGCATATAGCCAGGAGGTGCGCGAGGACTCTGAGACAGTCGAAACATCAAGGTTTCTGAGACCCGAAGGATGTTGTTTTAGCTGTATTATTCAAGGACACTGTGCTAAAGAATACAAAGGTATATAGTGTGCTGTGTACATAACAATGGGATAGCTGAAGTACACGGCACCCACCACCAGATGTCTCTGTGCCAGTGTGATGTCAAGGGTGTAGAGCGTCAGTGGTTCATTCCTTTGGATGGGCAGTCAATTTTCTAAGTTTGAATAGAACAGTTCTTTATACAAAGGCAAGTGTTGTGTATAGAAGTATGGGTAGTACACTATGAATTTATGTTGTAATTTAGCAATACATATTATGATGAATAATTTAATTGCAATGTTTTCTTTGAGTTACTTAAAAGAACCCGGTTCTCTGAGCTTAAAAAGTTCTTAAACAAATGGTTACTTTATTATTTGTCTTTTAAATTGACAAAATGGTAAATCAAAAGGGGTTAGTGACCATTAGCTATTTTGATACAAGTGTTTTTTTAAGTATTTTGTTACAAATCCTTTTTGACAGTGGTTTGACTAGTGACATAAACCTCTTAGTCATGCTTTTTTGTACTTTCCTCGACACAAGAAGAGTTTTCTTTACTATAACCTCTGAGAACTCCGAATGAAAGGGCGGGGCACAGTAGAAAGGACCCGCACCCAAACACGAAAAGGGTTAGGTTGGCCATGAACCCTTGTTCTAGTAAGGTACATTCCATCTATTTCTACAGACAATGACTGAGGGTGTTTAAGAGCCAATTTGTTAGGTTACAATAAACGAGATTGTAAGGTTCTCTTGGGCGCCGAAGTGCAATGTACCCTAATGTGGCACAATGTTGTTGGAGTGCAAGGCACCTCACCACAAAAATATAGGATTTCGTGGCTATCAGGCTAAATTGTACCAAACTTTGGTGGAAAAACCCTAGAATTGAGTGTGGGTGTACCTGGTTCGAATCCAGTTAGTGGATAACAATAATTCACAATATGCAGACATCTATGATGTGACTTCTTGAAGAAACACTGCGACAATCAACTTAGAAAAGCAGAAATTATACTTGGGCCATAAGAGTTATAGCCTAGGTTAAGTTACTGAGAGGACAACCACGCCGACCATTGAAGATATTATTATTATTAGCACCGCGTCTTACTACCGTTCGGGTTATACGCACTTACGCTAATGTGCAATGGTAGGGTGATTGTGAGATGAAATGGAGGACCTACAGTTTAGCGTGGAATCCGAACCACGGTGGAGGCCTGGCATTCCTCACATTGAAGATGTTAACACACAGGTTGTGACTACATTGTATCCCCCCCCCCCCCTTTTTATTTAAAAGGTTCATACCACCATAAATAAAAGGTAGGTTGATTACAAGAGAGTTTTTGTTTTTTTTCAGAAAACTACAATACTCGTAGAGAGTGAGAGCGAGACATACTAAGAGCAATAGTGTAAAAAAAATAATAATAAACAGACTGAATCAATAATAATGGGGCGTGACCCAAGCCTTTAAGAGGAAACAGTTAAATAATAATAAATAGACACATTTTGAATTGACCCTGCGCAGAAGGTGACTAACATAACTAAAAAAGGTAAACATGGACAAAAGTAAAGATAAATACAACTCATCGGTGCCGATATAAAAAAAGGCACGAGTATGCTGAATTACAATTAACAGCCATTACAAGGTGCAAAAAGGGAAATTTAACAAACATCAATGAAATAGATCAACCTAACTACTAACTTGGCTAAAGCGCTAAGTGCGCGGGCTCGCGGCCCCAGATTTGAATAACAAGCTCATTTAATTTTAAGGACTAAGACCTTATTACTTTGACAAGTAAAACCATACATTTTACAACAAGTTTTTTATATAAGCTAACTAGCGCCCCAAGATGGCGGCGTAAGAAACCCCGAACCCATCCGTGAAGCGGATGAGACGGGTCTGCAATAAGAAATAAAGTTTAAATATTAAATAAACCATAACGACTGGCAGGCAAATCCTGCAGTCTCCAAAGAATTTGAATTTAAGTTAAGTATAAGTAAATAACGCCGAAACATATAATTTAGAATTAGAAGAGCCAAACATAATTTTGATACGAAGAAATAAACTAAGCCTAATGCGAACACAAAGTGTCTCACCTAAATGAGCGCAGAGAAATGAGTGCTTTGGCTATAGAGTCCAGCCGTTATATACAATACAGTCACAGTCACGTGTTCACACACCGTGGGAAACACAGTCGGGAACAGGGGTGAGGGGCTTGCACATGTTCGAGAATAATTTCAATTAATCGGGCAATTATTCAAATCGCGCGCTGGTAAGTAGGCTGTTTCACACCAGAACACAATCGTTGGCGCACATGGATCTGCGCATTCCAACAGTCACTTGTTCGAGTCGAGCTTGGAGGTGTACACCGAACCACAGACGATCAATTTGATACTTGATGTGTTGCGGAGAGTACGTAGTTTCGACGTCGTGTTTCAGACCAGCCAAATGGGGGCAGAAATGGTGAGCCAAACAATCTTCTCTTTCTTTCATGTTTGTGACAATGTCACAACATTATGTCAGTTGAAAATGCTAATGTACTCATACTGTTGACTGACACTGGAAGAATACAAGACGAGGCGAATACATCTTAGTAGAGCCAGAGTTGAATAAGTATTAAAATGCCCAATGCTATATTTCGTGTGGTCTTGTCAAGGTCGTGGTGGAAGAGGGAAATAAGATAATCGTCACTGTAAGCATTGTCAACATGAATAGGCCTGAGGCTCAATTACCATGCAGAACAAAGGTTAGTAGTGTGTTGGTTTAATGAACATGACATCATGGAAACGAGAACTGGTTCTAATCAAACCAGGGACCCCCAGGGTCGTAGGCTGGAGTGCATACACTCCAATTTGGTTGGAATTGTGAGAAAAAAGATATTGCTGATTTTGATTTTTCTGCTAAATTAAGTCATTTGTCTAAAGAACGGTATCAGGTGTTAAAACCAGTTTTTAAATAATACCAAGAAATGTTTAGAGATAGAAGCAACATGTCATTAAAGTTACCATTACAACATCGAATCCACTTGGGAAATGCAAAACCTATAGCACAACGAACTTACTGTATACCTTTCAGTTTATCACCAGCAGAAATTAGTCGAGGAATAGCTGCGAGCAGGATTAATCGTCCCCGCGAACCGAAAATTAGAAGCTTAGGTCAATTTGATCCCATATAGGGCCGGTAAAGGAAAACCATACTCTGATTATGTTACAATTTAGAGGTCTGAATGAACAAAAAAATATAATTCTGTAGTTTTGTGGAATTTTTTTAAAAGGAAAAATGAACATAATTACTAAATTGTTTTCCAAATAAAAACTAAATATTGTATCTAGCAAGTGAGTAAGGTTGTGGTGCAAGATGAAATAAAAACTTGTATCTAATGCAAACATTATTTTGTAATTTAATCAAGAATTTTTGGGAAAGTAGATTTGAGGAGATGATAGGGGAGGAAAGGGATGGGAAGAAAGAAACGAGGAGGTAGAGGGTTGTTCGAACTATGTGCAAGAAATAAAATTAAAGTAGTAAACAGCTGGTATAAGAATTAAAGAAAAAGCCAATAGATCACTTGATACAGTTGGGATGAGGAGAAAAAGTCTGTAATCTTCTTTCTTTATCGCGCATGAAGAAATAAAAAGGCAGACCGTAAACAGCAAGGTAATAACTTGGATAGTGAGCACAGGTTTTTAGTGACAAACAAGGGATCGGAATATAGCAGAAAGGTAATAAGACAAAAAAGAATAAGAATGTGGAGGTTAAAAAAAATAAGAAAGGAAGAGCTTTATCTAAAAAAAAGGCAAGAAACTTAATGCCCAAGGATAAGATTCAAAGTATATAGGTTGAATGGGAAAGTGTTAAGAAAGTTTGGTGAGCTACATAGGAGGTATGTGGGAAGGACATGGGAGGAGGGAAACTCTGGTGGTATAACAAGGTGAAGGAAGGAGTAAGGAGAGTAATAAAGAATTCATAGGGAATGCTACAAATAAGAATAAAAAAGGAAGAAGAAAATAGCGAAGTGAATGGTATAGGAAACCAGGAAGGATTGGATTCAAAAATGGACAGGAATGCTTGAACGAGACGTGGGAGGAAGTAAGAAGGTGTGATATAGCCAGATAAGAAACAGGAGGTGAGAAAAAAGTACAATAAGTTAGAATGATAGATGAAGAAGGAATAACGTTGAAGGCAGGAGAGGCAGAAAAGGAACTATGGATGAGATATTTTGAGATACTGGAAAATGGAATAAAACATAAAATGAAAGGAAGGTGTAGAGAGGAACAGCACGTATTTAGGATACAGAGTTCTACTATAGACTTGATATTTGCTTTGAGACAGCTGGCGGAAAGAAGATATGAATTTGGGAAAGTCTTGGTAATGGTATTTCTGGATATGGAGAAGGCATATGATAGGTGGTGTAATTTATATTATTATTATTATTATTTATTACTAGCAGCACCGCGTCTTACTACCCGTTCAGTTTATACGCACTTACGCTAATGTGTAATGGTAGGGTGATAGTGAGATGAAATGAAGGACCTACAGTTTAACGTGGAATCCGAACCTCTGTGGAGGCCTGGCAGTCCACACATTCATAAGTTGTGATTAATACACGTCTTGTCAAAGGTGAAGGAAGGGTTTGGCAATCAGATAAATCTGTGCCGGGACCGAGGACTAAACCCGGACCCCTAGTACATAAGTCCGAAACATTATACCTAGACCAGATAGAATTGAAGTTTGGAAAGCGATGTAGGAGGCCGAAGTAAAAAGAGGAGTTGTAATGAGAGTGAAAAGCATGTATGAGGATAATAGGCAGTTGTGTTAAGATGAAGTGGTTCCAAATAAAAAATTGAGTAAAGCAGGGGAGTGCCTTCTCGCCACTACTATTTGTAATGGTAATAGAAATGGTCATCAACAAAGTGGGAGGCAATAATTAAAACCATGATGTTCGCTGACGGCTTGCTGTCATGGGAGGAGAAGGAAGAGGAAAAACAGGAACAGCTAGGTATATGGGTGGAATGAGGAAGGAAAAGAGTATGAAATGAAATTTAGCATGGCGTAATGTGGTGGTAATAATAAGTTTTGGGCTTCCCCCTTTTCACATTATTAGATATAGTATGGCACTTTTAAGTGTGTCATTTGCCTGTTCACATTAAACTTCGAGGATTAATAATCTAATAGTAATCGGAGACGAAAGTGGGACTTAATTTTGTACCGGAGCCCCTCTAGCTTTGATTGAACCCATAGAGTGGTTTTGTTATTTTGTATTGGATATTTGCCATGAACCTTAGGCTTTTTTCACGCGATACGGATTTTCTGCTGGGCGAAAACCTGACGGCGACTAGACACATGGGAGAGCATGGGCCTCTATACACAGCGCCGAACTGGTAGTTTTATCCTGCGGTACCGTGATACCGACCGTGCTGCCCACTACAATCATATGGTTGCCGTACGGAGAAACAATAGTTTATCCACTCAGTGGCCTACTGCGGCATGAGGGCTTTCACAATATCCAGCTATCGGCCGTGCATTAGCAGTCTAACGTAGGGTTGGTTTTGCATCACTTGCAACACGTTATGACTGATTCTGAGTATTTCGATGTTGAGAGACTGCCCAATTTAGTGGAATAAAGGTTGGTTTTATGGGATGGGACACTAGATATTTATAAGGACAGAAACTTGACAGGAAAGCGTGGTGCCAAATTTGTGTTGTTTTCGACGAGGATTCGAGAGTAGAACCCCAGCCGAGAACAAACAATTTGGGAAGTCACTAGCTTATAGGTTGAATGAAATTAATAGATACCAACAACGTAGATTTTTATAACAAACCATTTTATTTTTTCTAATACTTATTTTACGAGGTTTCAATATCTTTATTAGTGCCTAGTGCTCTGGTAGGGCGCCTCCCCAGATGGCAGATAGGGGATGCTCACCACTACTGGAGAGTGCCTGGAGAATCCAGAAATGGGTTGAACCAGGAATGTCAGAGGTGGAGGGTATTGCGGAAATGAAATACCAGAGACGGACAAACTAGCGAAGAAGGATAACATCTGGAGAAGAAGACCAACTATATAAGAGCCTAAACCAGATTGGAAAACTATAATAAATAAAAGAATAAGAGAAAATGATTGAAAAAATAAAATAAAGAGGGCAAAAGAACCTGTGTTACCACCAGTAAACAGGTAAGATCCCGAGGGGGGGGGGAAAAGTACCTTGTGTATTAAAACTGATTCTTTTGTGTATCTGTCGGAACAATGGAAAATTTTGAAATTATCTCTACTTGAGCAGTGCGGGCTGGTCTGGCCACGCGGGCTTCTTGTGATTGGATTAGAGCTGTCATGTGACAAAATATCAGCACTGCTCTAATTTTACAGCGAACGTGTGAATCCACAGTGAGAGGTGTGGATTCACTGTACTGCTTTCAAATTTCAGCGTACGTTTGAGTTCAGCTTTGGACCACGCATGTGTTGTCATCACAGTGCAACAATTTCAAAAATCATCTTCAATATTAAATTATATATTTTTTTAAATTAATATTTCCTTAGGTCTTGATCCAATTTGAACGCATTAAAGTTTTGCCTCATAGCTTTTAATTGCTATCACTAATTTGTTGACTTTAAAGTCAAATTCATTAATCTTAAATCAATCCCAGAGTACTTTAAACATTTGTATTTTTTATTTGGAATAGATTATTTTGGCCATAGATGGTTTATTTTTATTTAATTCTTTGGTTAATGTTTCAAAATTCCATATTTTATCCAAATGTTATTAAATGTCAAGTATTCAATTTTTATTAGCATGCCATCTGCCAGGTAGGGAATTTTCCAATCATATTTTATTTATTTTTATTCAAAGATGATAAAGTTTTAACCTGGCTAATGTTATATTTTAAAAGTATTAGGTTAAATATAAATCATTATTAAGAAATCAGAAACGACAAAAAAAATACATACGAAAAAAATACATTTTTATTGATTCATAGGCAAAAATATGAATCACTAAAAATTAGTCGTAAACCATTTTAATTTATAAACAAATAAATCTTTCCATTAAATAAGAAATTTAGTATTTAAAAAGAATCCAAAACAAAGAGTAAAAATTCAGTTTTTTTTGTAGATTTTGACTTATGTTTACCTAATACTTTAGAATTTGATAGTATCTAGCATAACACCTTAACATTTAATTAAACGTAAAAAAAACACATAATAACCATTGTAATCATGCCAATTTTTTGAAAGTTTTAAATTTTTTTCAATGTCCTAATATCTTAGTAGTATAACGCATTTTTACAATTATCAATTTCAGTCAATATCATTTTAATGTTCTCATCTTTTACAATCCAATAAATCCATAAAAAAATACTATCTTATTTTTATATAACTCCTTACTACTAATACTTTTAGAATCCTTATTAAAATGCTAGTGATTCAAATTTACCTCCAGTATTTGAATTTCATTCGTGCTAATATTTGTCCTAAAGTCATTTAGTCTAAAATTGATTTTAAATATAAAAAATTAATCTTGTTAAGTTCATCAAAATCGAAAAGTCAAGTTTGGCAATACGAAAGCTGAATTTTGGACACATATGAGCACAAAAGGAGCACAACAAATTAGCAGGGTCAAAAATACGTTGGGATGTTTGGAAAAATTATGTGGTCTAACTTGAAATCAAGTTGGCCCACCACATTAATATTTTATGTCAATAGTTTAGCAGTACAAACGTAACTCAATTGAATATATAAATTTGAACCTCTTCATAGAATGTGGAAGGCCAACTTGATGTACTTTTGTAAGCCTGGTTTTGACTACAATAACTCGAAGCGTAAGACAAGAAATGTTAAATTTCTAACATTTTTATTAAAAGATTCACACTTGCGGATTAAAATTAATCCTCACTCCGCTCATTAAATTTCATTTTCACCCCTCTTAAAAACAATTGATCAAGACAAATTACAGCAAATAAATAATAATAATAAGGTTACATTGTAAATTCACCCTTCAATTTGCTACGCTAGTGCTTCATATGTTTTCACTAATGCCTAAGAGCCCTTTCACACGTAGCGGTTTTAACCACTACCATCGCTAGAGACGGGCGAGGTTAAAGTGCAAGTGTTTTCACACGTGGTAAATTTTACCCAGCACCGTCGTTAGAGGCCAGAGTCGTTTTCAAGTTTCGCTCACGCATTTTGTAGCCAGTTCGGGTTTTCTACAAGCGTAAATGGACCTCAATCGGAAAGGGCATGTTTTATATGTGTTATACTAAAATGAACAGGCGCAATAGGAGAGAATGGTGCACACATCTTCAGAAAAGAACAAAGTTAGGAGCTTATCACACGTGTATTATGAATTTAGGAGTTTGATACAAGTTTTTTTTAACTTGTTCGTATATTAATATTCTCGAAGTCCTGTTTACTTTGAGCGGTACCGCCCTAGCGACGGTGGTGGGTTTAGCCCGCTACGTGTGAAAGGGCCCTAAGCTAGCGCTAATATTTTATTAACAAGGCTCATCGTTTAGCCAAGGAATTTTCTTTCGTATAACTTCCGTTTCCGTTTCTTTATACTGCCATCGGGGCTTTGAAAGACGCACGTCTTTTGGGACCTCGAGTAATTAACCTAACCTGTTTTACAGTTAGATTAATACATTTAATGTGTTATTCTAAAACCAAACAAGCAGTATCAATAGGCATTGTGCGACTAAGAACTTTTCGTGTCTTTATCTGCACATGCTTATATATTAAAACAGCTAAGTTGGCTAATTGTCTTAGTTTTATTCAATAGCTCAGACTAGCCAACTAGCTAACAAATGTTTAAACGCTTTTATAGTGTAAATAATACTAACTTGAACTAAAATATAAGTGGATGGTGGTACTTAGAATTATGATCCTACATGCGGTTGGTGTGACTGATAAGAGGATATAGTTCATTGGGACGAACGCACATGGTCACCTACTTGCTAAATGAGCGTTACTATTTAAACAATTTCAATGCTGGACAGAATTCCTTTTTACACATTCTTCATGAAGGTAGGCTATGCATTTTGGTTTTCCCCCACATTACCCCAATAAGATTCGCAATAATTGAATTTGGTCTATTTTCACAATCTTCAGCAATTAGGTTAGACTTTATAGGCTATTAAGATACTGGTTTGTTAAATTATAAAGCTGTCATATCTTGCTGAGTACTTAGAAACTTTTTTGTAAGATTAAATTACCCAAATTAATATTTACGTCGACAGGACACATTGTTGGTAGCATGTGTGTACTGAGCTAAGGGTTCTGGGTTTTATTCTCGGCATGGCTGTAAAATGTGTCATTGGTTAAATGTGGTTTCCCCTTTAATATTGATAAATTAAAGGTTGAGGGGGGGTGTTGTGTCTGTTCTAGATTTAATTAGTTTATAAGTCGTGTGCTGATATAATAGTTGGTTCAGAACGTGCACGTAAAATAAAATAAAATTAATAGGCCTATTCAAAAGCTAACTACAAAGAATAAGGAAATAATTTTATAACAGATTTATATATTATAAAGGGGCTCTAAGAGCTCCAATGATTAAGTGCCAAAATTAAATACTCTTGCTATTGAAGTTAGGTAAATGATCTGTTTATATTCTTACATGTCGACCTTGGTAGTCTTGGAGTAAAGTGCTCGCCTTAGGACCGGATGTTTGTGGGTTCAAACCCAGCCGGATTTGATGGATTTTTCTTAAACAATAAAAATCCGTAGACAACTTCCTTTGGAGGGGAAGTAAAGCTTGTCGGTCTAAGGATGTGTTGACACTATATATTTTTCACAAACCTGTTCCAAACCGTTCCAGTGTCACTTTTGAAACAGTTTAAAGTTGCTCATACTGTCCCACTATCGATACAGATAAGCTCGGATATCAGAATGAAGAAGCCAGTTACCTCCTCATAAAATAATGTTATTGTTATTAAATTGCGATGAGCAGCTATTTTAATAATGGTTTGAACTTTAAAATAAAAACTTATTTTTAATAATTCTTAGCTTTTATAAAATCCTTGTGAAACACCTTTTATTAAAGGTTATATTAAACATCAATCAAAAATTATTGTCGACTTCCCTAAGTCACATATTTTTAACTTTGTACAAAAATGCATGTGATATTGTACTCATTTTAAATAGATTTTGCAAATGTAACAAATACACATGCTGATGATTGAGGATAAGTAGTTATTATTGCTGAAGATTGCATAAAGAATACAAAGAGAAAATTCAAAACGATACCATTGTGGTGAAAGGTGAGATTGGTAGAGAAAACATGCGAATGGCAAATTCGATACTCAAAGGGAATTGATGAGAGTTTTGGTATTGGTATTGTCTGATACTGTTACTAGCACTGGTGGGTGTGGCTGCATGGTAGGGATGAAGGAGAGTTTCTTATTGGTCCATCAGTTTGACCAGAATTGATATCTGCAACAAATGACAAGCTGTACCTGTTCCACAGCAAGACAGGGGCTGTATTCGAATAATCTACTTATGCGTCGTCATCTTGCTCATGCCCTTGATAGCTGCATTGGCAATCACGGACCAAGTGTAGATCTATTCGAATATCGTGAACGATACCTATGCAGTCTTCTCGAGGTCTTGGTAACCATGGATACGGAAGGCTACCAGCCAGGCGCTTTCTTGAGGTGTCGGTTGCGTGTTTGACTGGCAATTTTTTAATATTATTGTTTCGTCTGCTAGAGCACTGACTTCCGTTTTCCACCATTTTAAATAAGGTTGTTGCTGTTTGAATAGTTTGATGCAGTCTTCGCTATGAACAGCGCGAGAAGTGTAAACTTATCAAGACTGCATCAAGTCTAAAACTCAAGTGTCTGACTAGGGAGCCTTGGACTTATTCGGATACAGTCTATGTTCCAAGTAACTCTTCAATAGTCTGCATTGAGGATAGTTTTATACATTGTTATTTTCAATTTGTTTTTCCCATCATCACTTTGAACAAAATTTCCCTCAGAATTTAATACTGGTGTACTTTCCATTTACCACACTTTCATTCTTGTTCCTACACATTTTATTTGTTTTTAGTAGCCTTTGTGTCAATCATACTAATACTCTTATAAGATACCTTGTTGACCCCCTTATTAAACTACAATTACTGGACTGATAGGCTCTAAATAAGTTAATACAATTACATACATTATGGGGTAACAAAGGCACCTCACGTGACTTATAATATAATAGTGAGTTTACATCAATCCAGTATGTGTAGTAGAGTAGGCCTAATGTAAACGCTTGTGCCAAATATTTGTAAATATTAATTTAAAATATTAGTTTCACAAATTCTTTTTAAATTAACTTTTTATATTGCTTACATTTCTGTGGAACCTAAACAGTTATGCTGATTTTCTTCAAACCAAATAGCTAAAAAATAATTGTTCCTTAATATATCACTACTTGATGAATTTGTATATGTTACACCCCAATAATGAAACTGCCCATTTCATGAATTGGGAAAATGTCTGCTTATTCTTTGAACTGACTTCTTCGCTTGACTATTTCATGAACTGACCAAAAATTGGTCACGATATAGTCCAGTTAGTGAACTTGGCGACACAAGTGCTGCACAATTTATGAAGTGGACAATTTTTTGCCCAGTTTGTGAAATGGTCAGTAAAGGCCAGTCCATGGAATAAGCAGAAATTTGCCCGCTTTATGAACTGATCAAATTAATTAATTATGTGCAACATATATATAAACTCAAATATTAAGGACACTTTACCTTAAGCATCACACATATAGAGTGGATTTGTTAAAAAAACTGCTATAACGATTTTGATTAAATTCCATCTATTTATAGGGTATGGATTTAAATGTAATAATAATGTTAGTCTAAACTTTCATTCTTGTTTATAAAATGTTTGCATAAACAATTTTAATCAAATTTACTATCATATACCCGCCTCGGTGGCGTAGTTAGCTAACACGTCAGTTGTGTTGAGCTAGACCACCGAAGACGGGGAGATCAAGGTTCGAATCTCTGTCGGGTGAACTGGGGGGTGGTTTTTCCCTAAATGATTTTCCACTCTCCCTCCACGCAAATGCAGGTTCACTTCCTATAACTTCAACCTTCCCAATTCCTAATCTATTAGTGTAGTTAGTACTTAAGCGTATAACCTCAATGGGTAGTAAAACGCGGTGCTAAATAACTGTAATATCATATAAAAGTAATTTAACATAATGATCACTTAAATTAAATTAGTATGTTTGTTTAGGAATGGCTACAATGATTTGGATTTAATTAATTTAATATTTAAGAGTAGCATACATGATAATAATCTGAAACTTGGAAATAATACTTAGGGAAAACTGAGGGAAATGTTAAGATGCTATCAAATAATGGTTCACTATTAATATGTGCTGTTAAATAAATATGTTAGTGTTTTGTTTCTATTGAAATTAATCACTAAGAATAAATTTCATTCTTATAGTCGTAGAGGTACATTTCGCAAGACCGCTAACTACACCCAGGCACTTTCCTACAAGGCCATATAAAGCTTATATTTTATGAGGGCTCACTAGAAAGGTGATTAAATATTTCGGTATTGTTTTTATAAGGGCCAAAGTGTGTTTGTATTCTACAAGTTAATAAAAATATTTGATTCCTTTTCTCCGACCCACTAACTCTTTCACGCCAAGTAACATACTTTATTCTTGATACCGAAAACGATCTGTTGTTTGAAATGTTGACAGAGTTAGTGTACAATAAGAATTTATGTAATTAAAGGTGCACCTAATTTTGATCCAGAATGGTAGTGTTGTCAATATGTATTAAAGTATGTGAGATTATGTCTTGGAATAATTAAATTGATTTCATAGATATTGTGCCTGACTCTTATCCGAGAGGGTGGAATTAAAAATGAATGCAATTAAATTGTATTCAGAATCTAACTATTGAAATGGTACAAATTAGGAATGTACGAGACTTGAAAATAGATTGATCAAGAAGAGGGAGAAAAAAATCCTGCTTCGAAAGTTTAAAAAAAGGAAAAAGAAAATAACTGCCCTAATAAATTTATGTACCAAACTGGGAATTTATTATTTCTAATACCTATCTCTATAAGGAAAACCTATTTTCGCTTTATGAGGTAATTAATTATATTTGGAAGAAGGTACAGGAAAGGTGGATAGAAACATATAAAAGGGACAATATGTCCCAAGAAGGTAAAGGGAAGGTGGATAGAAACATATAAAAGGGACAATATGTCCCTTTTATATGTTTCTATCACCCGCCTCTGTGGCGTAGTTGGCTAACGCGCTAGTCGTGTTGAGCCCGACTGCCGAGGACGGGGAGATCGAGGTTCGAATCTCGGTCGGGTGAACTGGGGTGGTTTTTCCTAAATGGTTTTCCACTCTCCCTCCACGCAAATGCGGGTTCACTTCCTCTATTCAACCTTCCCAATTCCTAATAAATTAGGGTAATTAGTACTTAAGCGTATAACCCGAACGGGTAGTGAGACGCGTGCTAAATAAAAAAAAAAAATATATATATATGTTTCTATCCACCTTCCCTTTACCTTCTTCCAAATATAATACATTATTTCTAATACCGTAAGTACCCAAAAATAGGTACACCTTTTCCCCAAAAACAGCCTTCATTAAGAAATATTTTTTGTTTTATATATATAATATATATTTTCCAATTTGAATTATTCCAAAATGTATTCTAATGAAATCTAAGCTAATAACAAATGAAGTTGATCAGACACATTGCTCAATACACAGTTTCATGTGTCTTTCAAATGTGCTACACTAGCCACTTCAAGTTTTATCTATTACACCTCATCAGAGCAAGATATTCATAAAATGAGTTTATAAAATACTTTTTTATGTTGAAAAACATCTTTATACTTGGCGGCCATAGTGAGTCCACGTCTTTTCTTCACTAAACCTAGTCACTTTCTGAGTTGACTTAAAAAGCAAAGAGCAATTTTAACTTAAATTAGGGTGATGAGCTATTTTGGAAAGTAATGGTTAAAAATATATATTATATCCATTTCCTGGTCTTAACAAAAATAAATTAATTGAGTCACCATAAAGTATAATTATTTGTGCTATAAATAATAAATATATCCGTATCAAAATAAGACTAGGTCTCAACAAATATCAGATGCCAGACCATCATCAATATAATACAATATGATTATTTATATGCATGTTTATTATTATTTTATTATTGCTATTTTGAGAATAAAAAGATTTCTCCACTCGAATGCTTATTTCTGGCAGTATCATCCTCCACCATTCTGAACATCACCATGAAAACTCAGAAAATTAAATTGTGATATATCGTGAATACCAATTTAATGCAGAAAATATATTGCAATGTCAAAATCCTTAAATCGCCCAGTTCTAGTTGTGGGTGCTATGAGTTTTATGACTCAAATTATCTACCAGAATAGGCAGTGAGGAGGAATAAAACATAAACTATTAATAACAAAAATTGGTGGGGTTAGAACTCCCCCCCTTCCAAAATAAAATATTTCTGGGTTGATTAACGAATTAAGTTAACGTGTCATGTACTTCGCTTTTTAGTGAAGGTTTTTAGGGCAAATTATAATCCCACAAGTTATAAAACAATATAAAAAAAT
Organism: Timema podura; assembly: GCA_033556935.1. Taxonomy (NCBI): domain Eukaryota; kingdom Metazoa; phylum Arthropoda; class Insecta; order Phasmatodea; family Timematidae; genus Timema; species Timema podura. Next base: position 23,784,188 of record JAVRXN010000011.1, read on the forward strand.
GGTAAAATGATTGCTAGCTTATGTTAAACGTGTCCAGCCAGCTGATGTATATACATAAATTAAGCTAAAATTTGGCTGAGTATAAATAACAATATTGGACTTTTGTTTTGAAAATCTTCCAATGACAAATTTAAATAAATCTAAACATAGATAGCAAGTACACAATAATTTATTTCCACATAATCATGATCTTATCAAAATATTATATTTCTATTAGAAATACTTAAATTAATTGTAAATAAATATCCATTAATGGTAGAGGTAGTGGTAGTGCTATTTTTATAGTGTGCCAGGATATATAGGCAAAGTTGAAGACATACGCCAGTATTCTCCTAATGTATGGAAAACTCCTTGATGGAAAAAACACTCATTCCTATGCAAGATTGGCACCTTTACCAGCCAAATAAAAAATTGAAGCTGTTACGTTAGTAATTTTTCATATTTAAGTATCACTTTTTTGAAGTCTTATTTAACTACCCATAAATAACTGAATAACTAAAAAAAGTAATTAATTTTTTTAGCACTGCATCTTACTACCCGTTCGGGTTATACAATGTACTACGCTAATGGGTTAGCCATTAGGAAGGTATAATTTAGAGGAAATGCACCCGCATTTGTGTGGAGGAAGAGGGGAAAATTATTTAGGAAAAACCACCCTCAATGCATCCAACTGGGATCAAACCTCGATCTCCCTGTCTTCGGCAATCTAGTCCAACACAAGAGTAGTGCGTTAGACCTTGCAGCCACCAAAGTGGGTAGTAATTAATTAAAACTGGTTTAATTATAAATGATTATTCAAACAAAACCACTATCTAAGAGCCCTTTTATGCAGGCGTTTTGTGCCGCGTGACACACGGCGGCAAAAGCCTTCGAGTTTTCTAAGTCACTGGGAACAAATGAGTCCTTTTATGCTTTGCCATCCGAAAAACTTATCGTCGCGTTTTGTAAAACATGTCATCGTGTCTTACAAAACGCCAGCGGCAAAAGCCGCCCGAAATAATCCAAGTACATGGTGCCTTATGGCCTTATGTAACTCTGTTATCCTGGATGTTTTGGCTTGATAATTTGTACTTGTTTTCTGTCGATGGCTCCTAAACAATGAATAAAGTGGCCTCTTTTCTTGAAATCTTTGGCAGTTTGACGCTAAAACTCCTCTGAGAATTGTGGGAATACATCAATGTATAGTTTAATTCACAAGACACAACAAGTGTTTGAAACAATCAAGCTTGCTGTAGATATTCCAATTCTAAACATGTAATGTAAGTCTGTGTAGGTACATCCAGATCCAAAATACCTGAAACATAAAGAAACATCTGAGTTAAAAAGACATACTATGTAAAAACATGAAAAGAAAGATGAAGACAAAATAAAAAGAAGATATTACATACAAAAACTTACAAAATACTTATCTCTTCTTGGCTTCTTCAGGAGTAAGGAAGAGGCTATAGTAAATTATAGATTCGCAAAACAGTATATTTAAAATTTATATTTGAGTATCTTATAAGTTTTCTAATCAATTCTCCTTTTCCAATTTTTAACACTCATCATTAAAAGTTTTAAATTTTTGTTGGTTTTTATTTCAGGCAAGGAACTACAGGATAAATGGAAACATATTCAAGATTCCTACATTCGCTACCACTGAAACAAAAGAACCAAGTCCAGGCAAAGTTGAAAAGATGTGAAAAAGTATGTTTATGCAAGACATCTTGAATTCTTGAAGGCAATAACAACTCCACGTCTGACAGAGTTTTCTCTACAACCAGAAGTGGCTGATAATGACAAAGATGGGGAAGATGATGATGATGTTGGTGGCGCTTCATCTGGAGGAAACTAAGATGACATTGAAAGGGCTGAGTTAGAGCAGAGTCCAAACTATTCTGCTTGTGTGTTGCAGAGGAAGAGAAGGAAAAATCTGGAGCAGAAGATTGAAAGCTACATCGACAGCTACCAACAAGAGAAAACTCACAGGACGAAGGAGCCCAACTGTGACGATATGGACTTTTTTAGTTCTTTACTTCCACTTATAAAACCTCTTCCATTGCATCAGAGGATAAAGTTCCGAATGGATGTCATGAAACTGGCTCTGGAGTGCTCTGAGAGCTATGACAAATTCCAAGCACCAATGATGGTATCCCACGCTTAATCTTTCCAACAGCTTTCACCACCACAATTTTACAACCCGGTTCCACCTGTTCAGCATTTTTCACAGCAGTGTTTGAACATCTACCAAAGAACATTTCTTGAAAATCAATATAACATACTATCCATTCACTCACAAGCCAATAATCTTAAAAAGAGCAAAGGTTTTGGAGAGAGTGCACATGGTCCAGATCAATCAAAACCCATAAGTCCACATGGGAGGTTTCTTCTGTTGGAGTCCCAGCAGCCAAAAGAGGGAGGCCGTAGCCAAGGCATTAGTCTTGATGGATATTCTCAATCTTCTACTTAAAGTCACGATTCGTTGATGTCTTATTCTGAACCAATTTTTAATCTGCAAGATTTTGAGTAATGATAGTGCTGAATTCTAAATTATTTTGCAATATATTTGTTAGTTCTGAGCTTAGTCTCAAAAAACATCTATCATTTTGGTCAAATATAATAAGATGCCACAAATTGCTGAATGATAACTTTTCTGATAATTTACTTACTCAATTTTTTGTTTATTTTTCTTTATTTTATAGCAAATTTCGTGGAAGAAAAAACAAAAATAGCTGTTAAAAATATGACAAAATATATATTCATAAATCTTAGTGATTTTTTTCTCTCAGCCCAGGTCCTGCCTGCTCTTGCCCTTTTGCCACACCAAAGAAAGCATGAAAATTCTGCCCCCCTCCCCTCTTAAATTTTTTTTAAGGCATGAAAATGCCATACTCTTGTTTCAAAGAAATAATTGAAAAGGCATTAAAATGTCGACTTCTTCTCTTAAAAAAAACCCCTCATGGTTCATGTATTTAAATAAGACAAATTTTTAACAAATAAATATAAACAATATAGAATAGAAAATATTATCAATATAGAATAGAACATAAACTGTTTGAAATTCATAATCAATCTTGAATTTATAAATTCAAATAAGCATGGATAAAGCATGGCACTATACGATGCACAATGTTGTTCCATAAACTCGATTTAAAAAATAAATAGCCCATGCTTCAATTTAATGGGTAATCAATCAATTTTAGAAAACAAGCTTAAAAAGTAAATTAAAAATAGATACAATATATCATTTTTGTTGCCCCTCCGATTCTTACGCCCTAGGCAACTATGTACCCTGCCCGCCAGCCCTGTGAATCTTTATGTCCTTATTTAAAATATTATTTTACATAGACTTACCTGAGCGTTATTGCCAACATTTCCTGTGAAGAAAATGATAATCCTTGCACCAAATCTTGCCTAGTTTGAATCATTACTTGGCATTTGACCCCAAGCTCATCAAATGATGCTACCAACATTCTAAAGTAATTTAAAAACTTGTTCCCTATCGTCTCTTAATTTTCCATAGAGTTTATGAAATTCCCCATCTTCAAATCTTGTTAAGTTGTCCCATCTTCTTTTCCGTCTTTTCAACATAATGTTACAATACGCAAAATATATGACGCACAGATCCATTTTCCAACACAAAGGCATTGGCAGCACTGATACGATTTGTCCTCCCACATAACTATTTTTTTTTACAGGTGGCAAAAGCCGCGTGCATAAAATGAAACCACAAAACAAGACGGCTTTTGCCGTCGTATGCCATGCGGCACAAAACCCCTGCATAAAAGGGCTCTTAAATGAAAAAAAGATAGTTACATATTCACTTACCAAAAAAAATTTATCAAACAATAAAATATAACATACATTTTTGTTTAATTTCCCAGTCATCTAAATTCTAAAAGATGGTCTGACAAGTGTCTTTCTTTGGTTTTTAATAGATGTAAACCGTTAAATGTAAAGTACATACATTTAATGCATAAAGGTTTTAATTTTTTAGCAGTGAATATGAGGAGTATTTCCTTTGACTTGTTGATAACTACTTTTCATGTTATAGCCATGAATATAATAAATAACAATTTTTGTCAAATCACTTTAATTGTCATTTTCACTTTCTCTCAGCCCCTTAGAGATTTTGATAAATGTTGGTGTTTCATGACCCCTGAAACAGAAAAAGTTGTTTTTGTGATGCCATCTGTCTGTATTTCATCCTAGAGCCAAAACCATTTTACCGATCGGGCCAAAACTTGGTATATAAGGTTTTCATAAGGTTCTCTCTAGAATTTTTTGAATTAGATATCAAACCCTAAAATTAACAGTTTACTAATGGTACATAAGAGAAAAAAAGATTGATTTTCTTGAAATCGCTTCTTATAATTTTGGCTACAATTCGTATCTAGACTGTGTTTACCAACATAAATAAAATGGCACATCTAATTTTTCCGGGAAAATTACTTGGAGGGATCTTTACATAACCGAATATCTGCACTTTTGATCATATTGACGCAACTCTTTGAGAAACAAAAAGTTTATCATCGCAAGTACTATTATAGATAAAAAAAACTTGTATTTAAAATATAATTATTAGAACCAATAGTTTCATATATTTTTTGAGTTTTTAGTGAATTCTCCATATATTATATATTAGGACTGAATATGTTTAAATTGTTGAAAATAATTTAATAGCTGTTCATATTCAACACTTTTAATATATATAATATTTAAGATTTTTAATTCAACATTTAAAATATAGTTAATAGTTATAGCAGTGACAAAATAACCATCCATTATCCAACTATTTGAAACGTCAAATAGAGCCGCTACAGTTAATATTATTTTATAATACCTAGAAAAGTTTATCTTAGCTACGACAGTTGAAACAAAATATATTCTAATAAATTTGAAAGGGTTAATTCAAAAAGATCAAAGTGTGATGAGGAAATACCATAAACAGGTTAGTTAGTGACCCAAGTTTACCTGAGAGAGGGCTAAAAGGTAGACTAGGGTGTTGGGCTGGACCATTTACCTGACACAAATAAGCTGTAATAAATAAAGATTACAAAGTTGGGTTTTATGTAATGGGGGTACATATGCGATAGTAGAGTTCATGGCAGGACATTGCTTAGCTAATTTATACTAACTGTAAAGGAAAATTACTATAGTTCCTCGTGGTTTATGCATTTTAAACTTATGCATACCTTTATTTGCACCAAAATCCAATGATCGTATAAAATTATTTTTTTATCCTACTCACAATGTAAACAATGCAAACTTTGCATTTATTAATAAATAATAAAACAAAAATTATAATAGCTTTCAAGAGAAACAAGACATTTATTTGAACCACATATTCCTGCGATATTTCATAGTCATAACTTTTTTTTTGCAAAAGTAAATGTTATTTTTGCTCTTTTCACAGCCCTACCACCCCACCTTATATATAAAATGTTCTGTAGACCTACCTTTATTGACCTTAATATCTGTTTTATAAACCCACCTCACATCTAAAATATAAATGTTAGTATGATTCATGGCTGTGTTACCCTTCCAATAGAAAATAAATGAACACTTTAACAAGTCCAACACCATCTAGAAATTTTAAATAATAGCAACAGACACAATGTAAAAATAATCAAACAATTTATTGACACGTGCTTTTATAAATATTCTCAAAAACAAAACACCAATCCAAATAAATTAATAACAAGAAAGAATCCTGAATCATGGGTGTCTGAACTAACTTGTTACTCTTGTCTTTGATTGGGTTGTTGATTACAAGATCAATGTTTGATTCCATTTCAGGTGTTTTTTACTAAATAGTTTCCCACTCTTTCTACAAATAAATATGTTGTACAATTACTCTAAAATTATATTATTATTATTATTATTATTATTATTTAGCACCACGTCTTACTACCCGTTCGGGTTATACACTTAAGTACTAATTACACTAATGGATTAGGAATTGGGAAGGTTGAATATAGGAAGTGAACCCGCATTTGCGTGGACGGAGAGTGGAAAACCATTTAGGAAAACCACCCCCAGTTCACCCGACCGAGATTCGAACCTCGATCTCCCCGTCCTCGGCAGTCGGGCTCAACACGACTAGCGCGTTAGCCAACTACGCCACCGAGCCGGGTTAAAATTCTACTATTCTCCTCTCTATTCCCATAGCATTTTCAATGTTGCATGTATTCTGAATAGTACTAAGATGTAATAAAAACGAACAAACAGGAATGAACCCGAGGTGGTCAAGTAGACTAAGGTGTCAGCATCATCTGGCCAAATGTATTAAAGTGGTTTCCCATTCCAGACAAATGCTAATACATCTCTAATCTCTCTACCTACCTCATTCCTACCACATTAGTGTATAATAGCCTGGGCTAGGGGTAAAATGTAAAATGCATTAAAATAATGAATCAGGTTAAACCGGGGTAGCTAATCTTCATCATGATATTTAATTATGCTGGTGTCTTTAGTTTTAGTCAGAACAAAATATAGATATAACATTTGCTCAACTGTTGGATCTTACTTTTGTAGTAATAAATGTAATTGCAGACTTAACAAAAGTTAGATATTGCAAGCAGAATCCATTCTATTGATTGATGGGTGCCCCTGCTTGGTTGTTTTATCAATTTTTGTAAATTGAATGGGAAGTCAAAAGTTTGAAACCAGGTTGGATGCACCGGTGCTGGTTTTCCCCTTGTGATGTATCACTGATGTGTTTCATGTTAATGTGAATAATTGCCTAGGTTTTGAATGTATTAATGAAACAAAGTCTAAGCTTGGTGCCATATATTTGAAATCTCTACACATTCACTAATAAAAAAATTAGATTTATCTATAATTCAGATTGGTGTTGAGGACATTACAATATAAGTATGCACAATGTTAATACTTGTCTGGGCCATCCACATATTTACACTGATTAAATCGTGATAAGGAAGTTAGGCCTACGTTTGGAAAAAGTAAACCCACATTTTTGTAAAGGGAGATGAAAAAACCATTTATGAAAAATAACCACAGCACAATCAAATGAGATTCAAACCTTGACCTCCCTGTCAAAGAAAAACTAGACCAGACTAGACAATATAAGTTATATAGTTATATTATTATATGTAGGCCCCATCAATGCAGGTACTGCAAATAATACAGTGTTAATCATTTATGATTAGAATAGCAATGCCCTGATTGTTTTGTGACTATTTTTTAGTAAATCAATATTAAATTTTCCAAATATGATAGTAATGTATTTGACATAGCCATGGTCATGTTTTTTTCTGTTATATTTTGAGAGTACACTGGCAAACTTCTACTAAAAACAATTACTAATGATACAACTCCAGTTCATTATTTGTAGTTATTGTTATTGTATTTTACTTAGTTTAGTCAAACTCTTAGATTTCTGAGGCATGTTTCATAAAACTACAACTTTTACATTTACAAGATAACTACTTGCATTGGTGGTCTCATGACAGATCTTTCACAATAATTAGACTAAATTGTGCAGGGGAGGGAGGGGGTAAATAAAATTTTGGTCCAGTGTGTTGAGGTTGGTTTTCCCTAAATGGTTTCCCACTCTCCCTCTATGCAAGTGTGGGTACATTAATTTATTTCCGTTTAAAATTCAAATGTATTCCCCTTTCCTTCCTGTTTAAAACAGCAAAAGGGAAATGTGTTTTAAATGTGGTTAATCGGTTTCAACCTGCACTGATTGGAACTTTGTTTAACCTACTTTAACTACTTTCAATTGTGTTTAACCAGCTTCTACCTACAAAAATTTAACTAGTTGCAATCGTGTGTAAGATACTCTAATGAGTTTCAACTGTGTTTAATCATCTTTAACCTGTAAATAATGAACTAGTTTCAACTGTATTAAACCTGCTCTCATTATTATTATTATATTATTATTATTATTATTATTATTATTATTATTATTATTATTATTATTATTATTATTATTATTATTATTATTACTATTATTATTATTATTATTACTATTATTATTATTATTATTATTACTATTATTATTACTATTATTATTACTATTATTATTATTACTATTATTATTATTATTACTACTATTATTATTATTATTATTACTATTATTATTATTATTACTATTATTATTATTACTATTATTATTATTACTATTATTATTATTACTATTATTATTACTATTATTATTATTACTATTATTATTATTACTATTATTATTACTATTATTATTATTATTACTATTATTATTATTACTATTATTATTATTACTATTATTATTATTCTATTATTATTACTATTATTACTATTATTACTATTATTATTATTATTATTATTATTATTATTATTATTATTATTACTATTATTACTATTATTATTACTATTATTATTATTATTATTATTATTATTATTATTATTATTATTATTATTTATTATTATTATTATTATTATATTATTATTAGCAATATGGTTTACTACCCATTTGGGTTGTATGCACTTAAGCGAATCTGTAATAGTAGGGTGATTGTGAGATGAAATGGAGGAACTACAGTTTTGTGAAATCCGAACCACGGTGGAGGCCTGGCATTCCTCACATTCACAAGTTGTGATTAATACATGTCTTGTCAGAGGTGAAGGAAGGGTTTGGCAATCAGATAAATCTGTGCCGGGACCGGAAATTGAATCCTGGTCCCCCAACACAGAAGTCCGACACCTTACCCCTAGACCACCAGGTCACCTACTGCTCTCATTAGTTTCTATCATGTTTAATTAGCTTTAACTTACAAAAAATTAACTAGTTTAAACTGTGTGCGGTGATGTGAATAGGGTAAATACCCTGTAGGTAGGTTAAATATAAATGGGTATTTACACATTTCTTAGATACCTACTCAAAAATGAATGTTTCCAAAAAATGTCATAACAACACTGTAGCCTATCACCAATTTTTGTTAAGAAATATACAAAACTTTTTTTTAGATAGTAAAGAGCAAGGAAATTTTAATATAAAGAGGATTTTTTTTTATAAAAGTGTAAGGAAAATTAATGGTTTCAAAACATTAGAGATGGATATGTATTTTTATTAAAAATAATGTTAAGTAAGATCTTCAGATGCAGTTTAAATTCTTTAAGAGATTGCTAATAAAGTTAATACAGTTTTTTAAAACTTAATGAAGTAAGGTAAGGTTGCCAGACATCCTGGTTATTAACATTATTTTTGTCATGTTGGTATGCATAAGTATAACACAATTCGGGAAAGCCCCGTCTGTTCTATAAATTTATTGATTACATTAGTACGTCATTGTGTCATTGTGAGAGTGTATGTAAGTGTGAATGCAAGGATATGTTTGTTTTGTGGTTCTGAAATGTATTTATATAATAAATTTAATTTACAGTGTTTAAGTCTAAACATGCAAAAATATAGCAATGAATTTCCTTTTATAAAATAAAGGAAGATTTAATACAGAGGAATTTTGCAAGCATTGCAAGTCAAATTTTAGTGTTGGTCATGTCTATATATCTGACATTAAAGAGCAGGTTAGTAGTCAAAAACATAAATCTTATGTCACCTTTTCAAGGTATACTGTTGTACCTTGGAACACTTTTTTGATTTAATATTTTTACTAAAAATACGATGGATTATTTTTAACTTTAAAAATGGTTCCAAAATGTTTGTAATATTGAGCGTCTCTCCTAAAAATTGTCCTTTACCAAACAAACAATTTCACTTTTTTAACAACAAATTATATTATTTTGAAAACTGTTCCAAGGTACAATAACCTCATGTACCTTGGAACATAAGTTAATACAACCTGTTTTGTAAAATTTAAACATAATGACAGGTTAGTTGGTAGATAAATTAGTTCTCAAAAACCACTCTGGGGTGTGAAAAGGGACCTGGTACATAGATGATGAACTGCTGCCTAGCCTGACCCTCAACAATGATAGGACTAGACCTTACCTTTGACTACTTGGTACAAACATGGACACATGCTAAGATAAAAATACATGGGTACTAAGTATATAGTAAAATAATGCAAACACTGTATGAGGAAGTGATACCAATAAATACATGTTAACATCATTTTAAATATTCATGTAATTCCAACTACCTATTTGTTTCATTCTTACTGCCAGAGGAGCTCCAGTTAAATAAAAATACAAAGATAATCCCTAAATATAATGTAGTACTCTTGAGTGAGACAAAATTTCTATTTAATTTAAGTAGAAATATAAAACAGTGAAAAATATATTCTGGAGATAAAATAAATGTTATTTTCCAAGATGGCACTAATGGTAACAATAGGTAAAAAAATCAATTATTATTTTATAAAAATGTTGATTAAAATATTGAACAAAACAAGTTTAGTAAATTTAGTTAAGTTCCTGTAGAATAGTTAAAAATAGTTCCTGATAGTGTATGGCTTGAAATAAAAAGGTATACAACTGGATAAAAGTTAGAATGATCTCACCAATTAAAAGGGACTCTGGAAATCTTGACAAAAATCACTTGTAATTGAAAATCCTCATGTAAAATCCCATGTAAAACTCTTCTTGCAAACACTTCCAGTGCATTACTAGACACTGCACTCTTTTGAACCAGTTTAATGATTCCCAAATCACATTTATACCATTTTAATTATGGTTTGAAAAAAATCGGACAGATTTCAGTCCTGGTAAGAACGATCTACGAAAATAGAAGACCCTTGTTTGAATTTTAAAATGTTCCAAATCATTGTATAACAATGCTTTGTATATGGAAAGAAACAGAATCAACAGATAAACCAAAACAACCACTAAAGTATTAAAGGATGATTTAAAATTTAATTAGCTTGGAAAATGCAGAAATAATGTTGATATAAAAAGATTAATAGAGCTTAGCAAATCATAGTGAGTTTTAAAATTTATAAGTTTTCAAGTTTACTGTCATAATTCGAACGTCGCGCTGTAAATGAACGAAACAAACACGTACTTGAGCACCGCTACTTCTAAGCCTGCCGCTAGAATGCACGAGTGATTCCACAATCTTCCTTTAGTGTAAATCAGAGTCAAACCACAGTCTAGTATACAACGTGTTTCTAAAACATTGCATCAAACTTTGGCAGGATACTCCTTGGGTGAAATTAGAATAATTCTCATAAGCAACCTAGGGTTCATCTTCAATATTAAGGGCAGTATACACCCCTAAAGACAGCTAAAAACGACTGTTGTGTGAAATATTATGAAAACTGCTTAGGGTATTACAACGAATCTTTGTATACTACTTATTGAAACCTTGATCATTAATAAACTAAATGTGCTGTTACCGTTACCCACCCCCATCATGTAAAAAAGGGGGAGTTGTAACACATTTTTTCTAAAATAAAATATGTCAGAGTAAGTATTACCAATTTTTACTTAATATTACAAAATAGGGAATCAAAATTAACAAAAAAGGTGTCTTGGAGAAACTGTCTAGCTTTCCCCGTTTCTGAGATAATCACACAAGTTTGAGATCAGAGCCAAGTGCAAATGCCTGCCAGGTAGGCAGCCAGAATCGCAGTTTTATTTCGCAATGCAGTCGTTTAACCATTTTTACCGGCACGTGTGACTATGTATCACGTACATTTGGTAAACAAGGCTGGTTTGTGTGTTATGATGGAGAAACTCTGATACTTTTCCTTCTTCATAAGCTCCGATGTGTTGCTATTTATTACATTAGTGAGTTATGCTTACACAGTTCACACTTGGGTGGGATTTTATTCATTACACTCACTGAAATATTGAAAGCTACATTAAGAAATACAAATTGTAGCTATTGCATGTTTTAGTTCCTAGCTTCAAAAGCAGATTCATAGCAAGTGTTCAAAATGGTGGCCGCTAACGTTATTGCAATAATTAAGGCGACGTATCAATGACTGGCGTACTCTTTCGAAAACACGTGGAGTTTCTTGAACCTTATCACATGCAGCAACTATCCTGGCTAACAGGTCTTCCTCAGATTCAACAGCTGTCTCGTACACCAAAGCTTTGACAAAGCCCCACAGAAAGAAGTCTAACGGATTTAGGTCAGGAGAGCGTGGTGGCCACGCAACAGGCCCACCTCTTCCTATCCATCGGGCAGGAAATGCAGTGTTGAGGTAGTCACGCACAGCTCTTGTGAAATGAGGTGGGGCACCGTCATGTTGTAGCCACATGCGTTGTCTAACGGAGAGCGGTACATTCTCGAGGAACTGTGGCAATGCAAATTTCAGAAATTGGTAGTAGATGTGGCCAGTAAAACGTCGTGGCATCAGGTAAGGGCCAATGAGATGGTTACCCACAATGCCTGCCCAGATGTTGACAGAAAATCTATGCTGGTTGCCCATGATGATAGTTGCATGAGGGTTCACGTCATTCCAAATGTGACTATTTGTACTATTAAAATAGCCGTCTCTGGTGAATGTTGCCTCATCGGAAAACAATATTATAGTGGAGAAATCAGGAACCACTCCGCACTGCTGCAGAAACCAGTCGGAGAATTCATGTCGAGGAGCATAATCTGCTAGCCCCAATGCCTGCACCTTGCGCATGTGGTACGGATGCAGCAGCTGATCATACATGACACACCATACTGTGGAATTGGACACATTCGTTTGATGCGCAATGGCACGTGTGCTTGTTGACGCGTTATCATCCACATAATTCAGTACCTCTTCTTCGACAATTGGAGTGCGAACATTCCTCGGGTGACCAGCTCCCCCTCGTAGCTGAAATGTACCTGTTTCACGAAGTCGCTGAGTGACATCGGTGAAGGTCCGGTGATAAGGTTGACGTCGCGCAGGATATATAACATGGTACAACCGTGCAGCTGCTCTTGCGTTTCCTCTAGCTTCACCGTACAGCATGATCATGTCTGTCATTTCTGCGTTTGTGTACGTTGCCATTTGACTAGTAATACGAGCAACATGCAGTGAAGTCGTGTGGACTGATGCAGTCTGCTCGTGGAGGGAGGGGAAGATAGTGATAATAAGAGTGGGGGAAAGGAGGAGGGTAAAGCAACACAGCTTTATTGGCTCCCTACCTGGCAGGCATTTGCACTTGGCTCTGATCTCAAACTTGTATGATTATCTTAGAAACGGGGAAAGCTAGACAGTTTCTCCAAGACACCTTTTTTGTTAATTTTGATTCCCTATTTTGTAATATTAAGTAAAAATTGGTAATACTTACTCTGACATATTTTATTTTAGAAAAAATGTGTTACAACTCCCCCTTTTTTACATGATGGGGGTGGGTAACGGTAACAGCACATTTAGTTTATTAATGATCAAGGTTTCAATAAGTAGTATACAAAGATTCGTTGTAATACCCTAAGCAGTTTTCATAATATTTCACACAACAGTCGTTTTAGCTCTGTCTTTAGGGGTGTATACCGCCCTTAATATTGAAGATGGACCCTAGGTTGCTTATGAGAATTATTCTAATTTTACCCAAGGAGTATCCTGCCAAAGTTTGATGCAATGTTTTAGAAACACGTTGTATACAGTCGCGAAGCTACGGGCAAATATTTGCAACCAGTGCGATGACAGCGCTTCTAGTGGCTAGCAAGCACCACTCTTCTGCCGACAAACATTCCATTAGTAGTGTATTCACTGTGTTGATTGTTAGTCGTTCGTAACAAGATGTATTTGAGAAGTGGTTAAGCTAATTAATATTATTATAATGGCTACAAATAGAGGCGATGTGTGCAGTGCTATTAATTGCAGTAACAATAGGAAAAAGAAACCTGATTTTCATTTTTTAGATTTCCTAAGGACAGTGAAAGAAGCATAAAATGATTAGTCAACAGCTGACGGGACAATTTATTCAAGAAAGACGTGCAATATTTGCATAATAACATTAAGCTTTGTGCACTTCATTTTAAAGATTCACAGTTTATGAACGAGAAGAAAAATAAATTAATATGGAATGCGATTCCAACTCTCTTTGATGTTCCGAATAAACCTGCAAGCGTGAAATTGCAACGGAAATTACCAACTAAACGTAATGAATCGACTCCAAAGAAAAAAAAAAGTTAGAGCTACTTCTGTGGAAACTTTCCTTAATATGGGTGATGTAAGGCTTAGTTTATATTCATGCATAACTCATAATTAATAGTGAATAGCGCATAGTGTATAGTGCACAATTCATAAGAAAATTACTAAGGTTTATAATGCAACGTAGTGAATAAAACATTCATAACGATTGTCATTTGTTTGAGAGGTGATCTCCTTGCACGCGTGGTATTTTAAGGATACTACCTCTATGGATATGTCAATCATTAGTCTTCAAAATAATTTACATACTTACAAATATAATATCCTTGTTCCCTTTAACACACCAATTTTACTAGCTGTATTATAATCTGAGAGATAAATATTGGTACTGTTTACTAAATAGTATTAATCTTAATTTATATATTTAACATTTAATGGCAGACCATCTAGAATTGCATTTCTGGCTTTTTATCATCATGGGTAAATGAATTTTATAGAACCCATCCTTCTATATTTAATAGTATGTTTAAATTATTTATCTTCATTTGAGGACAATCTGGTTTAGTGGTTGAATGAAATGAGGCTAGAGTACAAGGGCGTTGCACGAAATGTATTTTTTGGAGGGGGGTTATGTGGGTTTAGACAGTGAATTTTCCAACTCCTGGTGTTTTAAACCATAAAAATTCCCAAGTGACCAAGGCAAGTACAAAAACTACATTAATAGGAGGTGCGGGGTTCCTCCCCCAAACAACAGACACAAAACCATATTCTGTAAATTCAACCGTATATTCATTGTCACTTTCATTTTCACTCATTTTCAAGTTAAAATCACAATATAAAACTATTTAACGATAATTAAAGCCCAATATAGCGATCAACTTCTAACTTATAAAATAATATTTGAAAAATATCGAATTATGTTTTCCATAAATTCTATTGGCAATAAAGTAGCTGTAAATGAAAAAAAGTTCAATAAACGTTCCCGACACTTCGACAAGCCAAGACGTAAATAAAATACAACAATTGAAGAAAGTTATTGGATATTTAAAAAAATCTTGTAAAAAGAAAAGTGCAGAAATTTCTAGATTACGGAAAAAACGTAAGGAACTTAAGGTTTGTTCTTGCCATATTAATGTCATGGGCAAAATAAAAAAATAAAAATATAATGTTGCTACTGACAGAAATCGCATTAAGTGTGTATTATCAAAATACTTGACAAAGGAAGCCCTCAATATACTATTGAGTCAAATTAAGATACCTTCGAACAAAAAATGCGGTAATAGATGGAATGAGAAAATTAAGCTATTTGCTTTTAACATGTTATTTTGCAGTCCATAAGGCTATCGTTTTTTGTTTAGATAGTTTAACTTACCTTCGGTCCGAACACTGCATAAGTTTGTTGAAGGAATAAAACTCCAGTGTGGTGTAAATGAAAACATATTTACATTGTTAAAGGAAAAAATGCAGCATATGTCTCAAAATGAAAAAAATTGCGAATCCAATGTTCAATTTGTCATATGACAGCTCCGCTGATTATATTCTAGGATTTGAGGATTCTGGTAACAAATGAACACGAAAGATTGCGAACAGTGCACTTGTTATAGTGATTAATGTAATTTTTTCTAAGATGAGACAACCACTGTTGTATTTTTTTAATAAAGAAAATATGAAAGCTGTGGATTTGAAAAATTTATTTTTTGATGTTGTTGGCAAATTAAAAGAAGTAGGATTAGCAGTAAAAACGTATGTTACAGATCTAGAATCTAATTTCGTGGAATGGAGGAAGGATATTGGAATTACAAAGGAAAAGCCTTATTTAATTCATGATGCTGACAAAATTTATTTCTTTTATGACGCACCTCACGTGCTAAAATGTGTTAGAAATAACCTAGCTAAGTACAACATTGAACATAAGTTGGACAATGCAGGGACTGGAATAGCTTCTTGGAAACACGTTTTAACTTTGTATTTAAGTGACATCAAGAGAAAGTACAAATTGGCTCCAAAACTGACAAAAGAGTCTGTTTGCCTACCACCATTTTCAAAAATGAAAGTTTGTATTGCTGCTCGGGTTTTAAGTCATACTGTAGCTGTCGCCATTGAAACACTTGTCACTTGTGGCACTATAGAGTCTGTTGCTTTTGCTACAGGTAAGTTTTACCAAAAAATTAATGATTGGTTCGACATATTTAATGGTTATTGTGTGAATGGCTTTATACCCTTAAGAAATTGCATAATTAAAACTTCTAAGCACATTGAAGTTATTTTAGGAATTGAAGAATGGGTAAATACAGGGAAGATCTGTGATTCACAAAATAAGGACGTCACCAATAGAATTAAATGTATTAAAGGGTTGAAAATTAACAATAGCTCTCTCAGGATGTTTGTGAATGAGCTGTTAGAAGATAGCATAAGTGACAAATATTTGTTGACAAGAAAAATAAATCAGGATGGAGTGAAAAACTTTTTTCAGTAATTAGGCACAAAGGGGGATTCCGAAGCAATCCATCTCCAAAACATTTTATTTCGGCCTTTAATAGTGCAACGTTGAGTAAGCTACTCAACTGTGACAACACCACAACTGGCAATTGTGAAAATGTGGACTGGGGACAATTGATTTTGGACATAAAATCTGCACACACACTTAGGGTGTCTTCATTATTGAAGCCTGAAAATGAGAGCTGCGCATTAGAGACAATCATTAATAGCAATGATTTCTCAAGAGATTTGTTTGAGCTTAATAGCATGCGCTATGTACTTGGGTATATTTAAAAAAAGTTTTTTGCAGTCCACAAATGTGATAAATGCAAATTATTTTTAACCGAAAAAGACAGTATTGTTGACGAAAGCAACAAAATGTATACTCATTTCAAAAACTATGATAACAGTGTTGAATTTGGAAGCTTAGTGATTTGCAAAGCTGTTGTTTTTACATTTTTGGAAAATTGTGAAAATCAGTTGGCATGCGATTTTGATGAGTTTGCTTATAAAAATAAATGTGGGGCGGTGTTTGTCAAATCACTGATGAATGTTCTTGGATTTCCAGGTGAATGCTGCCGAGATACAAAACTTTCTCTCATTAAACTGTTTGTAAACATTAGGCTATATTACACTCTGAAATTTAGTAACGAAATGCTTCAGTCCAAGCAAAGAAAGGACAAAAAATACCTAACATTTAACCATTTGGGATGTTGACTTTAAGAAAAGTGTGATCATGACTGTGCACAGAACTAACATTTGATTTTTAATTAAATTTTATTGCTGTTAAAGTCTGATACCTTTGTTTAAGTTTTGTTATGTATTTAAGTTAGCTTACTTTACAGTATATTTTATATAAAATAAATAAATAAATCAAATTAAAATTAATCCTAATACCAGTGTGTATTTTCCTGGTCGTCCTTATGCACCAATTTTATTATTTTACTACTTCAATTAATAGTTTTGATGTAGCATTTTAACATAAAAAATTACTATCTATATTAGTTTATAGGCCTATGTTATATTTTATACAGTTACACATTATAGTTCATTTATAAATTTGAATTAAATTGGAAGATTTAATAGTGTTGTTTTTAAGAGGCCCAACATGAGTATTGTAATTAATTTAACGCTCAACTAATATTAAATGCTGTACATTATCTTCCTAGTGATTTGTAAATTCTTAAATTAACGTTTCTTTATCAAAGAAATTTAATATATCTCAATAAATAACGTCTTAAACTGATATTCTAAGTGCAGAGCTATATAATTTAATGGACAGGTCCGTGATTCTGCTTGCAGGCCACTTGAAGCACCAGCGTCGCGCCGGGTTGCACTTTTCACCACTAGTAAGCTTCGCGACTGTATATACTAGACTTTGGTCAAACTTGGATCTATTATAAACTACTTTCTATCTATTAGTGTTTTTGATGACTAGTAGAGTGTTTGTTTGGTTACTTATATCTGAAAATGTTCATTTGATTAAAATTGTCAAAGTGGTATCAGCTTGCGCAAGCAACCTAAAAGTAAATAATTATCAAAAGTTATTTGGTCAACTATGATCTACAATCACAGAGGACATGATTTTGAGATGAGTTTTATCTAGAGTAATGTGATCTGTGTGATTGATGCTAATGCCTAATCTACTCATTTTGTTAATTCGTTGATTAGAACATTTGTAATTTTGAATATTTTACGTGAAATGCGCAAAATTGTATATTTTGTATGAAACATTGTTTTCATTTTTAAAATTAGAAGTGATGGAATCTTGCTCAGAATCAGCTGACTTAGTTACAGGTGTTATTAATAGCAACATAAGTGTGGCTTCCACTGGAGTCCCAAAAGTAAATTCAAAGAGGCCACTATGTCTGATAGTTCTTGGTATGGCAGGGTCAGGCAAGACAACCTTTGTTCAAAGAATAGCTTCTTACTTATACTCGGAACAGAGACAGCCGTACGTAATCAATTTGGACCCGGCTTGTCATGAGGTTCCCTACCCGGCCAACATTGACATCAGGGATACGGTCAAGTACAAAGAAGTTATGAAGCAATATAAATTGGGCCCAAACGGTGCTATTGTGACTTCACTTAATCTATTTTCAACAAAATTTGACAAAGTGATAACTCTTTTGGAAAAAGCTGCAGTTGACCATGAATTTGCAATTTTGGACACTCCTGGTCAAATTGAGGTTTTTACTTGGTCAGCATCTGGCAACATAATCACTGAATCACTGGCTTCTACCTTCCCCACGGTGGTTGTGTATGTGATGGACACAGTGCGAAGTGTAAGTCCTATAACATTCATGTCTAACATGTTATATGCGTGTTCTATACTGTATAAGACCAAGCTCCCATTTATTGTTGTAATGAACAAGGTGGATGTTGTAGAACATGGCTATGCTGTGGAATGGATGCGGGATTTTGAATCTTTTCAAGAAGCACTGGAGTCTGAGTCCTCGTATAGATCCAACCTCACTCAGTCCATGTCCTTGGCTCTGGACGAATTTTACAGTGACCTCAAATGTGTAGGTGTGTCAGCATTGACAGGAGCAGGAATACCAGAGTTCTTCAGGTGGGTGGTGCCAGGCTTACATCTACTTAACCTACCATACTTAGTCTCTAACTATATAGCTTTAGTTTTAGCAATACAAAAACGAAGTTTTTAAGTCAAGACATCAGATTTTAGTACTGAGTTAAGTATGTGGATAGTGCAAAACTAATGAGTTCTTTCAAATATATGGGGGCAAACACTAAAAACTATGATATTTAAGGTGACTTTTTTCTTTTAAAAAATTATAACTAGCATTAATACAATCACTAAAATGATATGGGAAACCTATTGATATTAAATTTAAGATTATTAATATAGTGAAAATTTCAAAACCTAAATCACCTAAATAATACAGGAACAAATATAGTTGAAAATTGATAAAATTGCCCGACCAAAGCTTCACATATATATTAAGAGAGCTGATTAATGCACAATAATCTTCTGCAGCGACCACTCTTTGTCTTTTGCAACAGACACATTTCTTGAAAATGGTTAACTAATCTTTTATTGTCTAAACAAAAACACTTTTGCACATCCACTGATGATTTTATGTACAGCACACCCACAAAACAATATTAGAACTGAACTGAAAACGTAGTAGAGTGGAAACATCCACTGAAAGTCAAATATTAAAATAAAAGTAATAGGCCTAAATATTTTAAGGCTAAAGAATGTTGGCTATTGATATACGGTATTATTAAGTTTCCTTTCCAACCTAGCATAACCTAACCTTCCACTAACATTGCTTCCATTCCATTCACTAATAAATTAGAATTTCAATTAATATTCACAAAATAAACAATTTGACTTTTGTAGTATAAGATGTCATATTGTAAGGGGTCATTCCATGGGAAATTGCCTAGGTTGCTCGACCATTTTAAATATTTTGTACCATAGTTAACCCCATCTTTGAGTAGCTCATGACAATTTTTATTGTATTCAAATCTGTCACCATCTTGGATCTGGGCTCAATTTTTTTCGCAGCAATAGGCAAATCACGAGGCCTTGCAGAAGTTTAGTAAAAAGGCCATTGTTCTTCTATAAACAATAGAAAATTCTGGTTTTCACTAACATAAATAAATTATAGGCTTTCATAAAAACTATATAGCCTAAATGATAAAAATGATTTTATAAACTATGACTCAAATGACCTTGAATGGATGCAAAATTTGTGAGCATAATCACCAGTTTTTATTACCTTACAAGGTAACTGTGGGTTGGAACCACAAGATGAAATTTTTTGTGCCTTGATTTGGAACAGTAATCTGCCTCAATGGCCTCATGGTCTAAGGCGTCACTCCCACAATAGACTAGACTGCCGCTGATGGGAAGATCATGGTTTTATCTAGGTCGGGTGTGTTGAGTTTTTTTTCCTAAACAGTTTCCCACTCTCTCCCCATGCAAATGTGGGTAGGCTCCTACACTTTAAATTCAACCTTTCTCATCCATAGCCCATTAGCGTAGTTAGTACATAGGCGTATAACTCAAACGAGTAGTAAAAAGTGGCACTAAAAAAAATAGGGACATTGTTATAAAGACTTAGGTGGATAAGTATATTGTGTTAATCTTTCTAAACAATCTCGTTTAAAATAAAGTATATATATATATATATTCACAAAGTCTTTGCTGGTGTGTGAATAACGCTACTTTATTTTAAACGAGATTGTGAATATTATATAGGCCTATATATTATTCACAAAGTCTTTGCTGGTGTGTGAATAACGCTACTTTATTTTAAACGAGATTGTGAATATTATATAGGCCTATATATTATTCACAAAGTCTTTGCTGGTGTGTGAATAACGCTACTTTATTTTAAACGAGATTATATATATATATAATATATATATATATATATATTTATTTTAAACGAGATTATATATATATATATATATTATATATATAATATATATATATATAATCTCGTTTAAAATAAAGTAGCGTTTTATATATATATATTATATAAGTTATATAATATATATACATATATTATATAAGTTATATAAATAAAATTTCTAGGATGTTTGTTATATTTAACTACACAAACTCTTCAATATTAAATATAAACCTCTTACTAGCCCAATATACATAGTATTTGTTTTCAACATAGATTTCCTGGAATTTATTGATGACAAGCTCGGCTTGAAATGACCAGTCACACTGGTTAGCCAATTTTGTAAGATGATGGTCAGCTATGAAATCGTCAAAGTAACGTTGAGTGTTAGCTACTAGGCTAACTCCTTGCAGAAGGATTATTTACATTAAGAACAATTCATATAAATTTAATATTAGCGTACTTATTAAACTTGACATACATGTAAATCTTAAATTAAAAATAAATTTAAAATATTTGTATTACATTTTATTAAAATTAATAAAATTGGTTTGTTGTTTACTTACTAGTTTATTTATCTAAAGTTGCAGTACTTAACTGTGACGATAAAGAGCTAGCACTGTAATTTACTTAACCTAGGTAAATAACATGTTGAATATAAGTTTGTAGGTGAGATAGTACAAAGCATCAATCTACTCCAACCAAACCACTTGTGAAAAGCTTTTCTAACATGTGTATCAAAGCTTATATTGATGTTTTAGCAGTGTGTATTTTTTCCTAAACATTGTTTTATTTTAATTGGGTATCTCTTCCATCCAGGTGTGTGGAAGATGCTGCTAAGGAGTATGAGAAGGATTATCGTGTGGAATGGGAGAGACTCAGGGCAGAAAAAACAGCAACTCAGAAACAAAAACAAGAGGACAAGTTGAAACAACTTGCAGTAGACATTGAACAAGGTAAGGACTTTACAAGAGTTGTTTCTTAGTTACCTTTCAAATAGGTGACTTTCACGTGGTAGTTTGGCAAATTGGTGTAGGACAACAATACACCCAACCTTACACACGAGAGCCAGAAGCAAGTCTACAACAGCTGTGCATAAAGCTGCAGAGGTATGTGGGGGCATATAGTTAATAGCTTTAGACGTGCATTTTAAGCTTTATGTATTGTGTTACACCCCATTAGTGAAACTGCTCATTTCACAAATTGGAAAAGTGCTGTCTGTTTTCGTGAATTGGCCTCTTCTATTCTTCTATTGACCATTTCACGAACTGAACAACAATTGCATCAACTCTTGCCTTCCATGAACTTGAACTTATGGTGTTATCTACTGCAAGCTTAACTGACATTTATTTTAAGATATTATGTTACACTAACCCAAACTAACTTAACCAAACATTCCATTCTAAAATGACTGAAAGTTAAATGTACTTAAAGACCAACCTTGTTCTTCGCTTGTCCATTTAATGAACCAGGCAGAAACTCGTCTAGTTAATGAATTGGGTAAACGGTTGGAGGCAGCACAAGCACTGCACAATTTATGAACTGGACTATTTTTTCCAAATTCATGAAATGGTGATGAGGAGAGGTCAGTTCATGGAATGGTTAGAAATTTGCCCAATTCATGAGCTGGGGAAATTCATGAATGGGGTGTAACATATACACTACCTTTGAAAGAAGATAATCATTAGTTTAAGAAGTTTTTTTTCCCCTCATTAGTTAGCAAGAAACGATTATTAAAAAAGAAATATTAAAAAAGAAAGTGACCTGCAAGTTAAAAAAAGCATAACATAATGTTTACATGTTCGTGGAAAACAAGGAAATGTCAGGGAATTTCATGCATCAGGGAAAATTCAAGGAGTTCCACCAATTAGGCTGGAATTTAAAAATATCCCCAACTCCACTTATATAAAGGTTTCTCTCACAGCTTTTTCCTTCATTTATAATTTCTTTTGTGTATTGATCTATAACTTTTTCACTGTTGTATTATTCGAGGGTCTTGAAAATGCTTTACTGAGTTTATCATTACATACACAGACGCTAGTCTCTACAAAACAAGTAAAATAGTTGATTACATGATCCATTGTGTGTGCCTCAGTCCAGAGTGAAAATCATTCCTAGAAATTATATATTTTACTCTTAAGTACATCAATTATCTGATTATTAAATAATATTTTTCTTGGATTTTACCTTAACTATGCTTTGGTCAAACAAACACAATGCTTCATATATGCTAGGTTTTTGACTATCAACATGAAATTGTGGTAATTGTGTAAACTCGATGATGTAATAACTTAAGGCTATTTTGGTTATCAACTTAATTCATCAGAAAAGCATTTAAACTATTTAGTATAGTATAATATTTTCAAACTATTTTAATGGAGAATCATTAAAATTGTGAGTTGTAACACTAACATTTCCGCAAATAATAACTAAACCCAAGTGTTTTTCATTTCTATTGTGTATTAATTTACTCTCAATGTTTTTGAATCATCAGATAAATTCAAATAATCTGGTATATGAAATTCTCTTAATACATTAATTAACACCACTTTGCTAAAAACACTGTTAATGAACACAAAATCCTTAAATTTAATCCTGTTTTGTTTGCAAGTCTATTGAGTAATGGCTGTATATTTTAAATGTGTAATTTATGATCTTATGTGTTCTTAGTTCCTAAATAGTGACATAAACAACGATTTATTGTTATTTTCTATATCATTTGAAGTTGTGTTGAGCTCGACTGCCGAGGACGGGGAGATCGAGGTTCGAATCTCGGTCGGGTGAACTTAGGGTGGTTTTCCCTAAATGGTTTTCCACTCTCCCTCCACGCAAATGCGTGTTCACTTCCTCTAAATTCAACCTTCCCAACTCTTAATCCATTAGCGTAATTAGTACTTAAGTGTATAACCCGAACAGGTAGTAAGACGCGGTGCTAAATAATAATAATAATAAATCATTTGAAACTTGATTTTAAAAAATGATGTTTTATTAATTATTAGATAACGGCGTTATAGCAAAATTGTTTATTTAACACATAAAAGGACTGGCAAATTTGCTTTTTCAATTTAGTGACACTTTGCATGTATTCAAATACAAATTTATTTGAATATTTCTCAGTTCCAAAATGACATGCATATATATTTGAAGAAGCTGGGTTTCTGGACAAAGTGGAAATTAACTAAGAAATAATACACACAGCTAGAAATGCTCACGGATTTTATGTGTAAGGATTAGGTAAACCAAGATTGATAGATTTAGAGCAACGAGAAACAAATATAGAAAAGAAGACGGCTTGTGATTTGTTAAAAGACTTAGAGATTAAGAAAAGAAAAAATATTAGAAGATGCTCAAAAAGAAGTAGAGCTACTGGAAGAGCAAATCTGCACAGTCGCCACAACCTAATGGTTTTATCTTAGTACACGCTATTTTTAAAAACTGTAAAATAATTATTAACTTACAAATAACAAGATAGACTACCTGTCAACCATCCACTATATACAACTAGAAATAAAAGGTTTTGTGTAAATGTGTGTGCATTTATACTCCAAAAACAAGCTTCAAATCAACAGGTAAGAAATAAATTTATTTATTTATGATAGTCCCAGGCCCAGATTTCCCCCCCCCCCCCCCCCCCCCTTTAGTAAAGGTGGTTATCATTAATATGAAGCTGGGGCATGGACTATTCACATTGCATGTAATAACGGGAAGGTTGAGGTTTGAATCCTGGTTAGGTGCACTTGGGATGGTTCACCCATTTTATCTCTATGCCAATGCATGTGCATTTATTCTAAGCTACTTTTCTCATTTCTGCCCCATTATAATGAGTTGTTGGAACTATTATATTTTTGACTGAAAAACCTGGAAATGTCATGGTGTAATGAGTTACATGTAACAAGGACAAACAAATGGGATAACATTTACCCTCTTTCCTGTTGGAATCGAACTCTGGCGATCGTGACCACCTCTCCCCAACGCACAGTTCAATAGACTAAACGGAGCCGTCTTTCAACAGCCGGATCAACAAGAAAGCCATGCCCGAGAACAAAAACTAAAGGTGACTCGGCACACTAGTTCCCTTGTCCACCACCAGGGCCATTCTCGTAGCTTCTCCAGTTTTCTAGATGACCGGCAAAGCCCCCGCTCCGTCCCTCTTTCCTCCCCACTTTCTGTAGACATGGCTGTCCGTTTGGTTGCTATATATTAGGATGTTTTGCCTGTATTGTCACTCATTGCGCCATAGACTAGCAGAAGGTGAGAGCGGCGACTAAACTAAGGGTTATTTGAGTTAATCAAAATTCTCTTTAGGATAAATATGGGGGGTCATTGTCAAGATTGTTGATTTGTCTTACAAATTTAAATTTACTCTCATGGGGAGAGTTTGTCGGGTATCAACGCGGTTAATTTGTGACCACATTTTAATTCTAGATATATTGCTAGGGGAACTTGCTTTTGTTCATTTGTGGGTTTTCTTTTGGCCTCTAGGCATCTGACCTTGGGTCGCGGTTTACCACCAATCTTATCATGTTTGTTTGGGTTACTAGTTGGGAAACATGATTTGGGGAAATTAAGCTTGATCGCGGGTATATTACTATTTATATATGTATGAGATACAAACACTTGATTGTTGGCGTTGTGCATTAAGCGGTTATTTGGGATACTGACCGCCTCAATTTTGTATTGTTCTTTCTGACTCTTTGGGATTATTAGTTAGACAGGGCACTTACTTCTAACTTTGTCCTATTTGCGTTATGCTGTGGGCAAACCTTTTGGTAGTTTAAGTTATTTTCTTTATTTAAATGCCTGAGAGTTGTCGCCATAGTGACAAGCAAGTTTGATATTTATATTTTTGTCTTTGTCCAGTCATAATAAATATTTATTTATACTTGTAGCGTAGTGTCCTTGCCAAATATTGATATTTTTGAGTCCGTAGTCTCTTTATATTGTTTGATTCTCCCTTTTCGCCTATACTGTTTTGCTTTGAATACACTATTCAATTTATTAATGTTGGGGAGCTTTATTCGATGTTAAAGTCCTCTTCTATGCAAGACATTGTTAATTTGTCGTTGCTTAGTTTCAAAGTCTTCCACTTTAAGCACGATAGTCAAATTGGTGTAAGGGAAATGTTACGTTTGATATCAAGTTTCCTGACTTTGGGCATTTTGGCTGATTCTCGTATTTATGGTAAATTACGTTTAATACCAAGGGTTTGGTTTAAAAATTTGGATTAGTGGAATATTATGTTGAATAGTAGTGTTTCTGGCATAAATATTTTGGTCGATTTCACCCTTAGTATAATATGAGGCTGAATAATAATAATGTATTCGGTATAAACATTCTTGTCAATTTTACCTTTTATGAACTATTATGTTGGATAATTATTATAATGTTTCTAGGATAAACATTCTAGTCAATTTTACTTTAGTGAAATATGAAGTTAAATTATAATAATGTTTCTGGTATAAAAGTTCTTGTCAATTTACCTTTATGAAATATTTATAATTTACTAAACTTTTCTGAGATAAACATTCTAGTCAAATTACTTTAAAATATGACGGTCAATAATATAGATATTTTGATATAAAATTCTTGTCAATTTCACCTCTGATGGAAATATCTTGTTGATTAATTGTAAAGTTCGTATGGTCATTCCCGTTGAAGTTTGTTTAACACAAATTTTATTCTAAATTTTGTCATTTCTAATTAGAAGTTCAATGTCTCATATTGAGACATTAAGCTTTGTACTAAGTGTCTGACTTTTAATAATCTCAATTTCGACTCACTTTTCTAACAATGTGATATACATATCGATGTCTCAGACATTGCTCGCCATAACTTAAGTTATTATATTTGTATATTGTCATTGTACATCTACTTTATTTGTGTCAAATAAATACACTGTTAACTCTCTTGTAACTCCCCAACTATTATTTTGGGATGAAGAGGGTGGTTACAAGGGAATTTCAATGTTAAAAATTAGTGGCAACCCTGATGGGAAGGATTTATCATAATAGTTTCTAGAGACATTTAATATTACAAAAATTTGTCAAGGAAACTTAAAATAGTTTCTAGAAGCATTTTATTTTCAAAAGTTTTCAATCAAAGTTCACATATGGTACCATTACTTTTCATTCATTTAATTGTATTGACACAATAAATTATTAGGTAAATTTAATTTTTGGGGGAATATTTCTTTAAAGATAGATCAACACTACCAACTTAATATTTGTGATTGTTTGGTACTATCTGTGACTTTACTACTGTTTTCAATCAGAGGGGGCACGTATTCTTACCATGCCCACAAGACATACTTTTGTGTTGTTTGAAGTTTTTTCGTTTAATAATTTATCTAAAGCTATTTTGGAAGAAGAAATGGTAGGGTTACATTCATAAACATTTTATCTTAATTATTTCACATACAATGTTTAAAAAATAATAATTGTTGAATTTAGTGACTTATGTCATAGCTAACACCTAACCTAGAATATTAGCTTATTTCAAAATTTGAATTGAACTTTATTTTTTCTATTATATATAAAATTAAGGATAGTTTGTTAGATCATATCTTATGATTAAAAAAATAATGAATATTGAGTAAATATATTTAGCTTAGATATTACAAAGAATACCTTTATATATGTCACAAAAACAAGCAGTATCAAAACAGGAATAGCAGCTGTTCAATGTAAAATACGTATATAAATTTATCAAGCACAAATCTAATGTTATTGTTTTTTATTCTCTTCTAACCTAAAACACAAAGTGTTGATTTCAAGCTTAATGTATTTTGTTAGGTCTTCATAACCTTACCTAATAATTACAAGCAATGCTCACTATAATAGGTCTATCTTAGTCAATCAGATGAGGTGTTTCACTTCAAGGGGAAAAAAATATGGATTTTCACCTGGGAGACTTGGTAAAGGGACAAATTGAAACAAATCAGGTACCTATGCAACTGTAGAAAATACAAAAAGATTGTTATAATATAGGTATCAATTTGCTAATTTTTGACACAAGGTGTAGATGTGCATTTTGCAGTACCAAAAAAGTATTGAAAGGGAGCAGGCTGCATTGTGAAGCATGTTATGTAGCATTATGCAAAACATGCTTCAACCATTCTATTCCTCGGTTATAGCATAAGACAATTTCAAAATTCCAAATGTGACTATAAGCTGTGTGTTCCCTGTACAACAATTGTTTTAAAATTTATATGTACATTTAGTTTTTCCATATTATGTAAAACAGTAAACTAAAACAATCATATGTTTTGAAGATAGGCCTAAATATATTATGTTGGTCAAGAAACAATTGAGAATAAAGAAACAATCACATGTTGACATATGCATTGTCATTTCCTTGATATTCGAATATTAATTGTAGTGGTCCAGCATGTGGACCAGTGAACACAGGCTGTTGGTCACGTCCAGATGGCCACTGGTCCACATAGTGACCACTCCCTAGAAACCATAGTAATGATGCTATTTGGATTTTGAGGATCTTGATTGTTTCCTTAGATACCCTAGATGTGTAAAATCAAGAACAAAAATTGTTACCAAGAAAGTGGTCTTTTGCCCATTGAAAAAAATCCATATAGGATAAATGTCTTCTAGAAGCATCTTATTTTTAAAACAGTTCTAGCTGAGGAATTTTTAGCATAGACATGGCTGCCATTATGTCTTATCTAGTTAATCAAAAGGCACTCAATTTTCAAAAATTCATAGGAAGAATCCTTTCTAATTTTCAGGTGGGCACTGGAAATCACTTAAATAGCTTCTAGGGCATTCAAATTTCAAAAATTTGTTTGAGGAAGATCACACTAAATAATATTCTTGGGAATCTAATTTTCAAAAGTGTTTGAGTGCGGATCACTTTAGATATTTTGTAAGAGTATCCTAATTAAAAAAAATATATGGAGGAGGACCGCTCCAAACATCTTGTAACTTTTTTTTTTAATTAAAAAAAAATTCTAGTACAAAAACAGTGTTTGATGATTTTCTTCACATGGTGATATCATCAATTGCTGAATATGTGTCATGAGTATAGTGGCATTAGGTGTCAAACTTTTTAAATAAAGAGGAAAAGCTTTAATTAAAAATTAGAGGACAACTTTGACACATATTCAAGAAATGTTAAAGTCACCTTGTGAAGAAAATTAAACTCTATGTTTGTACTAAAGCAATATTTGAATTATTTTGACTAAAAAAAGTTTTTGATATAAAAACTGCATTGACACTGACCTTTTCTCACGTGTGCTACGTCTCCACATCATATGTTACAAATTTAGTTTATGTTGATTTTCTTGTTAACACACTGTAATGTTTTAGTGGACGATACCACCGGGCTTACCTCTACCATAGCAATTATAGGGCTGGAACTGAGTCACTTTTCTTGTCGCATTTTCCATTGAAGTCACTCTTTTGTCACTTGAATGAAAAAGTGTCATTATTTGACACATATTTAAATGTTATTGATGATTAATGGCACTAAATTGTCGTTATTAATACAGTGAGTGGAAGACAGAAGTATCCTAACATCACAAAGTTTGTTAAAGCAGCTTTATCTTTATCCCATAGAAGTGGGGATGTAGAAAGAGGATACCTAATTTATGGCAAGGTTTTAACAGAAGTTCGTTCTTGTATGTCAGAAAGAAAATTGAATACTAAACTGATTGTGAAATAGGCTCTAAAACTTCACTGCAACAAACCTAATTACATATTGATAGCATCAAATTAATGAACCCTGCAAAGGTTGCTTGTCAAAGTTACCAGAATTATTTAGATAATGAAAGGGAAGCAGCTTAGAAAAAGTATTAAATCTTGAGAAAGTAAAATGAAGAAAGGGAATGTAAACTTGAAGAAGAATATAAATCCATAATTACATGAGAAGAGATGTTACACATACACAAAAAAAAAGTGGAGGCTAACTCAGAGTAAAACTACTGACAGATTATTACATGAAGTGAGCAAGAGATTGAAATCTTCACTGGAAGAAGCAGAAGTGGCTCATGCCATGTTAGAAGGACTCAGTAAGATGAGAAAAGAAGAGGTTTCAATGAAGAAAAAAGATGGAGATAAAATACAAGATGTACCTGATTAGAAAAGAAAAAGGCTGCTCTTATAACATCGTTTTATAGAATGCACCACAAAAGTGATACTTTTTTGTTGATGTCATATTGATATATTTAAATATAGGTGTTTTATTAGGTGCAGTTAATAATTTATTATTATTATTATTATTATTATTATTATTATTATTATTATTATTATTATTTGTAATAACTGAAGCTTTGTTTGGAAACAAAGAAAACCGTAAAATAAAAGAGATGAGGAACAGTTGGGGGGGATAATCTTTTATTTTATGGTTTAAAAAATTACATTGTGTATATTTAAACTTTTTGTCACATTTTAAAGTAAATTAGATCACTTTTTTTTTAACAGCTAACCACTTTTCAACTATTTTTAGCTATGTTGGCAGTTCCAGCCTTGCAATTACTCTTTTTATCCCTTTTTGTTCCAGCAGCTAAAAGGTTGGTTGCACTAGGAATATCAGGCCATTTAAATAATATTTTCATAATTATTATAAATATTAAAGTGTTTTAAATAAGTGATACAAAATGATTAAAATCACTATAAAATTGACAATACACTCAGCATTAAAACTAACAATATTTTCATATAGCACAAACATAAAGCTTTTCACCAATATGAATACTTTTGACATCTCATGATTAAAAACTAAACCACAAGGCCATACAATTTGTGTCCAATAGATTGTGCTGCTGGAACTCTTAAGGGTTAAAGTACACAACCACACCATGCACAGAAGGCACTTTTACAATTTATTTATTATTTTCTTGTGACAGCAATGGTGATGTTCTTTTGTCATATTATAATTGCTAGATACCATTGTAACAATACAATATCCACACACATTGTCATTGACAAGCCACATTACTACATTCATTTCATTTTCATTTATTTGAAGTATTTAATGTGAACTTTCTGAATCGAATGATTATATCAGCACACAATTTATAAATTAATTTAATTATAAAACAGACACATCTAATCCCCAGCCGTTAATTCGTCAATGTGAAAGGGGTAACCACATTTAATCAATGATACATTTTTCGGCCATGCCAGGAATCGAACCTGAGACCTTTGGCTCGGTAGACGGACATGCTACCAACCGAGCTAAGGTGTCAGACCACTACTATATCATCTTCTATTAAGTGGTGAATATGACAATAGTAAGTTGTTGTGATGATTTCTTGTCTTGTTTATTGCCAGGTAAAGGTGAGCCAGTGTCACTCATCTCAACAGTCCCTGCCGGTCGAGGGATCTCTGAGATCTACTTGAAGCATCCTGGCAACGAGAGCAGCGAGGACTCTGAGGGTGAAGAGGTGGGGAGGGGTGAGATAGAAGAGGATTTGGAGGAGCAGGTACAGGGGGAGTCCTTCAGGGACTTCCTGGAACAGCAGAAGAGGGTGCAGCAGAAGAGGGTGGCAGTGGAACAAGCCAAGCAGGAGAGCCAGCAGTAGCCATTACTATTATCGTAAAACCTCTTTGATTCAGGCCCAGATGAATCAGATATACCAAGTGCTTCATTACCAATAGAAAACTTACGCATGAGCTGACATGTTTAAAAAAATTTTAACTAGCAGAACCTTTTTTATTTTATTGTTTGGATGTTATTTTAAGAACCATTTTCACCATTTCTGGCCAAAAGACATGTAAAAAATAACTCTTCAACAATGTATTTTTTTCTTCTGTTAAGTGCTGTTATCAATGTATAAAACAAAACCATAAACACATTCATTATATAAAAAATACAACAAATAACACAAATTTATCTTTAAGATACCTAATTTTATCCATAAGAAAATTATTTAAATTCCTTGCTCATGTATTCTAAAATAAAATCATTGCTACAAGAAAATTCTGATATTGAATTATACTTTATTTTGTTTAAATATAATGGCTTTTTAAAAATAGCAATGCAATTTATTCCTTTTTATGAAAGTAGTCTTCCTCGAGTTTCTTTAGGAAATCCCAGAACATGAAGCAAAGTACAGTATGGGGTCCCAGACGAGCATAGCTCGGGACAAAACCCTTGTAGAACCCGTACAAGCCCTCACTGTGCCAGATCTTGATGAAACAATCTGTGACATTCTTATAGAGATGCCCTTTTCCTTCACTGTCAACTCCTGAAACATAAACAACCTGTTACAATCTTGTATAGTGTAACATTCCCTTCATCAACTCCTGAAACATAAACAGCCTGTTAAAATAATGTAAAGTGTAACTTTCCCTTCATCAACTCCTGAAACATAAACAACCTGTTACAATATTGTAAAGTGTAACATTCCCTTCATCAACTCCTGAAACATAAACAGCCTGTTAAAATAATGTAAAGTGTAACTTTCCCTTCATCAACTCCTGAAACATAAACAACCTGTTACAATATTGTAAAGTGTAACATTCCCTTCATCAACTCCTGAAACATAAACAGCCTGTTAAAATAATGTAAAGTGTAACTTTCCCTTCATCAACTCCTGAAACATAAACAACCTGTTATAATATTGTAAAGTGTAACATTCCCTTCATCAACTCCTGAAACATAAACAGCCTGTTAAAATAATGTAAAGTGTAACTTACCCTTCATCAACTCCTGAAACATAAACAACCTGTTACAATATTGTAAAGTGTAACTTTCCCTTCATCAACTCCTGAAACATAAACAACCTGTTATAATATTGTAAAGTGTAACATTCCCTTCATCAACTCCTGAAACATAAACAGCCTGTTAAAATAATGTAAAGTGTAACTTACCCTTCATCAACTCCTGAAACATTAAACAACCTGTTATAATATTGTAAAGTGTAACATTCCCTTCATCAACTCCTGAAACATAAACAACCTGTTACAATATTGTAAAGTGTAACATTCCCTTCATCAACTCCTGAAACATAAACAGCCTGTTAAAATAATGTAAAGTGTAACTTTCCCTTCATCAACTCCTGAAACATAAACAACCTGTTATAATATTGTAAAGTGTAACATTCCCTTCATCAACTCCTGAAACATAAACAGCCTGTTAAAATAATGTAAAGTGTAACTTACCCTTCATCAACTCCTGAAACATAAACAACCTGTTACAATATTGTAAAGTGTAACTTTCCCTTCATCAACTCCTGAAACATAAACAACCTGTTATAATATTGTAAAGTGTAACATTCCCTTCATCAACTCCTGAAACATAAACAGCCTGTTAAAATAATGTAAAGTGTAACTTACCCTTCATCAACTCCTGAAACATAAACAACCTGTTATAATATTGTAAAGTGTAACATTCCCTTCATCAACTCCTGAAACATAAACAGCCTGTTAAAATAATGTAAAGTGTAACTTACCCTTCATCAACTCCTGAAACATTAAACAACCTGTTATAATATTTATTAACGTCTCCTTCGCCATCAATTTATAATCACTCTTTATTAAGTGACTCTTGTATCAATTATTTCATAATTTCAAACATTAATCTCACACTTTACAAAGTTGGTATGTATAATGGCCCACGGAAACAAAATAACTAAAACGGTAATAAAAGTTTGAACAAAGTATTTTCCAAGCTTTTCTTGGGTCTATAATTTAGTTTAAAACTATAAGGAACACACAAATGTCATATTATGTGCTCAAAACTCCCCTCGCAAATATAAATATCTCCCAAAAATTTATTTCCTTACATGAGTATGAAAGTATTTATTTGGGAAATATATTTGTTTTCTTATGACAAATATCAAGGTCATTTTCTTACATTTTAAATACATCCAAATTAACATAATCCATAAATATAAGGAAAATTTATTATTTATAAAATGATATAAAAATAATTATTCACAAAAAAAGGCAAATCCAGGGATTTTATTTTCAAATAATTACATTTTTCATGTCAGCATTATTACAGGGTGTCTACTTAATCAGGTAAACCATATTTCATGACTTTTTCATGATCTAAACATCCAACGCAAAAAAAAAAAAATTAACGGAAGAAAGAATGCCCACGCACATTCGTTACACTACTATAGATATTCCCTCTTTTTTACTAGTTTTATTTTCTGTCTTTTTTTAAATTCATTCCAGAACTATGTTATCACTGGTGATTAGCTGTAAATTTAAGATAATTTTGAGCAAAGTAAAATAAAAATACTATTCGGAACCTGAAAGCTATTTTCATTAGGTACTCTTTGATTACT
The DNA here is from genome assembly GCA_033556935.1 of Timema podura. Lineage (NCBI taxonomy): Eukaryota > Metazoa > Arthropoda > Insecta > Phasmatodea > Timematidae > Timema > Timema podura. Next base: position 23,818,267 of record JAVRXN010000011.1, read on the forward strand.
TTCATGACCAAAATCTCTTTCATGACTGGTTAGGTATGATTTTGGTAGGAAGAACGGTAGAAGTTAGTTACTAACGTTACTAAAACAATTTGAATATATTCATACGTCAAGTCATATTATCTGCAGTTATCACTTTTGATAGATATTATCAATACCCACAGAATAACACAAATAATATGGTAAAATGTTATAAATGTTGGCCGCAAAGAAAGCTTTTTAAATTTTCGCTGCTGTTCTTCCAACCAAAATCAGAGTATAGAGATTCTATGTTCTCCAGGCTTTGATAAATCCCTGGCACAGATGCCTTTAGACCCTAATTTTTGGTAAATAAAATGATTGGATTTTATTTAATAAAAAGTTGGATTTCGGTATTGAAATTAGGGAAATAAAGTATTTCATTTTGTGTTTGATGGTAAAAATCCAACTCTAATTTAACCCATTTCCTGACGCGTGCTTAGCACAGTGATCTATGTAGTACCGGCAGCCATTTTTCTACTCATATACTCTTATCCGAAACACATTTTCGTTAATCACTTATTTTCTCATTTATTGCTTTATTTATAGTCATAGCATAGCATTTAACTAATAGCCCCATCTATTAGCTTCAATAATTATTAAGTATTCAGAGTGGCTAAAGGTACAGTGGTTCATTGAAGATGGCACTACAATAACTTATTGCAATGAAACGTTGATTCGTATCTGCGCCAGGGAATGTTCGAGCAGACAAAGACTTTGTTCAATGCCCGCACCAGGGAATAGTTTAAATGATATAGTACAATAAATTGGAAAAAAAAGCCAAATATAGGCGCTTTGTTTCTTTTTCTGTATTTTTAAATTTGACTTTGGCCACTTTATGGCCATTATAATAGCCAGTTTGAATGCATTTTTTAACATTTTGTTTGACGGAAATAATTTTTTTAACGGAATTTTATTGTGAAATCACATTTAAATTAACAAAATTGATCATTATCTACATTTGAAAGGTCAGCCCATGTAGTCACGCTCATTAAAAAAAGTTTTTATTTTTTTGAACATAATTTGTTAGTCATTTGAATGTTCTAAATAATGAAAAGAACACAGCTCACATATTACATTGCTGTCATTGGGAAAATAGGTAATGGTTGCCTCTTGAATAAAATCGATCCTTATGCCGGGATCACGATCAACTTAAACTTAACTTAACGTAACTTAACGTAAAGAATCTCCTTGTGTGTTTAAATGGAAGCGATCACGATGCACTTAACTTAACGTTGACTTGCAGTTAACTTAACGTAAGAGATGTCCTGGGAGGTCTTTTACTTTACTTTACGTTACTTGGAGGGTATCACGTGATCTAGCCAGCCAATCATTATGCGAGTGACGTCATCAGGGATATTTAGTAACTTATTTGTTGGTATTATGACTAATGTTTACTCTTTAGCGTAAGTTATAGTGATCAGACATTGAAACAAAATAATTACACTAAGATAGGAAAGCTAAATTTATATAAAAAAAAATTGTAATAGATTATTATATCGATTGAAAACTATAAACATTCACAGATCATCACTGTAAAACTAGTACAAATCACAGATCATACTCGAGAATGAAGATGTTTGGCTCGAGTTGTTACATTAAGTTACGTGAATCGTGATCACACATACGTTAAGTTAACTTTAAGTTAACGTTACGTTAAGTTACGTTAAGTTAACGCTAAGTTGATCGTGATCCCGGCATAACCGCCTAAAAAAGAAAACCAAAAAAAGTTGTTTTGCGCATTTCACATTCCCTCCTGATGAGCTCTGATATAATTAAACCTAGGTTGGGGGATTGAGCAGTAATGATCGATTTTCTTCAAGAGGCAGCCATTACCGCTTTGTCCAATGGCAGCAATGTAAAGTGTGAACTGTGTTCTTCATTTCATTGTAAGATCCATATTGTGTTTGTTCCCATTTATATGTTTTCTATCCAACTTTCCTGTACCTTCTTCCAAATATAATATAATAACCCCATAAAGTGAAAAGAGGTTTTCCTTAGAGAGGAATGTTCTAAGTAAAAGTAGGCAAATGTAAAAACCTGGTTCGTGAAACCTCAGTGTCCCTACTAAAATTTGACTTATCCTCTTTGACTTAGTCTAAATTAGTTCAAAATTCACGATTGATAAACACTTGGAAAACAGATAAAATCTAAATAAGTCAGTGAATGTTCTGATATTTTTGAAATGATTTGTAAAAAACTATTTATCTCTTAAAAGGATGGTTTGAATTGCAAATCATTCAAAAATAATAAGTTTTTCAAAGTCATCTTAATCAACATTGAAGGGAATTGAACTGTGTAAAACATGTGTATTAAAGTAAATAAACTAAATAATGAAATTAACTACTTTGGCATACCTTGGTTGTACATGCGTGTCATGATGACGTCAAATGGGGTCATAAACACAGAAATGAAAACGCCCCCAACCATGCTGGACACAAAGGAGTTGAGAAGTGGTTTTTCACGAAATACCTGCATGCAAGATTAATTTGTGAACAACTATATCCTGTACTGTATGGGACAATGTCCATCACTTTTATAGCTACACATATTGTATGGTTATAGTACACTCTTAACGTTCAAAATACATATATTTAGTGAAAATATATACAGCAGGGGTTGGCATTCATTTTGGGCCCTGATCGACTAATACATTTATCACAGGTCCCGTGATCACCCTTCATTTATCCACTCTACTTTTAATTCTTTTTTTTCTATACATCTTGTATTTATTCCCTAAAATCAATATTTCCTCCATTACTTATGTCCCTGCCTTTATAAAAAAATACATAAAACAAATAAAAAAATGTACTCTCCGTTTACCCTGAAAGATAGCAGTCCTACCTTGATGGATCACACTATGGCCTCTTCTTATAAGCTTTACCATATTGGACAAGGTAAGCTTGCCTTTTCGTGACGATGTAGTTTTCTTGCGCGAATGACTGATAATTGCTGCGACATTGACCTGTTGCCGACCCTTTATCCACAAGGTCTGGGCTGTTGCTATCACTGATCCAAAACCACGGTATGACCTACATGCTCATTATGTTCTAAAAGATGGGAAGGGAGGAAGGAACAGGTGAAAGTTTGCAAGGCTAGCACGTGAACAGCTTTTTGTTTCCTTCTTACTATACTGGATATCATCTCTGAAGGAACTGCATGGCTACTAATGGAAAAAGTCATTTTCTTGTTTTTGTGTGGTCAATTTTCCCTTGAATAAAAGATAAGTTTCACATTGCTGGTTTTTCAAGATTTCTAGTAGCTTCTTAGCTCAGCCCACCACTTTCTAATGTTGAAAGCGAGGAGATTTGGCAACATTTAACAAAGAGAGAGCAAAGATCAAGCTTTTCTCCATAAGACTTGCTGCTCCCTCAGCGGTGATATTGAGTGTAACCAACCATCCCGGCTATGCGCACTTATTTTGGTTACACTACTGTTGTAGGAATGTTGAATGTTGAATTTATAATAACTTCACCCATATTTGTGAGGAAGAAAAATAAGAAATCACTTAGGAGAAACCTCTTTTTTGAAAATGTTTGTGTTATGCAGTGTTCATTATACCCAGTTTTTGTGAAGTGTTTACCTGATACCCATCGAGCACTTCCTTGCACGTGGAAAAGGAGACCAGCTGTGAGGCTGAACCCACAGCAGAGCGTGGCATGGCCCCAATGACCCCTCTCCACAACCCTGGGACACCGTGCTCCTTATAGATGTTGAGGAAAGCTCTAGTCATGCCACTATGGGCATGCTGGTGGCCCACAGCAACGCTCTTTGCAGCCTGGGCTTGAAGGTGAGTCTTTACCTGCATCCATAACATTCACAAGTGAGTCCTCATGAACAGAGGTGTCCTAGCGCTAACAAATTAGTAAGGGGCCATTCAAGTATTATGTAAGCACCTTAGGGGAGAGGGGGTTCGAGCTTTGCTTAATTTTTTCTGACAAGAGGGGAGGGGGGGCAAGAACAATGGCTATGTAAGACAGAGAAAGACGGATATAATTGAGGGAGGGCGCATCACAAGCCGCTTGGATTTCGGGCAGCAATGAAGATGCTGAGTGGCTAAACGAGGGAGACGTGGAGAAGCTTATAGAAGTAAGCCAAAGCTTGAATGACCTAGCCCCCCTCTTCCCCCTCCCAAAATAGAAACATAATAATTGAAAGTGTTGAGATGTGGATTCAAGTACCTTGGTTATCGGAATAAATGGAGTTTAGGCATTAGGGTATTTTTTTTTAATAAATAAAATATTCATGTATTCACTAATAACACTTTTTTTTATAACCTCAATTAAAAGTAAATAAAAATTTTAAACTGTTGTAATGTTATAACTTGTTAATTGTTAATGTGTTACTTGTTAATGTGTTGTCAATTATTTTGCAATATTAATTTACATCTCTATATTAATAATTACTAGCAATTTTTAAATTGCATGAATTTTTAATATTTTTTTTCATCATGCCTTACTACCTGTTCAGGCTATAGGCAAAATTGCATGAGAAAAAGAATGGTTATTCCTGTGAACAAATGAAAAAAGGTCGACTAATCTTACAAAAGCAAGGGGAAGGGGGTTTCAATGGCCAATTAATGTCAATAGATGAAAAATATTACTCTGGATAATGTACAGTAAACCCCTGATTATATCCATGCACAGGTTGTTTGATTTGCGGCTTATTCATCTGTTATCCAGGATTTTTTTATATATATATATTCTTCAGCAACATGTGAACTAGACTTCTGATAAAATTGCATAGTTAAGAAGGGCCACTGTTGACCTTATAGTCTGGCAAATATCACATACAATTTTTATAAATAAACCTCTTTGTCAGCAAAGTGTTAATTTATAATATGTTGGAATGAAAAATTTACCATTAAATTTATCTCTGCGTATTTTATGAATATCCATATAACTTTACTCCTTTCAATGATCTGGTTAGCCAAGTCTATTGTATATACTTTAACATATATTATTGAGGGCTATATTTACTTATCAATATGTAAACAAAATGGACACAAGTTGCTGGCAGTTAGGCACTATTCATAATTATTGTTGTGTGAATCATTAATATTGGTTGACATAGCCAGGGGTTCACTCAGGATTTTGAGATGGGGGGAAGTGGGCTTTTTACACAATAATTTTCATAATTGCACCATTATATATTTCAATTACTGTAATATTTGTAAATTTGATTTGAAGTAGGGGGATAAAAAGGATAGAGAATCAGTGACGCCCTTAAATAGTGGAGATTTGGGGGTTGCTCCCCGAGAATTTTTTTTATTTCAAAGGATGCAAATGGTAATATTTAAGCTAATTTGTATCAAAATCGGATCCTCGACCTGCCCTCTAACAGTGTGTACGCCACTGGCTAACAGGTCTGTGTTTACACATTCTTCTTCATACTCAGGATTTGCCGTTGGTGGGGGTGGAGGCATATAATAATATAAACAGCCCCTTCCCCTCTTCCTGATACAATAATATTTACATAATTGCTCTAAAATAGTAATTTCAATTAATGTACCCACTTCAAAACTTTATGTACAAAGAGTATAAACTTTTACCAATTACTAGAAAATATTACAGTATCACAGGTCTAGTTTTCATTTAAGTGCAAATTTACAATAAAGTTAAAAATCAACAGAAAAAGTATTCCTTTGAAAAGTCCTAATTACTGCACAAAAATAATTTGTTTTATATTAAATATAATTAAACAAAATATAATTGATTAATTGACAACATAGTGCTTATCATATTTTTGTAATATTCTTAATTTTCTGGGGAAGGGCCTTCAGCTGAGGGGGGGGGGGCTTCAGCCCCCAAAGTTCCCCCTTGTGGGTTTGCCCCTGGACATAGCAAAAAATTAACTTTATACGTCTACTTTGCCTTTCATTTAGATTTCAAACTGTGAACAAATGTTTCCTTTCACATATTACATATGCTAGCAAGTCTTATTATAAAATCCCTCATGGTAAGCAATACACCTCTGAGATGAAATTATGAATGTTATTTTATTTGTCTCATTCTCAACTTACCATAAAGAAAGGACTGGCTATGAAACGTCCTAAATAACTGGCCGACATAGAAACTCCAATCGCTTTGAGCAGGGAGACTTGACCTTTCTCGTTGGCCATCCACCCGTGATCATCCACCCACTTATATATCCCTAGTCTGGTGCCATTAGCCAAGAACTGGTACCACAAACCGGGTACCAGTCCCTTGTGTAGCGCCAATAGTCCATCAGCCTTCACCACAACATAAAAAGCATGGAAAAAATTCCTGTAGTGAACGGTATATAGCCCTCGGGCTTTTAGTTCTCCTTGGAGCTGTAAACGAGTCTTAACCACTTCTAAGGGGTTGGAAACTATTCCCGCTCCCACTGCGGCTACACCTCCCAGAAGAAAGTCTGTGACAGCTGTGAAGAAAGAATCCTCTTGATCTGACATTAGCTGCACACAGCCCATAAAACATTTGCTTAGTTGTCTCACAGATCACTTTACTGATGTTTTCACAAATACACTTTTATTGAAATACTAACTAAAATTTGTGATAAGATATTATACAGAAGATAAATATCTAAAACCAATATCAATAAGTTGCACAATAAATGAACAAGAGGTATTGGTACTATAAAATGTGTCGTACTTCTAAACTTTTTGAAGATAACTTTAACTATTGTTGCATAGTGTTTTATAACAACTTATATATAGTTATGTATTTTGAAGCAGTCTTTTATTCTTGAGAGCAAAGTGCATCTTGATCACCTGTGGCAATATAATGAGCTCTCATTGTTCAATTGTTTGATGCTAGTTTGATAACATTCTTTAATGTTTCACAGTGTACAAACATATAAGCGCTCTAGTTTTGGCATCAAATTAAACATTTTATCTCCCTTTTTGCAGCAATATCTTTTCACCATGCTATTTACAAATTTCAATTAAATAAATATTATTATTATTAGCAACGCCTCTTATTACCCATTTGGGTTGTACGCACTTACGCTAATGTGTAATGGTAGAGTGATTGTGAGATGAAATGAAGAACCTACAATTTAACGTGGAATCCGAACCATGGTGGAGGCTTGGCATTCCACACATTCACAAGTTGTAATTAATACACGTCTTGTCAGAGCTGAAGGAAGGATTTGGCAAGCAGATAAATCTGTGCGGGACCAAGGATTGAACCCTGGACCCCCAGTACAGAAGTCTGACACCTTACCCTAGACAGCCAGTTCACCAATTAAATAAATAAATTACTATACAGAACTAGGTAACAAAATTTAGTGTGTTTAGTGGGTGGTCTTGTGCTTGGTTATATTTTTATACTAATCAATAAGCCTAGGATTTTTATAACATGTCATAATTTTACTCAAAATTTCATTCTAATCCTTAATTGGATAAAAAGATGCTTTGAACAGTTCTGCTTACAAACATTTTTATTTTTATTTTCCATATATTTTCATGTTAGAGGTTATTATTTTAAGATTATAGGCTTATTGAACCTTCGTCGACTGGTGGTATAAACATGAGGACTGGTGTCGCCGTTTTGCAATATTTTGTAATGTTATAAATAATAAACACTTGAATAATATTGTATTTTTGTAAATTTTATTTAAAAAAAAAGAAAATTACAATAATGTTAAACTGCCCAAAAAAACAAAAAAAACATGGTAATTGATAAATACAAAACTACATTCACTAAAAACTTTGTAACCTAATCTACAATCACAAAATATAAGTTTCAATTTAGGATGTATTTTGAACAGAAAAAAACTTCACAAACAAGATTATTCTAAAAAGTTACATTTTTGTTGAAAAAAGACTTCGGCAAATAGTCAGACATATGGCATCACAACTGGTGCTGTTGCGTATTCACAACATTCCTGCATGGCGCCAATTAAAACTCCCATATATCCGAAAATAAACATTTTTTTAATGTTTGATGACATCATACTACGCAGCAGGAACTAGTTGAGGAATACTTCGAGAAGATCCGACCTAACTACCGGTACCTTTAATTTAAAAAAATTATAACTGATGTGAAAGTGCATGAGCTGTAGTCACAGAAAGTTAAACCACACCTTGGATTTAAAGTGCCTATTTTGAATCATTTTCTGAAGGTGAAAAAATAAGTATATTTATTTTCCTCACTAAAGATCTTTCCAACACTGCAAAGACCTATAAAAAGTGAGCACTTTTTTTTTGTACATGAGGCAAACCCATACTGAAAATTAGTCACACTCGGATTCCGTATTATCCGGCTTTCCCGTTATTTGGCCCGGAATTCCGCCACTTTAGGCTGGATAATCGTGACGCTAGTGTATTTCCTTTGTAAAAGATAAGCAAAAGATATTAGTTTCATTTTTTTTCATTTACTTACATATCCACAAACTATGGTAAAATGTTTAAGAAAATGTCCTTCCTGGCATAGTTTTTCTTAATTTTGTCTTAAACTGCTGACTAGACACTTATAAATCTTATGCCTCTTCTCTCTCACACTTATTAGGCTAATAGTTCAACATCTACTTTGAGAGCTCTCATGTTTTCAAAACTATCATAAAGAAAAGAATAACAGATTAAAGACTGGCCCTAAATTACGTAAGGCTTTTGTTCATGATTGTTGACCTCTCCCGCTACTCCCACGTACGGGATTGTAAGATTTTCCGTCATCCTCATGCACTCTCAAGTAACTTTTTACGATTCGGTAGATTAGATTATTTTAATTGTTTGGTCATTTCTAGGGATAATGATTGGTAGTATAGTGAGTTAGATGAAAATTTAGAATATACTGAACCCCCATCCCCCGCCCTCCCCCAAACCCTCACATAATTTTAGGACTGCTCCTTACTGGTGCTGCGATTAATAACTCTAGTAGTGGCTAAAATGAGGATTCTTGATCACTTCCTCCAATAAGCTAAACATTGATCTTCCTCACTCAAGATGAGGATCACTTTCTCCCATAAAGCTAACATTGATCTTCCTCACTCAGGATGAGGATCACTTTCTCCCATAAGCTAAAACATTGATCTTCCTTACTCAAGATGAGGAGCACGTTCTCCCATAAGCTAAAACATTGATCTTCCTCACTCAAGATGAGGAGCACGTTCTCCCATAAGCTAAACATTGATCTTCCTCACTCAAGATGAGAATCACTTTCTCCCATAAAGCTAACATTGATCTTCCTCACTCAAGATGAGGATCACTTTCTCCCATAAAGCTAACATTGATCTTCCTCACTCAAGATGAGGAGCACGTTCTCCCATAAGCTAAACATTGATCTTCCTCACTCAAGATGAGAATCACTTTCTCCTATAAGCTAAAACATTGATCTTCCTCACTCAAGATGAGGATCACTTTCTCCCATAAGCTAAAACATTGATCTTCCTCACTCAAGATGAGGAGCACGTTCTCCCATAAGCTAAAACATTGATCTTCCTCACTCAAGATGAGGAGCACGTTCTCCCATAAGCTAAACATTGATCTTCCTCACTCAAGATGAGAATCACTTTCTCCCATAAAGCTAACATTGATCTTCCTCACTCAAGATGAGAATCACTTTCTCCCATAAAGCTAACATTGATCTTCCTCACTCAAGATGAGGATCACTTTCTCCCATAAGCTAAAACATTGATCTTCCTCACTCAAGATGAGGAGCACGTTCTCCCATAAGCTAAACATTGATCTTCCTCACTCAAGATGAGAATCACTTTCTCCTATAAGCTAAAACATTGATCTTCCTCACTCAAGATGAGGATCACGTTCTTCCATAAGCTTAACATTGATCTTCCTCACTCAAGATGAGGATCACTTTCTCCCATAAAGCTAACATTGATCTTCCTCACTCAAGATGAGGATCACTTTCTCCCATAAGCTAAAACATTGATCTTCCTCACTCAAGATGAGGAGCACGTTCTCCCATAAGCTAAACATCGATCTTCCTCACTCAAGATGAGGATCACTTTCTCCCATAAGCTAAAACATTGATCTTCCTCACTCAGGATGAGGATCACGTTCTCCATAAACTTAACATTGATCTTCCTCACTCAAGATGAGGATCACTTTCTCCCATAAAGCTAACATTGATCCTCCTCACTGCGCAGGTTGATAGTTGTGACTTTGGACGCGTTTCTGTTCTGTGGTTTACATTATTGTGTTATTACTTATTATCGACATATACTTATAAACTTTCGTTTGTTAGCTTTCACTGATACACACATTAAAACAAAAGCACCTGCAACAATAAACTCCACAAAACTCTAAAGCTCGGTACACACGACACAACTTCTTATACAAAAAGTTGTGCAAGAAATTGTACAATATCTTGGTCACATGGATTGCATATACATTTTAGCCAATGACTCTTCACACGACATTTGTGATTGCATACGATATTTGAAAAAAAAAATTGCGTTTTTGTACTTTTATGGAAAAATAATGATTGAATGATTTTGAAAATATTGGTATTTAATGTAAATAATCATTACTAAATATTATGAGAGTAAAAAAAATATTATTTTTTTTTATAATTTTTTAATATTTACTTAAAACAGTTGAAAACCTTTATTATAGAAGACTAAGTCTTCGTGTTTACAACTCAAAAGTTGTACAAGAAAAATGGCTGATATAGGACGCGTTCTATTTCCTGAAATTGTATAGAATAAGTTGTGAAAATCAGATCTTGTACAAGTTTTGTTGTTCACACGATGCCATCTTCAGGCTGCAACTTCTTGTACAACTTTATATACAAGAAGTTGTGTCGTGTGTAAGGGACTTAAAGATGTGTAGACAAGGGGTCAGTACCTTGACAATATTCACTTCCCCTTTCATGCCATATCATCCCTCTATGTTTTGAAAGAGGAAGAGAGGGGTAGTGGCTTCGGTTCTAGTCGTCACCTTTCGGGCAAAAGAAGTCGTAGCTCGGCTGCTTGCATTTTTACCTGACTTCCGCAGCTCTTCCCCTTCTCTCCCCTCCGAAATTTATGACGTCACAAATAAGAACTACACTAGCTAGAGCAATGGGATGAAAGTCGGACAAATACCGACTTTCAACTACCATTAGATGTACTAGTGCACGTCTTGTATGCATGTTACGGTCACTGCCATGTATGAGACTTTTTTTCAAACTCACTGATGCTTGAATTACATTTAAATGATTAACAGGAGAATATTTTTGCAAACATTAAATAAAAAAATTACATATCTTCAATCAAAGGCAAGCAGTGCTTGCCTTGCTTGCCCTGATGCGACGCCACTGTTAAAAATATGTAGATATCCAGTGTTTCTAATTCCTGTAAAAAATATAAGTTATATAAAATAATATTTGTGAATTAACAATTTAGGTGTTTTTTAAATCTAAAACACTTGTTAACTACTTTTTAAACGTTTAATTTTGACAATCCAATAAAATGTCATTTGAATGCAATGCCATTACAAACCTAAGAGTAATAATTTGAAAACAATGATGGGTCCAAATTTAAGTTTCTTTACTGTGATCGAACGATTCACAGAGATTACCTATGTAAGTTATTCTTCTCTGACTAAACTACTTACCAAACATAAAGTTGACTAACTCTCTCGTATTAAGGAATTGAAAGCTCATGTCCGCCATTCAACCATTTCCTGAGATACTATATAATCTCACCCAACCTCCTTCAAATCTATTTTCACATTATCCGGTATTGGCGTCTTTGCATACCTTCTGAGAGGTCTTGTTTTTTCAGGTTTCCCAACTAAAATTGTGTGTACACACCTGTAATTCCCCATACGCACCATATAACCCCCCACCTCAGCCTGCGTACGTACATAAACTATCCTTAAAATATTTGGGTATGCATACAATTATGGTCTTCATTATGTAACTTTCTCCATTCTCCTGTTTGTTCACAGCTTTTTTTTATCACTGCGTCCTACTACCTTTTCAGTTTATATGCATATATAATAGTTACTCTAATGGGTAGGGATGAGGAAGGAAGCATTTTAAAAGTAATCTACCCGCATTTGTGTGGAAAGAGAGTGGGAAACCAATTAGGAAAAACCACAATCAGTAAACTCGACCAGGATTCGAACCCCGATCTTCCCGACATCCACAGGTCAGTCTAACATGAGAGTAGCACCTTAAGGTGCGAATAGATTAGGCGAGCCGATTCTGTAATTTAACATATTCATACGATTATGACGGTCTCACGAGCGCGCTGGGATCGGTTCGTGCCGATCTGCCGGCTGTCGGTTTTTGCAACGAATAGCTTCTATACGCTCTGTTACTAAACTAATCACCAGGCAAAAGGTTATATAAATAGTGCATTAATAGGAGTGGTTATAGTGATGAAAAATAAAGCAGTGAAAAGTGTTACAGTGATATATTCATGTTTGAGAATTTGAACGCTAAACCAGTGAATATTTTGGTAGTGCAAGCGTACATTCCAACAACGGTCCATGATTATGTCGAGGTAGAAGACATTTATCGTGAAATTGAAGTAATCCTTTAATATTAGGGAAGAAGGAAGGTGAACAGCATCATCATGGGTGATTGGAACAATATAGTCGGAGAAGAACGGGAGGAGAATATCATAGGACCATATGGACTGGGAAAGACAAACAACAGAGGGCAGATGCTCATCGAATTCTGCCAGTGGAATGACCTGGCGGGGACAAACACCTGGCTCAAGGAACAAAAGACAAAACCACACACATGGAAGAGCCCAGGAGACATCAGCAGATACCATCTTGACTACATCCTCGTCAAACAGTGGTTCAGAAATGGAGTGGAGGCTGTGAAAACATTGCCAGGAGCCAACATCGATTCGGACCACAACCTGCTGGTGGTCTATATTGAAACACGACTGAAGCATATCAGGAAGATGAGTAAGAGAAGATCAAGGTGGGACTTATAGACATAAGGTTATATAAGTTATGTCAATGAACTACTCGCCAGACATAAGGTTATATAAGTTAGTCTATGTCAATGAACTACTCACGAGAAATAAGGTTATATAAGTTATGCCAATGAACTACTCACCACAAATAAGGTTATATAAGTTTTGTCAATGAACTACTCACCAGACACACGGTTATAAAAACTATGTCAATGAACTACTCACCAGACATAAGGTTATATAAGTTAGTCTATGTCAATGAACTACTCGCCAGAAATAAGGTTATATAAGTTAGTCTATGTCAATGAACTACTCGCCAGAAATAAGGTTATATAAGTTATGTCAATGAACTACTCACCAGAAATAAGGTTATATAAGTTATGTGAATGAACTACGCACCAGAAATAAGATTATATAAGTTATGTCAATGAACTACTCACCAGACATAAGGTTATATAAGTTATGTCAATGAACTACTTGTAGCGTTTATTGATATAACGCTACAAGAAGTAATTAAATCGACGACTAGACACTAGTGAAATAAAACAAGAGTGGACTCACCATTGCCCCATTATGTTGTGTTGTGTTATTGCGCCTCCCGAGTGGACCTCCCGCACTACGTTCCACTATAAACTTTGTGCTTAGACTAACCGAATGAAGCTTGTAGTGCGAGTCGTCGTGAGGCATGATGGGGAAAAGGTGTGACGTATATGCCCGAGACGTCAGTGTGCTGTAGAAACATTTGTTCTGGATTTCTCTCGATGCTTCTCTACTGTTCTTCAACCTTCTTGCTGTCCCATCCCTCTTTTTCTTGTGTTGTGATTTTCCTTTGTTTTGGCGTACCCCTCCTCCCCCTCTCTGAGCTAGAATACTAGCATATATATTGATGTAGAATGCATGGAGCTTTACTCTTGTCTGGACTTCCTCCAAAGACACTTATAGGTGTTCAGGATGATAAAAAGGTACAAAATTCTCTTTCGGCAATTGTATTTAAAATTTCGATTTCGGCTAACATACTAATATATAAAGATTTACTGAACAAATATAAATATTTAAATGGGATATAGAATATTTGCTGTCGTGTTTTGTAGACACGAAGTCCCCTTCTGGGTTTTTGTCTAGTAATATTGTTGTGAATAATAATGTTGTTTTTCACATTTTGTAGAGACCAAGTCCCCTTCTGGGCGTATGTCTATTAATATTGTTTTGATATCATAGAGACGCCATCTTTTTCACTAATGGTTAACTTTATAGCCTGTCTGACATGAAAACTGAATTCTATTTAAAATATTGTTTTGATAAATAATGGCTTTCACATTGTGTAGACATAAAGTCCCCTTCTGGGTATTTGTAATGTTAATATTTTCACATAATATGGAAAAGCCATCCTTTGTATTTGCGATTTAACCTTATAGTCTATCCTGTTAGGAAGCTATAATTTAAATTTGTAAGTTTTTTGCTAAATTTTAACACGTAATATTTTCTGTAAGTTGTTGAATAAGAAAAGGGAAAATTATTGTTAAATTAAAGCTAGTGTTTAAAATCGCTTTTTTTTGAAGCCACCTGGCTGTTATAGGTTAAGAACCTTCAGTCCATTGTTGGATTTAGTTGTTTTTGAAAGAGTTATTAATACTCCAAAGTTTTATATTTTGTCATTATATGACTAGCTCAATCGATATTTTGAGGTGATTGTTGAGACTTGAAATTATTGCTATTGTTATACTAAAATTTTACATAGTATATATATATATATATATATATTTCTTGCTTTTGTGCCATATTCAAATACCTACATTTTATATCAATAAAATTACTACTATTTACGTTGTTATTTCATGTTGTCACATACTTACCTTTACTTTACTAATTGCTGGGAAAGTTTTCTAAATATTTAATATATTAAATATTTGTAGAGCAGGTTCGGGGAAGCAGAAGACAAATGGACCTGAGTACGGTCCATTTATTTTGTGATGGTCCTATCGGTTCCTCTGCAATTATTGTCTTTTTTATCTTTTAAAATCCCTGGTTATTATTATGTTGTGCATCGGGGAATTAAGGGGGTGTTTACATACTTACCAGGCATAAGGTTATATAAGTTATGTCAACGAACTATTCACCAGACATAAGGTTATAAAAGCTATGTGATTGAAATACCCACTGGACATAAGGTTGTATAAGTTACTAAACTACTCACTGGAAAAGGTTATATTTGTTACTAAACTACTCACTGGAAAAGGTTATATATGTTACTAAACTACTCACTGGAAAAGTTATATATGTCACTAAACTACTCACCAGACATAAGGTTGTATAAGTTACTAAACTACTCACCAGATATAAGGTTGTATAAGTTACTAGACTACTCACTAGACATAAGGTTGTATAAGTTACTAAACTACTCACTGGAAAAGGTTATATATGTTACTAAACTACTCACTGGAAAAGGTTATATATGTTACTAAACTACTCACTGGAAAGGGTTATATATGTTACTAAACTACTCACTGGAAAAGTTATATATGTCACTAAACTACTCACCAGACATAAGGTTGTATAAGTTACTAGACTACTCACTAGACATAAGGTTGTATAAGTTATTAAACTACTCACTGGAAAAGATTATATAAGCTACTAGATTACTATTTAGACAAAAGTTTATACAAGTTACTACTCACCAGGTAGAAAGGACTCCCAATGTACCCTCCTGCACAACCAGCAACCACAGCAACTGCCGTCGCCTTCATAAGAGAAACCTCCCCCTTGTCATTGAGACTCCACCCCCTGTTCTCTGCAAACTGGTATATCCCAAGTCTCACCCCGTTAAGATACAACTGGTACCACAAGGCAGGAACAAGTCCTTTCTGTAGGGCCATCACTCCGTCAGCCTTAGCTACAGCATAGAATGCATGGAAGAAATTCTTGTAATGAACAGTGTACAGCCCTCGGGCTTGGAGCTCTCCTTGGAGTTGAAGACGAGTCTTGATCACTTCCAAGGGATTTGTAAAGAAACCAGCACCCACCGCTGCTAAACCACCAGTCAGGAATTCCATTGTTTGGCTTTTTGTTGCGTTTCTCTTCAATACTATAAAGTATTTAACACCATTTTGCTTCCATTTGCCGTTTATTTAATTTATTCGCATCTCATCTCCATATAATATTATTAATAATAGGCCTAATCGCACACTTCTTTATTGTACAACTAATTACACATTTTATACAGGCAATTTTATCTAACCATGCAATAAAAAAGTTCGAATGACTACTTGGATAGATCACACTGCTGCGTTGTATTAAATATAAATATTATTTTGTTTTGATGTATTTAAAATACAACAAATATAATTTTAGTTACTGATTTAAGTGGGAGACACTACTAAATATAACTGTACATTGTGTATTGTATAAGCAATTCTCAACACTTATTCATTTTTGTATATGTTGGAAGGACAGCAACTCAGCTTTCTATGAATCTACACAACAAGATGTTCCATACACTTTCAAGTAATGTTAGCTTATAGTTATATATTATATTGCCTATATTATGTTGATCAATCTGCATTTAAACATGCGCTCTTTTAAAAACTGTCAAGTATCAAAAATGAAGTTCTCCTCACACACTAATTCAGCTATATGAACTTTGAGCTACTCCTGATAAGTGGGATTTCAACTCAAGGTTGCACTGTATCTATATTCTAAATGCTGTAAGCCATAACGATGTACAATGTTATTTAACAACATGTCACATGGATAATTAATTACCATATACATATTAATCTAGGAGAATCACATAAAACATGAATTGCTATATTTATTAAAAATGGTACAACTATGGGATGAGCTCTTAAGCTGTACCTGCTCTTGAATAGTGGTTAGTAAGGTCAGGTAAAGGTCTAGGGCAGGGGTCCCCAATTATTTTTTATGGAGGTCCGCTTTAAAAACTCGTCATACTTCCCCGGTCCGGTAAAACTTTAACACTGGTTTAAGTTCAAGCCCTATTGGACTATACTAATTCAAAAACGTTATTTTCTTTCCTTTTAGTTTCTTACTTATTTGTTATTGCTGGCCTTCCTTGTCTAATACCAGCCCACCACCGAAATAGCATCATTTATTCTGTTTATAACTATCTCGTCGAGGTCCTTAAAAAGTCTCCGTGGTCCGCCATTTGGTAACCACTAGCCTAGGGACACGGCTTTGATCACAGGTTTGGCCCCATTTATTTAAGGGTATTAACAATATTATGAATCATATTCTGAAAATTGAAAAATGACACCTGGACACGGGAATCGAACCCGGAACCTTTGGCTTAGTACGCCAATGCTCTAATCACTAAGCTATCCAGGAATCGTCCCTGCACAGGGTCATTCTTCACTCATATTGTAAGGCAGAGTCTATGATGGACGTGCGGAAATCGTCGGCTACAAATGTGTGATTTTATTAAGATCACGAGCTATCAGATAACGCAGCCACCTTTGACTCGGTAGTTGGCTTAAGGCCCCGGGTTCGATTCCTGTGTTCATGTTTCAATTTTCAGAATATGATATTTAAATGGAGTAATCCTCACTAAAAGCATAAATAATAGCTTTGGCTATTTGATTCTTATTATTATGAATGTTTTTAACATTTTAATTTTGTTGAGAAAACATCAGTATGCTCTTAATTGACAAAGCTTTGTTGTAAAATAAACATTGTTAGAGAACCTCATTAAGATTTTAATTACTATAAAAATCACCTTAATGTATTTATTGAAGTGTATAAATCATTTTTACCAATAAATCTCTAAGAAATCAATAAATATGGTAATTTTCTCATAGCAATTAAAATATTATAGAAGGCCCACCACGAGGTGTATTTTGGAACATATTTGGCTAACCAATAGTTTAAATAGTCCTCTGCCTCACTTCCCCGGCCACACGCCAAAAAATAGATGTAACAATACGATTATTTATACTATTGTTGGGGGATCAGTGTTGAATGTGTTGTACTGAGCTAGTTGGTTTGTAAGTCACCGTCACGCCGTTCCCTTATGGGGTGGACAAGTAACTTTGCATATAACCGTACTGAATCCATCCTCACTAATTTCTCCACACTTTCCTATCCTTGCATACTCTCTTCGCTTTAACAACATTCATACATCTAGTGATACATGCTATTTTATTTTTAAAACGCTTAATGTTTCTCATTTTCACACATTTGTCTATCACAGCTAGCTACGTCTTACATGGCCTACCCCTTCCTTTTGATCCACACACTCTACCTTCATATATTTTCTTCGTCACTCGATTCACACTCATCCTCTGAACATGCCCAAACCAACATAAGACGCTTCTTTCACATATACCTATTGGATTCAATTTCAAACCACGCTCCTTCAGCACCCATTCATTACTGACTCTGTCCTTATGGGTCTTTCCAAATAGATTTCTTAAATACCTCATTTCAACCGCATTCACCTTGCTCTTGTATTTCTCCTTACAAACCCACACTTCACATCCATAGAACAATGTTGGCGTCAACACACACTCTTATACATTGCAATCTTTTCCTCTTTCGATACTACTTAATTCGTTGCATTAGTCCACATACACCCAACCAATCTTCGAGATGCATTCACCTATCTGTACATCTATCCTTCCATTTTTACAGAACATTCTGCCCAGATACACAAAATCTTTCACTTGTTCTAACAGTTTTCTATTTATACTTTCCTGATCCATCCTTATCAAAAATTATCACCTTAGTTTTGGGGACACATACATGACAATCCATTCTCCTTGTCGCAACATTCAAAGGATTTAATGTATTCTGCAAGTCACTTTCATACTCAGCCATTAATACGGCATCATTTGTATATATAACAGCACTCTCACATTCACATTGTCCATTTGCACATCAACCGCATCCTCATAAGCATCCCTCATCACTTATCTATGAAAACATTAAGCAACCATGGAGACATACCACAACCTTGTCTAACACCCTGTTTAATGTCAAACCATTCGATTAAAGCTCCAGCCACCCAAACACACGCACGATAGGTCGAGCTATGATGCTTTGTTTATATTGTAACACAACATGTTGGCCAACACGATCCCAACAAGTTGTGTTACAATATAAACGCATTCCCAACTTGCTGGGGATGTTGGCCAACATGTTGGTGTTGGGAGAGCCGGTCAGAGCCTGTGTTGGGTTGTGTTGGATCATTTGTTGGAGATAATAAACGACCATCACAACATGTTGGCTGAGTTGGGAGGTTCTGCGCATGCGCTATCTAGTCGAGTCAGCCTCTAGCCTTAGCGACACACGTGCTTTGTTTTTAGATTAGTTTAACTTTTAACATCAGGGTTCGTATAATTGTTTGACCATAGAATGGAACAAGGCTAATACAGTTAAACTAATTGATTTATATCAAAAGTATTCTGTTCTTTGGAACGCTACCTCGGCCGACCACAAGAATTCTAACAATCGAGGCGATTCACTTGCTGCAATAGCTAAGGTTTTTGATATCGATGTGTCGGTAATAGAAACAAAAATCCTGGCATCCGGGTCCAATATCTACGTGAGTTATTAACACAATAAATTAAGAAACGGCAAATAATACGTCGTTATCCATGGCTAGAAATGTGTAAACTGATTAAAAACTAGCGGAGGACCCAGGATGTTGGTCCAACAAGTTGGCGACAATAAACGCAGCTTACTTTTCTTCGTGTGTTGTCTCCCAACATGTTGGGTCCAACTTGTTACATAATGAATGAGGCTTTAGACAAAGACCCAGGTAAAACAACACAAGACAATACCATGGATGATAATGATAGTGCCTATGATGTTTTATGATTTCCATGGCGTCAATCATTGGTTGGGGTTGGATGTTAATTTGTATTCACTAGATTGGTCATGTTTATTAGTTGTGTTACAACATTAGTGAACTTCTAAATGTCGATTGAAAGGAACAAAGTATGAGAATAATTTACAAGTTTAACAAATCAATTTATTAATATTCAAAACAGTCAATAGGAAGTACATAGAATTGTAGGTAGATATTATTCAAACCATCGCTTGTTTAAACATGAGGATATAAACGGTTACAATAATATAAATAGCTCGACTAAGGAGCATCAGGTGTTAATAGCCCAGGTACACCCTATAACCCACACATGTAGGTCATAGGTATAAATAAGAAAGCCTGTAACTCGTTAAAGCAGGACAATTACTAAGTCGTCAAATAGGATGAAAGGCTGCAAGTCTAAGGCCATATAAATAAGTGGTGGTATCCAAATCTAATTACAAAGTAATCTTAGATAATTCTACTCCAGTCAGCTGACTGTGAGGCTTCCAACTACAACACATATTTTCAAATATAAAGAACTAAGCCACATAAATTTAGTCCCAGTTTAAGGAGCTAAAAGGGCAGCAATTAACATTAGCTAGCTAGCTTGGGTTAACTCCACAGAGAGTTATACATTACTATGTTATAAGCCCATTGAAGAGAAAATATAATTTTACAACTAATAAACGGTGAATAACCAGTAATATAGACGTTACAGATACTATGGCCGGCCAATTCCTAATTAGTACTGCCTGGGCAATCAATAGTATATTTATTCTGTTACCCTAAAAAGGGGACAATAATACTAGACAAAATAGTGATCATTTTCGACTAACGCTAAAGGCGCCACAAGGGGGCCGTATACAACAAAGAAAACCCTGCGGGCCACTAATATGGACAAGTAGCACTTCCACAGGTTGCGCACCGCATAGCAGTACACAGACACATCAGAGACAAGTGTCAGATACAGACTCAGTCAGGTGGTGAAACAAAGCAATAGATAACTTGGTATCCTCCATTATTTAATTATATTCTTTAAATTAGCCGCAGCATGGTCATATAGTCTAAGGAGTCCAATATTGACCCTAATATTTGCGACTATGGGCCAGTTTCATAGTCAGATTTAGTACGCCTCAAGTGCGGTGCTATACTAAATACAAGACGTCACCTACCTGAAATTGAATGGAATGGGCCAGTTTCATATGCGATTCTGGCCCATTCCATTTTGGTCTAGGTAGGTGTCGTCCTGTATTTAGTATCGACTCGCACTTTAGAGGTACTAAATCTGACTATGAAACTGACCCTAAGCCTAATAGACATAGAAATATAGTGCTTAAAGCTATAAAATTTGCCTTATGGCCATAGGGAAACATGTCAATAGAACTGACATACAAAAACGAAATAATATGGACATAGAACAAACCAGTACGGTGGGGGGTATTGGAAAATGTATTAAATTGAAGCCTCAAAAAACGCTTTTTAAGGCAATCCTTGTTTCCTAAAAATAAGATACAACATAAGAAAAATGTTTCAACTGTACCCAAATTGGTGGGTGGACACTTAACTTTTACGATTTGAATGGCGAATGCTGTTGGAATTGATCGCGCATGCGCCAAATTATTAACCCTAAAGTCAGTAGGTGGCCTGGTGGCGGGCGCTAGTAGTTAGTTTATTAGTTATATATTCTATAACTCTATCTTTGTTGGCTGAGGGCACTGTTTAAGCTCTAGTTAAGAAGACTGTTGGGCGTGATTAGCTTACTTCTAATATTAAAATTAATACAACCACGTAATCTCAGGGGGCAATTGTCTCCCTGCCCCCCTCCAGGCGCTCCTGAATAATATTACTATCATATTTTGTTCAAATACTAGCAAATAATATCAATTTCAGTTTCTACATTCTTTTTGTCCTTGAACTTTGATCTTATACAAACCACTTTAGTGAAACTGGAAAAAAAAAACCTGTTGCTTAATTTGTCGATAAACTCGTTTACGTGACAAATACTTGTACACGATGAGAATAAATAAGTTAATAAGATATTATTATTATTGAAATGAGAAATATTTAACAATGAGGTGGTCCAATTGCGGAATAATTTTACACTGATAGAAGTTGATAAAAATAAAGAAAAAGGAGAGATAAACTAATAAGTGTAAATTTATTGAAGAAATCGTTCTTTCTTTTAGCTGATCTATTATAGTAGAAATATTTACGCATACACTTAAACAAAAAATTAACAAAATTAAACAAAAATTCACAATGGAGTAATTTAGTGTTTGTTTAAAGTGTATTTCATCTTCTCTTTCTGTTTGATAAAGGCAACAGTGGCGAAATATTACTCAATTTGTGTCAACATTTGTTTAAATGAGTGTGTGACTATTTCTACTTTAGATGATAAAAGAAAGAAAGAAAATATTTGTCACTTTTGTGCATTGGATTTTCCCCACTTTCTTTTCTATTTCCCTTGCTGGGCTATCTTAGTTAAATTTACACTTGTTTATTTTTCTTTTTGTTTATTTTTATCAATTTCCTTTACTATAAAATGAAAAGAGAAATAAATAACTTATACTATTAAATACAACTATTTAGATTAGTGTTCATTTAATTTAAGAGTTATTAGAATCTTACAACTAGTTCGAATGTTGGTGATGAATAATTAATTAGTACGGTTCTTCAAGAAAGAACATTTTCAACAGAAATAGTAATATCAATTTGGAATCTGAGGAATCTGAGGATTAGGAAGAGTATGGCTGATTGATCTTCAGAATGTCCCAGAATAAATCCATTGTATCTACCAGTTATATTTAAAGTATCTACGGAATATACCCATAATATGTATTCAGTATTTCTAGAATATCCACATATTATAACAAATATATTAACAAAAATGGCTCTATAGTATCTACAAAATATATCCTTAGTATCCTCAAATCCTCTCTAAATTATCAGGATAGTAGCCTATATTTTGATCATCGCAAAATATCTCTCATTGTGCTTCCAGATTGGTTACATATTATTTCCCGCATATTCACTGAATATCTCCTTAGAGGTACCTTCACATTCTATCCATAATGGCCATGTTGTTTCTCCAAACGCCCAATAGATAATGACTACCTTAAAAGTGTATTAGGAATGTTTACAGAGTATCAACAGAGACACTACATAAAATATCCGGTATATCTAAGTAATACGTCTCTAATATTTGCTAATACACGCATACATTAAAACTAGTTTATCCTAAAAATATAAAAAAGAGTACCTCCAAAATACATCAAAAGTATCTAAATGAGTAATACCAAAATATCTCTAGAGTATCCACGCAATTAATCAAGAATATCCATAGCGTAAATATATATTTTAAAAAATATCAACAGAATATCTCCATAATATCGCGAAGGTATCCACCGAGTAGGCCTTCCTCTGACGGATGATAAACAGCGTGTTAACAATAAATCTGCCAAAGGATACATAAGGTGTTAGAATGCAAAGGGTTTTAAACAAAAGCTGTGATAAATTATACTAAAGGTGTTAACAATAGTTCAAAAACTATCTCTATTAAAAGATACCCATGGTAACAAAACTATAATATATGTTATGATATACACAGAGTTTCAAAACTATATCTACTACGAGATATACAGAGTATCAACACTATTTAATCTAAGGGATCCACCAGGTGTCAACAATAGTTCTACTAATAGGGGGCTAGCACTAGATCTACTAAGAATACGAAGTATGTCAATAATTACTTTGCTAAGAACTATACAGGATTTTAAAACAAGCTTTGCTAAGAAATATTTCATGGTGCTATCACTAACTCTGATAGATAATCTGTCAACAATAGCTCAGCATAGAGACACAGAGGGTTTTCACACTAGCTCTAGAAAGAGATATACAGTTGGTTACTAGCTCTGCTAATGGGTATAAAGGTTGCTAACGCTAAATTTGATAATAAATATACAAGTTGTCATTACTAGCTATGCTAAGGAATATACAGGTTGTCATTACTAGTTATGCTAAGGAATATACAGGTTGTCATTACTAGCTATGCTAAGGAATATACAGGTTGTCATTACTATGCTGAGGAATATATAGGTTGTCATTACTAGTTATGCTAAGGAATATACAGGTTGTCATTACTAGCTATGCTAAGGAATATACAGGTTGTCATTACTAGCTCTACTAAGGAATATAGAGGTTGCTAATACTAGCTCTACTAAGGAATATACAGGTTGTTAACACTAGCTCTACAAAGAAATACACAGATTGCTAACACTAGCTCTACTAAGGAATACAAGGTTGTTAACACTAACTCTACTAATGAATACACTGGTTGTTAACACTAGCTCTACAAAGAAATACACATGTTGTTAACACTAGCTCTACAAAGAAATACACATGTTGTTAACACTAGCTCTACAAAGAAATACACAGGTAGTTAACACTAGCTCTACAAAGAAATACACAGGTTGCTAACACTAGCTCTACTAAGGAATACACAGGTTGTTAACACTAGCTCTACAAAGAAATACACAGGTTGTTAACACTAGCTCTACTATGTAATACACAGGTTGTTAACACTAGCTCTACAAAGGAATATACAGGTTGTTAACACTAGCTTTACTAGGAAATACAAAAGTTGTTAACACTAGCTCTACTAAGGAATACACAGGTTGTTAACACTAGCTCTACAAAGGAATATACAGGTTGTTAACACTAGCTCTACAAAGGAATACACAGGTTGTTAACACTAGCTTTACTAAGGAATATAGAGGTTGCTAATACTAGCTCTACTAAGGAATATACAGGTTGTTAACACTAGCTCTACAAAGAAATACACAGGTTGCTAACACTAGCTCTACTAAGGAATATACAGGTTGTTAACACTAGCTCTACAAAGAAATACACAGGTTGCTAACACTAGCTCTACAAAGAAATACACAGGTTGTTAACACTAGCTCTACTAAGGAATATACAGGTTGTTAACACTAGCTCTACAAAGAAATACACAGGTTGCTAACACTAGCTCTACAAAGAAATACACAGGTTGTTAACACTAGCTCTACTAAGGAATATACAGGTTGTTAACACTAGCTCTACAAAGAAATACACAGGTTGCTAACACTAACTCTACTAATGAATACACAGGTTGTTAACACTAGCTCTACAAATAAATATACAGGTTGCTAACACTAGCTCTACAAAGGAATACACAGGTTGCTAACACTAGCTCTACAAAGAAATATACAGGTTGCTAACACTAGCTCTACTAAGGAATACACAGGTTGCTAACACTAGCTCTACTAAGGAATACACAGGTTGTTAACACTAGCTCTACAAAGAAATACACAGGTTGCTATCACTAACTCTACTAATGAATACACAGGTTGTTAACACTAGCTCTACAAAGGAATATACAGGTTGCTAACACTAGCTCTACTAAGGAATATACAGGTTGTTAACACTAGCTCTACAAAGAAATACACAGGTTGCTAACACTAGCTCTACTAAGGAATATACAGGTTGTTAACAGTAGCTCTATAAAGAAATACACAGGTTGCTAACACTAGCTCTACAAAGAAATACACAGGTTGCTAACACTAGCTCTACTAAGGAATACACAGGTTGCTAACACTAGCTCTACAAAGAAATACACAGGTTGCTAACACTAGCTCTACTAAGGAATATAGAGGTTGCTAACACTAGCTTTACTTAATTAATACACAGGTTGTTAACACTAGCTCTACTAAGGAATACAAAGGTTTCTAACACTAGCTCTACTAAGGAATATAAAGGTTGCTAATACTAGCTATGCTAAGAAATGCACATAACTATTAGAACTCAATAGTTCCGCTAAGCTAGACCTAACACACGTTATAATATAATATTTAGAATCGCTCATAAATATTAATTAATAATGTTTTAGTTTCATATTTGATGATAAGACAACTACTATTTATGAAAATTATCCTCAATTTAGTTTACAATATAAATCTAGGATATTCGTTTAAACATTTGTTCGTATGAGTTGGTTAACTAATCAAAGAGGTTGTTCATATCTGGTATTAGTCTTATAAGACACGCAGGCGAAAGTCCTTTCAATTGCAACTACCAATCAAGGTATATAGTTTTGACCCCCGTCGTTGTTGAAAAACAACTTTCACACAGACGAACGTCATCATCATTTTTATTGCTTCATTGCCCATCGCAAAATATTAATTTTTTTACAGTCAATAAGAACTTTAGCAGATCTAATGGAATTAACAAATGATTCCAACATATAGCCGTTCTATGAAAACATGCTCTGTTTGACAAGACCATGACATCACAGTAGACCAGACCGCCAATGACGGGGAAATAGAGTATTCAATATCGGTCGGGTGCACTGAGGATACATTTTCCGAAAAATGTTTTGCACGATCTCTTTCTCTTACAAGGTGACCTGGTGGTTTAGGGGTAACGTGTCAGACTTCTGTGTTGGGGGTCCGAGGTTCAATCCTCGGTCCTGGCACAGATTTATCTGGTTGCCAAACCCTTCCTTCACCTCTGACAAGAAGTGTAATAATCACAACTTGTGAACATGTGAAATGCCAGGCCTCCACCGTGGTTCGGATTCCACGTTAAACTGTAGGCCCTCCATTTTATCTCACAATCACCCTACCATTACACATTAGCGTAAGTACGTATAACCCGTACGGGTAGTAAGACGAGGTGCTAATAATAATAATCTTTCTCTCTCTTTCCATGCAAATGCGGGTACACTTCCTATAAATATAATATTCCTAATCTCCAAATCCATTAGCGTAATTATTACATAAGTGAATAAATAACCCGAACTGTTTGAAAGATACGGTGTTAAAAACATAATTAAAATACGTGAATTAATTACTAGGTAGCGTTACCGTGTCAATAAAATTAATTATTGGCATTCATAAAATCCATATGTAATAAGGATGTTAGCCATTCAATTGTCTTTAATAAAAATAAGATGAAGCGGTATCTTGACGCAAAGCTAGATAAGAAGCTTGTAGATGAAAATTTGTTTATTAAAAGGAGATAGTTTAATTCAGTGATTTTTCTGTAAACAACAACTTATTCAAAGTTTCCTTTAGAGCATATTTAATTAGATTCCCCGATGATTCGCGGCCCCCTGAGGTTTGAATGAAAACCACTTTGAGACCCACTAAGATATTTGATCGAGTAACCACGAAAAATACTGGTCAAATGATGTGTGAGAATTCTCCAGCAATACAAGGAGTACAACTACTACTGCTTGCGAAAGAGGAGCGGGATTCTGTCTGGTGTCCGGTCACGATGGATAGTTGTTCAACAGTCAGTTGATAGTTAGGGTCGCTCAACAATGGTTCGCACGGTCATCCAGGGACCTACCAAGATATGTCAACACATCCCAATTACAGTGAGTTACACTACACCTGGTTCGAATGGATTGAGAGTATTACAGACGTTAGGGACGTATAGATTCATGTAACAACGTTGAGTAATAGGTGGGAGTGTAGTCACTGTGTGTATAGGTAGGAGTGTAGTCACATGTTAATAGGTGGGAGTGTAGTCATTGTGTGTATAGTGGGAGTGTAGTCACTGTGTGTATAGTTGGAGTGTAGTCACTGTGTGTATAGGTGGGAGTGTAGTCACTGTGGTATAGTTGGGAGTGTAGTCACTGTGTGATATAGTGGGAGTGTAGTCATGTGTGTATAGGTGGAGTGTAGTCATTGTGTATAGGTGGATGTGTAATCATTGTGTGTATAGTGGGAGTGTAGTCATTGTGTGTATAGGTTGGAGTGTAGTCACTGTGATGTAATAGTATGTGGAGTGTAGTAGTCACTGTGTGTATAGGTTGGAGTGTAGTCATTGTGTATAGTGGGAGTGTAGTCATTGTGTATAGTGTGGAGTGTAGTCACTTGTGTGTATAGTTGGGAGTGTAGTCATTGTGTGTAATAGGTTGGGAGTGTAGATCACTGTGTAGATAGTGGGAGTGTAGTCATGTGGTATAGTTGGGAGTGTATCATGTGTATAGTTGTGATGTAGTCATGTTGAAAGGTGGGAGTGTAGTCATGTGTGTATAGGTGGTGAGTGTAGTCATTGTGTGTATAGGGAGTGTAGTCACTTGTGTATAGGTGGGAGTGTAGTCATGTGTGTATAGGTGGGAGTATTTTAGTCACATTGTGTGATAGGTGAGTTGGTGAGTGTAGTCACTGTGTGTATAGTGGGAGTGTAGTCATTGTGTGTATAGGTGGGAGTGTAGTCATTGTGTTATAGGTGGAGTGTAGTATTCATAGTGGTGTATAGTGTTAGGTGAGTGTAGTCATTGTGTGTATAGGTGGGAGTGTAGTCATGTGTGTATAGGTGGGAGTGTAGTCATTGTGTGTAATAGTGTGGGAGTGTAATCACTGTATGTATAGGGAGTGTAGTCATTTGTGTATAGTGTGGGAGTGTAGTCATGTGTGTATAGTTGGGATAGTGTAGTCATTGTGTGTATAGGTGGGAGTGTAGTCACTGTGTGTATAGTGGGAGTTAGTCATGTGTGTATAGTTGTGGAGTGTAGTCACTGTGTGATAGGTGGGAGTGTAGTCATTGTGTGATAGTGGAGTGTAGTCACTGTGTGTATAGGTGGAGTGTAGTCACTGTGTAATAGGTGAGTGTAGTCATGTGTTTTATGGTGATAGTGTAGTCATTGTGTTATAGTTGGGAGTGTAGTCATTGTGTGTATAGGTGGGAGTGTAGTCACTGTGTGTATAGTGGGAGTGTAGTCACTGTGTGTATAGTTGGGAGTGTAGTCATTGTGTGTATAGGTGGGAGTGTAGTCACTGTGTGTATAGGGGAGTGTAGTCACTGTTATAGGTGGAGTGTAGCATGTGATAGTGGAGTGTATCATGTTGTATAGTTGGAGTTAGTCATTGTTTATAGGTGGGAGTGTAGTAAGTGGTAATAGTGGTAAGGGTAGTCATGTGTGTATAGTGGAGTGTATCACTGTTATAGGTGGGAGTGTAGTCATTGTGTGTAAGGGGAGTGTAGTCATGTTGTAAGTGGAGTAATCATGTGTTATAGGTGGGAGTGTAGTCACTGTGTGTATAGTGGGAGTGTATCATTGTGGAAGGTGGGAGTGTAGTCATGTGTAAGGTGGAGTGTAGTCACTGTTTAGGTGGAGTGTAGTCATTGTGTGAATAGGTGAGTGTAGTCATGTGTGTATAGTGGAGTGATAGTATGTGTGTATTTTGGGAGTGTAGTCATGTGTGTATAGTGGAGTGTAGTCATTGTGTGTATAGGTGGAGTGTAGTCATTGTGTGATAGTGGGAGTGTAGTCATGTGTGTATAGTTGGAGTGTAGTCATGTGTGATAGTGGGAGTGTAGTCATGTGTGTATAGTGGGAGTGTAGTCATTGTGTGTATAGTGGGAGTGTAGTCATTGTGTGTATAGTGGAGTGTAGTCATTGTGTGTATAGTGGAGTGTAGTCATTGTGTGTATAGGTGGGAGTGTAGTCATTGTGTGAATAGTGGGAGTGTAGTCATTGTGTGTATAGGTGGGAGTGTAGTCACTGTGTGTATAGTTGGGAGTGTAGTCATTGTGTGTATAGTTGGAGTGTAGTCACTGTGTGTATAGGTGGGAGTGTAGTCACTGTGGTATAGTGGGAGTGTAGTCATGTGTGTATAGTGGAGTTAGTCATGTGTGTATAGGTTGGAGTGTAGTCACTTGTGTAATAGTTGGGAGTGTAGTCATGTGTGTATAGGTGGGGTGTAGTCACTGTGTGATAGTGGGAGTGTATGTCATGTGTGTAAGTTGGAGTAGTACAGTTGTATAGTGAGTGTAGTCACTGTGTGTATAGTGGGAGTTTAGTCAATGTGTGTATAGTTGGAGTGTAGTCACTGTGTGTAATAGGTGGGAGTGTAGTCATGTGTGTATAGGTGGAGTGTAAGTCACTGTGTGTATAGTGGGAGTGTAGTCATTGTGTGTATAGTGGGAGTGTAGTCATGTGTGTATAGTTGGAGTGTAGTCATTTTGTGTATAGGTGGGAGTGTAGTCATTGTGTGTATAGGAGGGAGTGTAGTCAATGTGTCTATAGGTTGGAGTGTAGTCATTGTGTGTATAGGTGGGAGTGTAGTCATTGTGTGTATAGGTGGTAGTGTAGTCATTGTGTGTATAGGTGGGAGTGTAGTCATTTGTGTATAGGTGGGAGTGTAGTCATTGTGAGTATAGGTGGGAGTGTAGTCATTGTGTGTATAGGTGGGAGTGTAGTCATTGTGTGTATAGAGGGAGTGTAGTCAATGTGTCTATAGGTGCGAGTGTAGTCATTGTGTGTATAGTGGGAGTGTAGTCACTGTGTTGTGAGTGTAGTCACTGTGTGAATAGGTGGGAGTGTAGTCACCATGTTAATAGGTAAGACTGTAGTCATTGTGTGTATAGGTGAAAGTTTAGTCATTGTGTGTATAGTTGTGAGTGTAGTCACTGTGTGTATAGGTGGGAATGTAATCACTGTTTGTATAGGTTGGAGTGTAGTCATTGTGTGTATAGGTGGGAGTGTAGTCATTGTGTTTATAGGTGGGAGTTTAGTCACTTTGTGTATAGTTGGGAGTGTAGTCACTGTGTGTATAGGTGGGAGTGTAGTCATTGTGTTTATGGGTGGTAGTGTAGTCATTGTTTGTATAGGTGGGAGTGTAGTCACTCTGTGTATAGATAGAAGTGTAGTCATTGTGTGTATAGTTGAGAGTATACTTATTGTGTGTATAGTTGAGAGTGTAGTCATTGTGTGAATAGTTGGGATTGTAGTCATTGTGTGTATACGTGAGTGTGGTGTCATTGTGTGTATAGGTGGGAGTGTAGTCATTGTGTGTATAGGTGGGAGTGATGTTATTGTGTGTATAGGTGGGAGTGTAGTGTGTGAATAGGTGGGAGTGTAGTCATTGTGTGTATAGGTGGAAGTGTAGTCATTGTGTGTATAGGTGGTAGTGTAATCATTGTGTGAATAGTTGGGAATGTAGTCATTGTGTGTATAGGTGGTAGTGTAGTCATTATGTGTATAGGTGGTAGTGTAGTTATTGTGTGCATAAGTTAGAGTGTAGTCATTGTTTATTGGTGGGAGTGTAGTAACTGTGTGTATATTTGGGAGTGTAGTCATTGTGTGTATAGGTGGGAGTGTAGTCATTGTTTTTTGGTGGGAGTGTAGTAACTGTGTGTATATTTGGGAGTGTAGTCACTGTGTGTATATTTGGGAGTGTAGTCACTGTGTGTATAGGTGGGAGTGTAGTCATTGTGTGTATAGGTGGGAGTGTAGTCATTGTGTGAATATGTGGTAGTTTAGTCATTGTGTGAATAGTTGGGAATGTAGTCATTGTGTGTATAGGTGGTAGTGATGTCATTGTGTGTATAGGTGGGAGTGTAGTCATTGTGTGTATAGGTGGGAGCTAGTCATTGTGTGTATAGGTGGGAGTGTAGTCATTGTGTGAATCGGTGGAAGTGTATTCATTGTGTGTATAGGTGGGAGTCTATTCATTGTGTGAATATTTGGGAATGTAGTCATTGTGTGTATAGGTGGGAGTGATGTCATTGTGTGTATAGGTGGGAGTGTAGTCAATGTGTGTATAGTTGGGAGTATAGTCACTGTGTGTATAGGAGGTAGTGTATTTATTGTATGTATATGTGAGAATGTAGTCACTGTGTGAATAGGAGAGAGTGTAGTCAATGTGTGTATAGTTGGGAGTATAGTCTCTGTGTGTATAGGAGGTAGTGTATTTATTGTATGTATATGTGAGAATGTAGTCACTGTGTGAATAGGTGGGAGTGTAGTCATTGTGTGTATAGGTGGGAGTGTAGTCATTGTGTGAATAGGTGGGAGTGTAGTCATTGTGTGTATATGTGGGAGTGTAGTCATTGTGTGTATATGTGGGAGTGTAGTCATTGTGTGTATAAGTGGGATTGTAGTCACTATGTGTATAGGTGGTGGTGTAGTCATTGTGTGTATAGGTTGTAGTGTAGTCACTGTGTGTATAGGTGGGAGTGTAGTCATTGTGTGTATAGGTGGGTGTGCAGTCGTTGTGTGTATAGGTGGTAATGGAGTCACTGTAAATAGGTGGGTTTATTATCGGATCTAAGGTTATGGGATGTACATTATTTCCTTGGTTTATGTGTTTGAAAGTGTAAATGTCCATGATTGCAGGTTCTCTTTTTAATGTAATTATAATGTTACTTTTCATTCATGTCTTTCTTTTAATGGACCTGGTCGATTTAGTTGATTTATTAATTAATTACTTTACTTCATATCAAGAAGGCTTTCAATACGCTATGCATACGTTTTTTTACTGTGGTTCTTTTTTCCAACCAATATGAAATTATATAAATATCATATATCCCTGTTTAATAAGATAATAATATGAATGTTGTAAGGAATATTTTTAGACACATACCTCTTTTCAAGCATTGATAATCCTCTCATTAATTATTAACATTTTCATTTTTATTTACATATATCTTAATAGCAAAATTCCCAAAACAAATAACTTTATCACTTTTAGAAACTTCAAGCGTTATTTTGATCAACTAAACTAGACAAGAGTAGAACTAGAACTACAAGGAATAATAAAATTGAAAGAATAACACCGAAAAAGATTTTGGGAATGTAGGATTATCTACTTTTATTCAAGCACCTATCGCCTATGTGAAAAAATAGTACCATTTCTGCGGTAAAGACAGTGTGAAGTGCCATTTTATTCATTTTTTTTGTGTTTAGATTATGAATATGGCAATCCGGAAATCGAAATTCGTGGTTTTCTCATTGTTTTGCTAAAAAAACTTTGATAATAATGCACTTTTTTCTTCCCCCTTACTAAACATAAATAATAAAATGTTCGTACACAATTTGTTTGGATATGAATTCTCTAAAAAAAGGGCTTGGTACATTTTTAAGGTTGAACCAACCATAAAAGCCCTAACGAGGGCCAAACCTAAATAATATTCAGCTATTCCAGGTCTTAAATGCATCACGCAAAGTTAATATGCTTAAATTCCACTGAAATGAATTGCCGAGAATAATAAATGGAATTTAATAATGAGTGTGTAATAATTACTGATATTCACAAAACATTGTACAGTTTTTATTGGTGAGAAAATCTTCCTAAATTTACTCCAGAGCCCAGGAAACAAAATAATATAGTTTTTTGATTTGTTCAAAATAAACTCGATTAAAGACTTCGAGAGAGCTCACCGGCAAGGTAATACTAAATCTGCGTTGTATGCAAATATCAAAGAAGGCTTCAAAGTAAGTATTAGCCACAGTTCCTTACAGTTAATTCAAATAAGACTAACCTCATTAAGTTTCTAATTGATTTGTGGAGAGTACCCATTCATAAAAGCAAACTGCAGAGTAGATTTATGTTCATTGATAATGAAGACAAACGCTGGAAAGTAGCGTCTGTTGAAGCAACAGAGCTTACTGAACTTGCTTGTGACCACCAAGAGGCCAACACAAGGCTAGCTTTACATGCTGTACATTTTGGAGAAAGCAACATCCATGCAGTTGTTCATGCTGATGACACCAATGTACTAATCATTCTGCTAGATTCCACTCAACAAATTAGATGCCAAGTTTATGGGAGAATTGATAAGGAAAAGATCGGACTGTCTCCTTCAAAATGTTGTTGGCAAGCACAGTCCTAAACTATAAGATGGCTGAAACACTGATGACTTCATGAAAGCTCTGATAACATTTCATAGCTTCCCAAGCTGTGACAGTGTTTCAGCCTTTTACAACAAAGGAAAGAGGATGCCTTTCAAACTAATAAGCACTGCAGAACACTAGATTGAATTATTCAAAGCCTTCGGAGAGTAATATATGGCGAGTGAGCTTCTAAATGCCAGCTTGGAGAGTTTTGTGTGCCAAATGTACGGCGGGAAAAAACTGATTGCGTGAATAAACTGAAGTATGATTTGTACTGCTGTAAAGCAGGCAATATTCTGCCAGAGCTCTTTCTCCCTGTCATTCAACATTACGCCTCCAGGTTAGTAGAGCCAACTACCAGGCCGCTATATGGAGGAAATCTTTAACATACTTTCTGATGGCTCCTACACTATATGAACATCGATAGTATGAGATAATGGCTGCATTGACATCATAGGTGCTGACTTCAGGAGTGCTTTGCATATTAAGCAATCCCAAAAAATTTCAGGGGTGCTCAGAACATCCAATATTTCAGCCTTTTTAAAACCTTAATATTATGGAATATAGGGTTGCGCTACAAACAATGTTTTATAGCGTAGCAAATGGCAGGTGCTGCATCTATATGTAAGCAAGCGTAATTAAGTTGGTAGCACTCGCCACTCGTGAACTGACAACCTAGGTTTGTCACCATGTTTCCATTATAGTTTGTTTTGTGCAGTACTAGTATTTTATGAATTATTTTTGTGTTGTGCATGTTTGTCTTCTTTTATTAAATTTATTTTTATTTTACTAAACAAACATTGAGACTAACAAATTGCACCTTAATTTTGGCCACTTTTTAAATACGGCGCTGGAAAATGTTATGCCGCACCCACACCCCTTTTCATCGAGCACCCCCAATGATTTTATTACAAGTCGGCGCCTATGATTGCCATTAATTGACTTGGAATTCAATCCACTCCTGATGAAGTACTAGAGATGATATCACGCAACAACTGCAAATCCTGTCAACGAGGATCATGCACTTGCTTGGACGTCAGCCTCCCATGCACTGACATCTGCAGCTCCTCGTGTGATAAACAAGAAATGGATACAGAATATGAAGAGTACGCAGACGATGATGGTGATGGTGACAATGTTAATGATGACGATATTACTAAGCTATGTATAAATAAATATGCATTAAACCTTACCAAAATATGAATTCACCGTAATTGTTTGTGTCAACCGTAAAACTAAAACGGGAAAGACCTATGATATAATTTGTGATGTAATAGAAATTAAACAAATTTTGTTTTGTGAATAGGAATTACATATTAATATATTATAACTATATAAAATTCAGTTTGAGGGATTTTAAGCATATGAACTTTGCGTGATGCATTTAAGACCCGGAATAGCGGGATATTATTTAGGTTTGACCCTCGTTAGAGCTTTTATCGTTGGTTCAACCTTAAAAACGAACTGAACCTTTTTTGTAGAGAATTTATAGATAAACAAATTTTGTACAAATATATATTTTTTAATTTATGTTTAGTAAGGAGGAAAAAAGTGCGTTATTTTCAACTTTTTTAGCAAAAAAGATGAGAAAGCTACCATTTTCGATTTCCAGGTTGCCATATTCGTAATATACATAAAAATTGAATAAAATTACACCCCACACGTCTTTACTGCAGAAATGTTATTATTTACATGAAAATCGGGGTCTAGCTGATAGACTAAAGTTTCGAATCGTACAGAAAGGAAACGAAGCATATTCTATCTCTCGGTTACAGTTCTAACAATACTACGCAATATTTTCGATATAATTAAATTTAATTCTTGGGAAATCCTTTGATCATTGCTATAGTGCTTTGTGTTATCTTTGGATTATAAGAGAATCACATTTTTATTTTCTTCTAAAACTGAGATTTGGAACATATGTTTTAGAGAGTTGAGAGCTTGGTTTTTCGGCATCTTCAAAATTTGGAACAAAACCTCTGACGTTTCCAAGAATAAATTAATTAAAAGTGATAATTATCTTGTGAAAATGAATATTAAATAGAAATCTTAAAGTCTGGTGATAAACTAGATACAATTTACTGCAAGAAATTGTTTTATATTAAAAAAATTATTGAGGGAAAAAAATTGCTATAATTAATTTTTTTTTGGAGAATTTTTAGGTGAGATAAACCAACTCTATTTAACTATTTTTTTCTTTCCAATGGCATAGCCATCCAGAAACCAATTTCAAACTTTAAGAAACGAGAGTAACTAAGCAACGCTCTATTTTTATTTTTTCCAGGACAGTATTTTTTATAAATTTTAATATAAATACCCCTATTATAATTTTTTTCCCAACAATACCCACATGCTTGTCTTGTTATTTGATTTATGATCTATTTTATTTTATTATTAGACTATACTGTAATTTTTTATTTAAATTGACAAAACTAACTATTTTTTAATCTATGTCTTATCAAAGAAATTTAAACATTTTTTATATTTTGTTTATTGTAAGACAAGATTTATATCTAGACAGGACGTCTATAAGTTGGATTGAGTTAGAGAATCGTAATGATTCATTGATTTAGTCGACTGTATGTGGCAGTGGGGGTGATTTTATCACACTTTTAGTTACCACTCCTTAGGGTCCTTTAAAGTGGTGCAGCCTGACATACAATGCGGATGATGTCAGTAACGTAGCATTGCTTTTTAACATTAATACCACTTTATCCGACACAGCCCGTGCGTCAAGCTGATACGCGCGTTTGAATGACACAAATACAGGTCTTTATGACGAGTCTACGCTGTCTAATAGCAGTCCTACGCGATCCTTGGCACTGACACAATTATATTGGAGATAGATGAGCAGGGCATTGATTTTCTCTGTGCCTCACTATCACTCTCTGGAGTCCCTATTTGATTGACCAAATCATAGCCCAGTTGATGAAAGCACCGAAATTGTTTGATTCTCTCCTCTACGATACGAAGAGAGGCACCTCTAGCCAGACCTTCACCTACCTAACGTACCAGGCCACTAGTCCCAAGGTAATAAAGTGTAGCTGCTATTGAAGGGCCCAACACCACCAAGGATTCACGCAAATGGCCTTTGTTGCAAAATACTGCAGGAACTGGCGTCATCTGGGAGTATCCTAGTATTCCATCAGTCCTACTGACGAGATTGGTCATGTTGTTGGAGGGGGCTTCAACATTCACCTCCGTACTATAAGAAATAAAAGTAGTTAAAAAATCAGTTAGTGCACTCGTAAAAACTTAAAGTCCAACCAGTTTTAATATAAACTACAACATACAGCTAGAAAACAAAATGGCAGCTTATTTTTATATTTTGTGCTTGAGGACCATATTCACTTATATGATGGAACCCGCCTCGGTGGCGTAGTTGACTAACGCGCTAGTCGTGTTGAGCTCGACCGCTGAGGACGGGAAGATCGAGGTTCGAATCTCGGTCGGGTGAACTGGGGGTGGTTTTTCCTAAATGGTTTTCCACTCTTCCTCCACGCAAATGCGGGTTCACTTCCTCTAAATTTAACCCTCCAATTCCTAATCCATTAGCGTAATTAGTACTTAAGCGTATAACCTGAACGGGTAGTAAGACGCGGTGCTAAATATTATTATTATTATTATTATATGATGGAATAATCGGGCAACCTAACTATCCGATACTCAAATGGACCTAAAGGTTCGCCCCAGGTACCCGATTATTAAATTTACTGTTTATTTCCCTCAATGTCTAGGACATTTACTATAAAATTCATATATCATTCAATGACTTTTTAAAGATTCAATTTGGCAAATGATGACTCCATCTCCTCTGGCACTGTGAAGATCCAGTTATCATCCTACAAACTTAATAATAATTTCAGATCTTGAGACGACTCTACAGCACCGACGGCTGAACATCATCCTGAATTTCTGCGGGGCTGGGTAGCAGAGTGATAGCGCCAGAACAGTAGCGCACGCAGGATCGCAAAGTAGGGGGGAGTTCAATGGGGGGCTTGGAGGAGGTCCCCCAACCAACAAGGGGGCTTGAGCCTCCTAAAGCCCCCGTGGGTATGTTACGCGCCAGAACCAACCAGAAACTATCTTAAACAA
Source organism: Timema podura (assembly GCA_033556935.1). Taxonomy (NCBI): domain Eukaryota; kingdom Metazoa; phylum Arthropoda; class Insecta; order Phasmatodea; family Timematidae; genus Timema; species Timema podura. Next base: position 23,855,724 of record JAVRXN010000011.1, read on the forward strand.
ATATAATTTTCACAGGTCAATGTTAATAAATAAAAACATTACAATTTAGCAATATACAATTTGGCACAAAAATAATAACAATTTTTTTATATGAAACCAATTTAACATACAAAACAAATTTTAGAATTTAGCATCTAAAACAAAAAATAACAATTCACAATTAGAAAAAATATAAAATAATAATTTACTATTAACATATGACTTTTTTTTTTCACAATTTAGCACATCTAAGTAACTTACATGGGACACCTATATCATTTGGCCCTTAGCTATAAATCTCCTTCAGCGTTGACATCCTCGCGTTTTTTTACAAAAAAAACTCTTTCAAGAATGAATAAATATGCACATTTCTCCGTCAATATATTAGGACATGAAAGGGCGTCACTGGTGAAGTAGAACGTGTCTCACCACGTCAAAGAACCCCCCCTTGTCCCCGGCCAAGTTGTCGCCGACAGGTCACTAAACACATGCCTTATGACGGCACCAATCGTAATCCATCATATCGAAAACTCCCCGCCAATCCGGCACCAGTATATCGGAAAATAACCGTACAGTTGCCAAAGACTTTGGGGGAGGGTATGGATATGATGTCACCGAAAAACTCCCGTACATATTGCAACACTCTCCAAGGGCGTCACCGGTTGCGTCAATTGCGTTTCAATCGGTCGAAATCCTCACTGTGCCACAACCTGGGAGAAGGGATGGAAGATATTTACTTGATTATTTATTATTTATTTATCCTTACATACCTGTCCTGATACCTAGTATGTAACTCAGGACCTATTTTCTACTGGGGGAGGGATGCCGTCACCGGAGAAAACTCACCCAAAATAGCATCCAGTTGGCCCTAAGACCCCATTTCACGAACGATGAACTCAAAGTTGAAGGCTATGAAGAAACAAATCTCATGTCGGAGGGGGGGGGGGGGGGGGGGAGAGGTCTAAATTCTGTAAACTGCTAGTGAAGGAGTAAAAGCTGTTTATGTGGGGGGTCCTTGAGTGTCAATCATTCCCTAACTCACCCCCTTCATACGAGTGAGGTGAGGAAAGTAGCCAGCCAGATATTTATCAGTCATTATCTCTCCCAAGTAAAGGAAGAAAAGACAGACATTGCTAGATCTCAAGCTTCTTGAGTTCCAACTTCGAAAGTTCAAACCCTCTGGATGGTAATAGTTTAATATTGCATTTATTCTTTTTGTAGGTACCTAACACATTTAACAAAATTTTACTCTAATTATATATTTTTTACTTTAAGGTTTTAACTATTGGACAAATTTTACAAGAATTACTGATAAATGAAAATACTTTTAATTATTAATACCCACTTCATGGCCACATGGTTTAAGGCGTCACTCTCGCAATAGATTAGACTGCCAAGGTGGTGAGGTCAGGCCTCGATCCGGTCAGGTGTACTGATCGTGGTTTATCCTAAATTATTTTCCACTCTCCCTCTCACACATTAGATTAATTCAGTAGGTGTACATAGGTGCATAGCCCGTACGGGTAGTAGATGCGGTGCTAAAAAAACTACTCATAAAAATGGTAAACTCGATCAATAGTTTTATTACTACATTAACTAATGTAGCCTTTTACTAAAAGTTGGCTCAGCTACAGCGAGACCGACTGGTGCGATCAACCTGACACGGGAAAGGGGACATGTTTATAGTCCAGTCCAGGAGGGATATACATTGAACATAGATGTTGAAGGTTCGATGTTTTCCTCATAGATATTTTCAACCATCAATGTTTTGTAGCGATGTCCGAGACAGCGATATGCTTATGTGTTCGTTTTAAAAATAGTAATTTTTTATTATTACTTTTTAATACAATTTTTTGAATTGATATATGAGTTCATATTCATTTATTACAAATACACTTCAGTTACAGTTTCAATTGGTTTGAAAAATATATCCGATGGCTTTGGTTCTATAACATCGATGTTTTCAGACGATGTTCTTCTTTCATCTATGTTACTTTATTAATAGGGATATAGATTTTTTCCCTCAATGTTCATCCAAATTATAGTCCTATTTGAATGTACTAGAATGTCTTTTATTTGTTTTTTTGAAGAGAAATGTGACCCCATTAATGTAAATAAGCACCTGTGGACACGTGTCAAGCTCATTTAGTCTGGTTTTCTGGTACTGGCGAGGCTGGGGTTCAAATATCAGTTGGGTGTATGAGGGTGTTTTTTCCTAAATGGTTTCCCACTCTTCGTCCACGCAAATGCGGGAAATTTCCAGAATAATTCTACTTACTCTTCCCTAATCCTGCACTGTAGTGAAACGCAGTGTCTTTTGACTTTATTAAAATAAAAACAGTATTGTGATTAGATGATCATGAATATTTTGGCTTCGAGATTATGCTGAATCTATTTTTTATGTGATTCCAAACCCGAAAAAGTGGATTTTACAATTCTGTTTGTCTGTCCAGCCTAAGGGATGATTTTGATGGATTTTATTCAATTTTTTATTTTGTCTTTATCCCCCAAATTAAGGATGGTTTACAGATTACCAATTTTTTAAAAATTGAAATATTTCAAAAATGGGATCTGACGATTGTGTTTAAAAAAGATATCGGGATTGTTTGAGACGACAAATAACACTGCAATATTTTTAAAATGGCACACATGATTTGGTTTAAATGAGAATCAGAGTAGTTTTTGCGGGATAAATAATTCAAATGGCTTGTTTTTCTTCAAAAAGTAAACATTTATTTAGGGAGTATAAGTTATATAAATATTATTATATTGGTTTATCACATATTGCGTGACGTGGACCTATGGAGTCTCCTGGATGCAATCGCGGATAATGTGTCCAAATACGAAAGAGATAAGTATTTAACTGCAATGAAGAATAGAGGACAAAATAGACTGGTCAACCTAAGACAAGAGTACAGGACGGAGAGCGACAGTGACATGACAGTAGACAGTGACGCTTCAACAGAGATGGATGACACATAACTGTACGACTTGAATAAGTCAATAGGTGTGACAAAGACAAACTGGATTATCAGCTGGCTGGGTAGAATGTGGTGGGGATCTCCAGGCAAACCGGAGCCTAGCTAAGGGAAGGAGTGTTCTCTAGTTTCCAGTAGTGTGAACTGCTGATGAACTGGAGGGAGCCTTGATACCAGCTAGGGATCAGTAAAAGATAACATCTTCAGACGGGAGAATCAACCCCTCACTCATAGGGTCCAGCCCACTTGGTTACAAGTGTGTGATGCTGGACTGGAGCTGTCGGGCATCTGGTCCGTCCACCGATCCATCGGATAGCTGCTCTCAGTTCAGAAAATGGATCAGCGATAGCAACCGAAATACCCTGCAGCCAATTATAAGAAGGACTTGTTTTTAGGTTAAATTAGTATTAAGCATTTTTATAAATATTTAGGTTAAGTTAGTTGTAAGTCCATAGGTGGTGATATTGTGGGTAGTAAGTGGAGCGAGATCTCTGGTAGGGCGCCTCCTCAGGTGGCGGGGAGGGGGATGCCCGCCCCCGCTGGGGCTCTCACCGATCTGGGGACTATTAGATCCAGAGCGCGGTGGGACACCCAGTGGGGCAGGGTACCGGGGGCGTAATATACCCGGGGCGTACCAACTAGTAGGTTAGGCATAGGAAAGAAAGACAAATAGGACTTTTAGATTTAAGTGTATTTTCTAAATTTATTATTGTATTTAAAAAAAAAGAACGTAGCTAAAAGATGTAATGTTAATTCAAGATGTAGATCTAGGTCCCGAGCTACACGCTAGGAATCGGGATGAACAGTGTAAATAAATAAATAAATAATTTACACCTACTAATGATAAACATACTCAGTATTATGATAGTTCCACACTAGTAAACCAAACCAAACAAAACAAGCCTTTTTCCCGCGACTTTCCAACTTTAGCCGCTAAATATACAAAAATGAAACTAGTTGTTGAAAGGTGGCCTGAAGTAGTATTTCATACTGTGCGCACAGTGTAATTACTGTTCACTGCTGTCACTTATCCACTTATTGTAATCGTACCACTTGCTGTAATGAAAGAGCATTACTACACTGGAGGGGCATTGACTTGCTGCAACAAAGTAAGTGGTTACTTTTGATTGAGTAGAAGTGACGAGACATCTACAAATTTTTCCACTCGTATCTCTGATGGTTGGTTATAACGTCCTGTGTCGGTGAACGGCGCGATAGTTGCGTCACTCTTTGTCCACAAGACACAGTTTTAAGGGGCGTGAGGGGGAACCTAACGCAGGATTTTTGTAAGGGGAGCGGGGTCAATAATACATTTTTACGATTAGATATTATAATTAACTGGTTATAAATACAATGACCTAATAGGCCTATGTGACAAAGTTATGGTGATACATGAGATGTTTCCTGAAGTAATAAAAAGTAATTTAAATATTTGCATTTTATTGGGACGATAAAATATGTAAGCACAAAAAATGACACAATAATTCGCAGCACCCACCCATTCACGACGCATCGACACCAGCAGCTTGTCCCAGCTTGTGTATGATATACATTAAACTTCAGGGAAGAAATTATAAAGTAGGATTCTTACAAATATCTCTTCTCGCTGGAATCTACTACTGGAACAGTTATTGTTCTCGTCTCATTGTATTGATATTGTTTTAACTAGCGTGAATTTATTTCTCAATGGGATGAGTTTAAACCCCCAAGCCCCTGGGGGGAGGGGGTGGGGATCATGTTTCGTGATAATCAACATAGCCCCTGGATTATAAACTTATTACTTGATAAATTAAATAATGCACTCCTTACAATACGAGAATCCGTAGATTATGTGAATAAATACAACCTATTTCATTTTGTTCCTTTTTCTTTCCACACGATATTTTTTCAAGAGATGGATTTGAGTTTGGGTCCCTGTGAGATTTAATTTTTGGCCAAACATTCAATTTTCATTTTTTTTTTTTGATAATGTCATAGAGACCAATATATATTTTAGTACTTGAAATAGGGATCGACTAAAAACAAATATTTCACATCTAGGATATTAAAGTGGACATTAGAGCCTGCTATTTCATTGCATAAAATACTTTAAAACTTATTTACAACTTAGACAACCAGAAGCCTAAACTAAATTAAGTTTTAATGTTAAATCACATTTTAAAATGTTGAGATTATGATCAGATGTTGAGCAACTAGAGTAGACATTTAGGATAATATAGTGAAATCTGTATTTACAGAACATTTTCATAGGTGGAAAATTATTATTATTATTGTTTTTGTTTTGGAGTACATATTTTTAATCATTAAACATGGTCCAGTTAAGCATAATGTGCTTGTCAGCTGGTGCCTCACCATAAATGTCATACATACATGTAATTGTGTAAATATGTAATAAATACTACTACTAGTAGTAGTAGTATAGTAGTATTATTAGAGTTTAGAGCCCCGTCGACACAATGAGGTCATTAAGGCCTTACTATGAAGACATAGTAAAATCCCCATAGGGAAAATCATAGCTCATAATAAATAATTCACCTATTGGACTAGGCAGGGGAAAACACAAGATAAAAACCATATACAAATACTAAAATTTGTATACAAACATAAAAGGAATAAATCTTAATATGAAGAAATACACATTTGAGACACTCCGTAGGAGTGCTCAGATTGTCTCTTAACATGAAATGAGTAATACGCGTGCTAAAAAAAAAAAAGAAGTACGGAACTCCGCACGGACTTTCTCATTCCATTGTTCAAAAATGGAGATATCAACTCAAAACTCGTAATATATGGGAAACGAAATAATATACACTAGCAAATCCGAGCAAAAATTACGTTATATTTACGTTAAACATTTTTTGACTCCCGGATTTAAATTTTATTTTTAAAGAATTAAAGTCCTCACTATTTCGACTTCCGCTTAAAATTTTCAACATTTTATTAGGATTTCACATCTTATATGGTTATTGCATTTTTATTAAATTCTTCATTTATAAATTTAAACAAAAAAAAGGTAGATATTAATTATTGTGTCTAAAATGATATAGATAGATCATTACTGTCCAAACATTTTCCCTAAGAGGTTAAAGAAAAAAAAACCTTTTTGAAAGACTTACTTATCTATTTACTCTATGGAATTAGATAATTATTTCGTTTAAACTTAGTAGTGTCTCTGTACAATTAAAACTCACAAAATCGTATTAAAATATTTCCTAATAACTCCGAAACTATCGGTTTTATAAATATATATTTCAAATAAAAGTTTTTTATTTTTAATAGTAGTAAAATTTTGCAATGATAAGTTATTTAGTATCACAAACAGTTGCGGAGCTAAGGAAATTTACACTTCTGTAAATTATCCTAAAAGTAATTTTCATAGGAAAATGAATAGCCATTTTGTTTATAATTTTAATCAACGCCTAGATACGAATTTTAATCTAAATCGTTAGAGCTGATTTTGAGAAAATATATAGTTTCTCTTCTCTCCCTTTATAAATTACTTTTAATTTTAGTGCTAAACAGACACACAGACAGACACCATTGCAAAAAAAACAAAACATTTAGGGCTCGGGGGGTCATGAAACGTTGACATCCATCAACATCTCGGATTTGATTTTTTTAACAGTCGCAATGCTTTACCTTAAGTGTTCGAAAAGTTAAAAAATATATAGTTTATATTTTGTATTTAGCTTAAAAAAATTAATTTTATAAAAATATGTTTCAGATAAAATATTTGTATTATAAATATACCTACATATTAGCAATGATAAGTGATTTCATATTTCAGAGAATTTCGGAGATATGATAAAAAATAAGAATTTACGCGTCAGACCGGAACTCTTAAAGTTATTTTGCCAAAAAATTGAGAATAGCCATTTTATTTTTAATATTTATCAATCCTTGGAAATGAAATTTAATCAAAATCGTTGGCGCCAATTTTGAAAAAATTGATTTTTTCTATTTTTCCCCTTCATTAAACCACCCTTAATTTTAGGATTCGCTATCCAAATCTAAAAAAACCCTCGGGCCAACCCTATAAGAACCCTAGATATCAAGTTTTAGCCCAATCGGTAAAATAGTTTAGGCTCTACTCCAAGGTACAGAAAAAACAGACAGAAAGAAATTCAAAATCACTTTTTCGGATTCGGGGGTCATGAAACGTTAAATTCATCAAAATCTCGAGTTAGATTTTTTTACGATCACAATACTTTCTCTACCTGTAAGAGAGCGAGAAAGTAAGAACTGATGTAAACAATCCGTTAAACATATATCTAATAATAGTGGAGACGGCCACCTAGCAAAGATTGAACTTTTATCACCTGAACTACTTAAGAGCACATTTCAGAGCGATGTATTTGCTGGTTTGCATGACTAACTTACGTAACCTATACGTAACCTCGTAAATACATCGCAGGAACAAGTGACTTGTTTTATTTTGTAAAGGAAGGATGTAAAAGTAAGACCTGCTTCTAACTTTTTTGTTTCTTATTTACTTTATTTTTTATCATTTGTGAAAATATGCTAAAATGAACTATTTTTGACACAGACTAAGAAATGTAGTAACGCAGCGTTTTGACTTTTTATAAAATGAATTACCACTTTTAAAATCTTTAAGACCAATTTACTATAAAGATATTTATAATCCAAAGCTTAATTATCGAGTAATTTGCTATCTACTTAAAGGCTGTAACGCTAAAATCTTGCCCCTTGTTACTAGGGATATCTCTGGAACGAACACTGAACTATAGAGGGGTGTAGCCAAGAGTTGGTTAGGCCATTCTCATCTGTCACCTCGCTCCGGCTGACACACAAGACATTCCCACACCAGTCATCACTAAACAAAACAAGCCCAAGCCAAAGGTTGTCTAATTCATTAATGAATTACGTATGTACTTTTCAATAAGCCAGATATTAATTATTATTTATAATGTATTTTACAAACCAAAGTTGACGTTAAACTGTACTAACATTCGCTTATATAAAGTGTGGGTGATAAGTATAGAAATAATTAAGGACCGATACCCGCTTCAGTGGTCGAACGGTCTAAGGCGTCACTCTCGCGTTGGATTGGTCTGCTGCTAACGGAGAAATAGGGGTTCGAATCCCAGTCCTGTCTATTGAGGGTGGATTTTCCTAAATTGTTTCCTACTCTCCTTCCATGCAAATGCGTGTAGATTACCTCTAATATTCTGGTTTTCTCATCCCTAACCCATTAGAGTAACTATCATATATGCGTACAACCTGAACAGGTAATAAGACGCGGTGATAAAAAAAATATAAATTAGGTATTTAACTAGCCATACTTAAAAATATTAGGCCTAGTAAACCCCTAATGCTGCTTGAGCCCAGGTACAGAAAGGGAGCGATTAGCTCAAATAATCGTTCATACTTTGCTTGTACAAACCTTACCAATTTAGTAGTCTGCACACAATGTTTAGCCCTGTTATAGATTTTATTTTTGTAATTAGTAATCTGTAAACCATCCTTAATTTGGGGGCAAAGGACAAAATAAAAAATTGAATAAAATCCATCAAACTATCTCAGCTCGATCCCTTAGGCTGGACAGACAAACAGAATTGTAAAATCAACTTTTTCGGGTTTAGAATCACATAAAACATATTCTGAAAATTAAAAAATTACACCTGGAGACGGGTTCGATTCCCGTGTCTAGGTG